>CM065394.1:39245000-39380000 GCA_033060915.1 Euryodendron excelsum
GGGTCCGAATACTTTGCGTTGTGCTAATGAGTTTAATTCTGTCTCAATAGCTTCTTTCCATTTTGGCCAATCACTTCTACGTTGACATTCGTCAATTGTTTGTGGTTCATTCTCTGCATTACTTCTTGTAATTGCAAGAGCCACTTTAAATGAAAATATGTTGTCGACAATAATTTTATTTCTATTCCATTTTTCTCCTGTATGCATATAACTTATTGAGATCTCATTACTGTCCTCTACAGGGGATATCTCTTCAGGAGGTTTCTCTTCTGGGAATTCTTTTACAGGAGTTCCTTCTTCTGGAGGTTTCGATACTGTGGTTTCTTCAGGAATACTGACTTGCTTATGCATTTGTACCTTTCTCTTTCTAGGAACTGTGTCTTTTGCACCGACAGGTCTTCCACGCTTCATGCGTGCTTGAGATTCATTTGCTGCTATACTGGCAGATTGTCCTATAGGGACATCAATACGTGCTGGGGTATTAGCAGCTGGTATATATGATTTTGTTATCTTTTTGGTGTCGGTAAACACATCAGGTAATTGATTTGTAATCGTCTGTAAATAAATAATCCTGTGAACTTTTGATTCACATTGATTAGTTCGAGAATCAAGATGAGATACCGTTGAAACATTCTAAGTAATCTCATGTTGTTTTTCCAGTTGCGTTTTATCTCCCCCTAATGGTGGGAAAAGTGTTTCATCAAAATGACAATCCGCAAAACGTACAGTGAATACATCCCCTGTTAAAGGTTCAAGATATCTAATAATAGATGGAGAATCAAAACCAATATAAATCCCAAGTCGACATTGGGGGCCCATCTTAGTACGTTGTGGTGGTGCAATTGGTACATAGATAGTACAACCAAAAATCCTTAGATGTGAAATATTTGGTTGTTGACCCAAAACAAGTTGTAATGGTGAATATTCGTGGTAAGCAGTGGGTCGGACACGGACTAATGATGCAGCATGCAATATGGCATGTCCCCAAGCAGCAACAGGTAATTTTGTTCTCATAAGTAACGGTCAAGCTATAAGCTGAAGGCGTTTGATAAAAGATTCAGCTAGACCATTTTGTGTGTGTGTATGTGCAATGGGGTGTTCAACATCAATTCCTATGGACATGCAATAATCATCAAAAGCTTGAGATGTAAACTTACCAGCATTATCCAGTCGTATCGACTTAATCGAATAATCTAAAAACTGTGCTCGTATTCTGATAATTTGAGCAAGAAGCCTAGCAAATGCAACATTACGAGTAGAAAGCAAACAAACATTTGACCATCGAGTGGATGCATCTATTAAAATCATAAAACAACGAAATGGTCCACATGGTGGGTGTATCAGCCCACATATATCCCCTTGAATTTTTTGTAAAAAGGTTAGGGATTCAACTATTACTTTTGATGGGGATAGTCTCATAATTAATTTTCCTTGTGAACAACCGGGACATGTATAATCACTTATAAAAAGAATCTTTTGGTTCTTTAGCGGATGCCCATGAGAGATCTCACTTATTCGTCGCATCATTGTTGATCCCGGATGACCAAGACGATCATGCCAAAGTATAAAAGTCTTTGGGTCAAAACACTTCTGGTGCATCACTTCAGGTGATCCCAAAATTCTTATAGTTGTATAATATAAGCCAGAAGAGAAGGTATCAAGTTTTTCTAATATTTGCTTCTGGCATGAAACAATAGAAGTAATGTAAAGACATTCTTTATTATCTTCATTTGTTGTCTCTATATGATATCCATTACTACGTATATCTTTAAAATTGAGCAAATTCCTTGTAGCTCTAGTTGAATACATAGCATTATCAATATAGAGTTTTGTTCCTTTTGGCAACAATATATTGGCTCTTCCGGAACCTTCAATTAATTTTGTATTGCCAGATATTATCTTAACATTATTTTTAGCTAACGTTAAGCTAACAAAATATTTTTTCTCTCGGAGAATTGTATGAGTTGTTGCACTGTCTACTAAACATATATCTCCATCGTTCATCTTAGAGGCTATTAATGCTTTGGTGGATTCCATGTTTTTATACAAAATATGAAATTTCTTATTTGATAAGAAAACGAAAACATTCATATAATAGAAACATGCGTAGTAAAATATTACACAAGATGACAATAAACTGAACAGGACAATAAGATAAACTAGTTGGTGTGGACATTTCCATCACCAATTAAGTGATCTATTTTTCCATCAGGATCTGCAAAGAAATCGAAAATATCAAGGTGCGTGATTTCTACTGAGTCATCAAAATTTGTGAAATTCATTTCAACAGTTTTTCCTTTATCTTGTATTGATGCTCGGTAAAGATCCACTAATGGTTTGGGCGTACGACAGGTACGTGACCAATGCCCTTTCATACCACACCTGTAACAAACATATTCATAATTTTTGGGAGGTTTATTCTGTAAACCTTTTGCCTTTTCTTGTTTTGTTTCAAAGTTGGTCCACGAGTTGTTCCACTGCTGGTGGTGTGGTATAGTATTCTTAACTCGAGAACTTGAAGACGTATAATTGTTATACCCTCCACGATGACCCCCACGATGACGAAAAGTATTTCTGCCGCGTTCACGACTGCGGCCACGTCCACGACCACGACCACGTTCATAAAATAAGACTGTATTCACTTCAGGGAATGGTATAGAGCCGGTCGGGCGAGCTTGGTGGTTTTTCATCAAAAGCTCATTATTTTGTTCAGCCAAAAGGAGACATGAAATCAATTATGAATATTTTTGAAAACCCCGCTCTCGATATTGCTGCTGCAAGAGCACATTCGAGGCATGAAATGTAGAGTATGTTTTTTCTAACATATCTGCATCAATAATCGTTTGCCCACATAATTTCAATTGTGAGCTGATTTTAAATAATGCAGAATTATACTCACTAACAGCTTTGAAATCTTGCAACCTCAGGTGCATCCAATCATAATGAGCTATGGGGAGAAACATGGTCTTCTGGTGCTCATATCTCTCCTTTAAATTTTGCCATAATGCCAGCGGGTCTTTTACCGTGAGGTATTCAGTTTTTAATTCTTCATGAATATGATGGCGAAGAAATATCATCGCTTTTGCACGATCCTGCTGGGATTCGTCATTTTCCTCATTTATAGTGTTTCCAAGAGCCTTTGCACACAAATGGATCTCAGCATCAACTACCCAAGATAAATAGTTCTTGCCAGAAATGTCAAGAGCTGTAAATTATAGCTTTGCAAGATTTGACATTGTCAGAATGCTACACTCACAAGATAACAAAGTTTTAGAATCACGATACACTATAAATCTCACACATCCGAATCTAATAAATTTAATTTGTCAACACTATACATGAATAGTAACATCACTATTTAATCACTATTGTTGCATAGTATTATATATCATACGTATATATAAATATATATAGTATTATTTTTTGTCCATATTATAACTTTCAATCTAGACATCAAAATATAGTCAAGTCACATGTCTATGGAAAGGTATTGAAATAAGAATTCCAAATTTATAAATATCATAGGCCAAATATTTACAATCTAGGAGAAATAAACAAACAAAATTTCGAAAAATTACTATTCATCTACTATATAATAAATATAAATTTTGCCATGAAGTGAAGTGTGAACAGTAAAGAACCTAAAATAAAGGTAAATGAATTAAAATATGAATGAAGTACCTTCACTAATATAATGAAGTACCTTCTCAATATATAAGTATTTAGAGCATCGTGCTGATAATGTGTTGTAAACTAAATGCATTGGCAGCAAGCAAAATATTAAAACACAATAGATAAGAAAACTAGTTCTTCTGAAACTGTCAAATAATACTAAAATAGTTCTTCTGGAACTATAGGGATAGATCTTCTTGATCACCCAAATATGTATTTCATTCATAAGATACAAAATAAAGACAACAGAAATGTAAATAGGCTACCTATACTCTTTACTTTTCCTTTCTTCTATTTTCTTCTTCTCTCTCTTCAGTCTCTCCCTTTTCGTCTCTCTCTCTCTCTCTCTTTTCTTTCAATCTCTCTTTCTGTCTCTTTCTCTTTTCTTTCTTGCTTCCTCTCTTCTGTTTATATAGACAAAGAAAAGGGATAGGTTACAAATCACGTGCAGGCATCCACCAGTCTTTCCATAACATGCTCTTAAAATAAGCAACTTTTGTGTGTGTGTATGTGTGTGTTTTGTTAGTGGTGTTTGGTATTAACCAATGTGGCTAGAAACAGCATATATGACAATAGATGCTAAGTTCATGATACGAAGCAGCAGTAATAAAATTAGTGCGTTACATATATCGCACTTTCACGGTTGGAGTCAACACCAACCACATAGCACGTCATTGGTGGCTTTGCAAATGTGGCAGCAGGGCCGGCTAGCCGGGTAGTTCGTTCTGGTGGGGTTCGACCGTACTACATGATTTTCCCATGAATAATGGCACAAAAAAATGAACGTTTTACGAAGAAGCTTGTTTAGATCACGAGCAAATAGTTAAACCTCCATGAGTGGTAGTTATGGTGAGGTTCGTTCGTTGAGCTTGGTTCAATCTCTAGATAGGCTCGTCTAGCCCACTCAATAAATGTAAGAACGAAAAAAAGTTTAAGATTGGGTTCGGCTGACGACACTTTCAAGCGAGCAAGCCGAGTTGAACGGCGAAAAAATTCAAGCCTGGTCTAATCTCAGTAACCTTTTGGGTCATCCGAAACGTGGTGTAAATTTGGTGCATGATGAATTTCTTTTGTTCTTTCCATGGGAGAATGAAAAGCCTTGAAAGCGGGGAAGCTGAGTGAGTAATGTGGGAGGCGCCACTACCAGGTCTAAAGCCCGCTCCTCAATGACTATGTTGATCGAGAGAAGCACTGGTGCTTCTTCTTTGTATCCTCGCCCTCTCTCTCTCTCTCTCTCTCTCTCTCTCAGGGAAATTAGAGGCTCTCCACTCATATGGGGCGAAACGGTAGCTGTAATACCTTCCTGCAATGTCGCTCTCTAAATTTAGCTGCATTCCTTCTAAATTCACCGGCGATTTCATGAAACCTGAATCGGCAGGACAGAGGGCTCTACACCTCCCAAAAACAATTAGAGAAAAAAAAAGAAAAAAATGTCGGCGGTTTTGTGGAACGCGTTGCAGAGGCGGTTGGGAGTGGTTCTTGTTCCTCTCATCCATGGATGATGGTGGTGGCGTCGGTATTGCAAATAGACTATCCTCCTCATCAGGATCATCATAGTTGGATTATTATCGCGATTTGATTGTTACCTTTATTATTATTGTTTTTGTTAGATTTAGAGAAGTGGCATTATAAAGGTGGGGTGGGAGGTGTTCTGATTTTGTTCAGAAGATGGTCTCTCATTTTAATTTTCTTATTAGAAGGCTGCGGATTTTCATTTTCATGATCGTTCTGACCCTCACCTCCACTACCACCATCACCATTACCTTGGTTCACTCGAAAACTGATGGACCTGATGGTACGCTCTCTCTCTCTCTCTCTCTCTCTCTCTCTGTAGGACATCCCTATTTTCTACTCTTTTTTTTTTTTTTCCCTTTTTGTTACTTTTTTTCCCTTAATCTCGTATTCTAGAGTATTATTATGCGTTATTTTGCCACTCCTCGATTCTGATTATCTATACTTTGTTTACTTGCTCGCAAGAAAAGCAAATAATTGAGGAAAAATGATCAGATTTTTGTATTTGCAGACCCTAAAAGAATAAAAAAATTAAAATTGATAGCGTTACCCTCTGTGCGTAATGCAATTATATGGCTCTAACCTGATTTCTTCTTTTTGCTTTGTTTTTCTTTTATTGGAAACCAATGGCATGCAGAAAAGATGATTCAAATATTTGTCTTCTTTCCTTTTCCTCAATATTCTTTGGCAACCCAACAGAGTGTAATAAGGAAATTCCCTGAATGCAAGGAACATGATATGTGTGTTTGTGCTTTCAATTTTAGGTGTATATATATTTGTATTTGTAAATATGCGGTATATATATAAAGTATGTATTGAACTTTTATTTCAAAAGTAGGAAAAGTTTATGTGTCTCTTGGATATTGGCACAGGTGGAGTAGATCTTTCAAGAAAGTAGGAAGCTTTAATCACTTATAAAACCTTTGCATTCTTTTCCAATTTATTATTCCCGCTACATTTTTAATATCAAATTAATTTTCTGAATTTGGAGAAGATTTGGGGATGAAGAAAAGACAGCGTGGAAAAGCTGAAGAGAAGTGCATTTTATTTACTTTCATATTGCTTCCCTTCGCATTTGCCTTGATAGCTGGTATACTTCCCAATTTTTATATCTGTAAGCATATTGATAGGAAAACTAGAGAAGCACTTCTGGAAGTAAGGATGTTGACGCAGGGATAAGCGTGAAAAAGTGAATTGTCAATCCAAACAAAACACAAGAATACAAGAGAGGAACAAATTCTTTAAAATAACTATTCTTTATTCATCAAAAGCTAAAACTCTCTTGGGGCAGAGCCCTTACGTTGTTTTATAAGAGAAAAGAAACCCTAAATCTAATAGGACTCACATTAATCAAATATTAAGAAATATAAACACTTACCAAAAATAGCACATTTGAGTTAAGGTCAAATTTGGATACTAGAGACCTAAAGAAACATTCTAAAATAAATGGCAATGAAAACGGAAATTTCTAGATAAAGCTATTACTGAAACAAAAGTTTCCTAAAACAAAAGTTTCTTAGGCCAAAAACTGATAGGGGCCATAGTTTACTATGGATCTCGATCACCAGCACGTTTCCAACGAGAATACCAAGCTTCATAAAATTCTGAGCTCGAACATGAACGATTTGCATAAGGTGTACATCGAACCAATCTTTGGTACTATTTACTTGAGATATCTAGAACATCAAATTTAAGTGAAACCCTACGACACGGCAAACGCGTAGTTGGTTTAATTTATTAAGGGTGTGTTTGATACTCATGGAAAGGAAATGGAAAGGAAGGGAGGGAGAAAAGGGAGGAAAAATTGGGTTCCCTCCTTGTTTGAATTTAAAAAAAAGTTAGACAAAAAGTGGAGGGAAACTAATTTTCCACACTACAAGTCAAACAAGGGAAAGGAAGAGTCCTTTCCTTTTCTCCTCTCTCCCCAAGTATCAAACACACCCTAAGAGCTATGATTGGAGTATCATGCCCCAACACTTGATGAGGTTCAATGACGAGATCTAGGAAAAATTTAAAAAGATTATTTAAAACATGTTGGACTGCTTAACTCTGTTTCCTACCTTCGAACAATGAAAAATACTTTGGCAGTATGGAGAAGATTTTGATGGTCAAGAGAGTTACCCAAAATGCAACCCATAGGGAGGGTGAATTGGGTCACACAAAAAATTAAACAACTAATTTCAACCCATAGGGAGGGTGAATTGGGTCGCGAAAAGTTAAACAACTAATTTCAGAATAACAAATCTGAAATGAGAAAGCACAAAACTGTAGAGAGTTCTTTACTTAAGAGTATAAACGAGAAAGCTCAAAGTCAAAAATGAGAAAGCTCAAAACTTCAGAGGTTGTTTACTTACAACAGATGGATGAGAAAGCTTAAACCTCAAATTCGCAAGGTAAAAAATGCAGCTATCAGTTGCAGAAGTTTAATCAGAAATTTTCAAAAGGACAAATGAACACGCTTAAATATTTAGAGATTGTGGATTTATGGAATTGTAATGAGTGAATCCTGAAGCATGATGATAATCAAGCAAAGTCAAAGTTATAAGATAACTTCAAGCAATAGCACAAAGATAATCAAGCATACACCACTGGATTTTTAACATGTTTCGGTTTTGAGCTCCAAAACCTAGGTCCACTTCTCAAGGCTCCTTCCTTGAGCTTTATCTCCACTATACCCATGATTTGATACAACCACCAGTTTTACCTGGCTCTAATCCACGTTTAAGTGATCATTCGCTCTAACTAGCTTGAACAGGCACTAGTCAGAACAAAGAAGTGATCCTCATACTCCAACTAGCTTTGAACATGGCTCTAGTAACAACAAACCCTAGCTATCACCTAGCTAGCCTTTCTCTTACAATAATAAAGAACAAGAGCAACCAATCTCTTGCTTACAAAGTACCAATCTATCACAAGATGAATCTATCAATCAAGTGTAAGTACAACACAATAGATATGAACTTTTGGAACTTTTGAATCTATCAATAATAAGATTTCGCTTTTTGATTGCCTGAACAGTTGTATCTTCTTCTTCAGCCGTGTGTGAGTATTAGAAGGCCTTTGGTCTTTAATTTTTCCACTCTAGCCGTTAAAGAGAATCAATAAGCCAAATTGATATTTTTTCAATATCTGTTCTTGAAGTAGCCTTATTCGTTCCATAAATGCTTCTTGACTTGTGCCTGAAAATCTGCACTCTTTGAAGATAAAATCTTTCTCGACAGCTTCAATCTTTCCTTACATGAATATGGCACATTCAAAGGATAACCCAAAAGTTGACTTTCCTTCATAGAAGCTTGGACCGAGATTCTTCTAGAAGCTTGATCTTTTATCTTCAGATCTTGTCTTTGATTTTCCCTTTTCTTTGGTTCTCCCTTGATTCCCAAAAATCTGCTCCTCTTTACCTTAAAAGAAGTCTTCATTTCTTGACCATAAAACTTGCTATAAACAGAACTTCATGCTTGAAAACTTCCAGCTCATGAAGATATCGTGGAAAGCTTGTATCAATGGATATAGCATCATCGAAAGAGAAACCCTAGGAGAATTTATCCCTTCTAATTTTCGCCTTGTAAGATACTAGGGATAATCCGTGCCTACGGCATTTCTTACCTTTAAACCGATAGCAAATCCTATTTAAGTTCACAAATAGTGAATTTTGGTCTATACCAGGCAATTAATTATACAAAAGGCTATGGAGGAAATCAACCAAAAGTTTCATGTCATTCCCACACATACTACTCTGACTCTCTTATTGTGAGTCTTGTTCCACAGACTAATGCTTAGAAGAAGTCAAGCCCATTAATTTTTCATTAATTGACCATAAACTTAGACCAAGAATTTTAGTATAGATCGGAGGAAGTTTATTCCAAACAATGAGACATTTCGGTTACAACAATAAGTCATCACATAAAAAATAATAAAGAAAAAAAAATTCGAAGGTGGGTGCTAACAGACACCCATTAGTCCCGGCCAAGCGCTCTGTTTTCTTGCTGCAAAGCTTAGGGAAATGAGACCTTCTGCTGTTTCTTCTTAACTTTTACGTCCTCTTCATCTACCCATGGTGAAACAAACCTACAAAAATTTGGAAACAATAGAAAAAAAATAATAAAATCAACATATAAGTGCTTAAGACAAAGTTAAAGCAAACCTGAACCAAAATAAATAAATGTGTAAAGCTAGCTTGAACCCTAAACAAATAAATGCTTAAAGCAAATAAAAATAAAAAATGGAACAAACCTGAACCAAAAATATAAAAGAGAAAAAAATAAACCAAACCTTTTAAAATGGGAGATGCTTGAGAAAAGGTGAGATGAAAAGGATGAGCTTACCAATGATGAAGCAAAATACGCGGGGGCAGCCACTACACTTCCTATATCATCTCTTCTTCCAGTCTGAACCACCACCTTATATGATCACTAACACCGTAGTACCATAGTAACACTCAGAATCTCCAGAAATTTCAAAACAATATCAAGCAAATAACAAAATAGAAAAAATAAATACCTAAAGCAAATAAAAAGCATAAAAGGGGAAACTTGAACCAAACATAATAGAAGTGGAGAAAAAGCCTAACCTTTATGAAAGTGAGATGCTTGGGAAAAGGTGAAATGCAAATCTTTAAAAAAATAGAAAAGACCACCATCCTTGCTTTTCTTCTTCCTCTTACTCTTGAGATGGTGGAGAAGAGATGAAAGAAAAAAGGAAAAACAAAGAGAGGGGAGTTAGCCATGGAAGTGAGAGATGAGGAAGCAAAAGGAAAGAATGGAAAAGAACAAAGAAAGAAGAAAGGATGAGAGGGAGGAAGAGACTGTGGTGACCTTCACCAGAAGGGGTGGGATCAGCCATGGCCTCCCACTGATTTTGGCTCGCTCTATCTCTCTCTCTCTCTCTCTCTCTCTCTCTCTCTCTCTCTATGTTTTCTTTGGGTTCAGCAAAATGGGTTTTCTCCCGTGGTGGTTGCTTCGTCTTCAAGAGAGGAAAGGGGGTGGGATGTGAGTGTTTTGCAAAATGAATTCTCCCATGGTGGTTTGCTGGTCTAAGAGAGAGGAGAGGGATAGGGATGTGAGAGGGAGTGTTTAGAGAGATGAAATGGTAAGATGAGAGTTTGAATGTGAATGTATGAAGATATTGATATGCATCAAAGGTACAGAGCCTCAGAGGAGACCCACGTGCCGGCCATAGGGGGCCTTTTCTCTTCCAATGTTTATAATTTAAAAATGACTCTGCCGTTGCAATTGCATGGAGACCCATGCATGAGCAGGAGCAGAGAGAGACATCTGTTTAAGTGGGACCCATTGACATGGACAGATCAGAGCAGGACTGAAAAGTAAAACTTGTGCTCAAAATTAATCTGAGCTGTAGCTTTTCGGCAAATTTAAATTTGAGCCGTTCGATTAAAATGTATCTCTGACAGATTTGGGTGGGTTTTTGAAAGAGAAAGATCAGTTGGAAATTGATCTAAGCCATTGAATTTGAGCCAAACTGAATATCAGCCCTTAGATCAAATTGTGTCTCACAGATGTTTTTTTCAAAAACCCCCCTGAAATGTAATATAGATTTCCTTAAATCTTTAGTTCCTGGATTTTGGCTATTTATGTCTTCTAATTGTTTCCTTGTAAAGATTTCCTTAAATCTTCAGTTCTTTGATTTTGGCTAACCACTTTCCATAAGCAAGATCCTCTCATCAACTTATTACTTTCCATAAGCACCATGATCTTTACATTAATTCATTCATTTCAAGCTGATTACCAAGATCTTCTCATTAACGTGATTCCTTTATATGATCTGGATATACACTCCATCTTTCGATAAATGATATCCAAAGATGCTCCTTCTAGATGCTTTCCATATTTGCATTGCATAATCTGTAAAATGCTTCAACATACAAACTAAACTAAATATTAAGTAAGATTTAAATATAAAATAAATGAAGTTTGGTATTATCAAAATATAAAAATACAAGTTTTAGAAATCTTGGGGCTAACAAAGACCTATCCTAGGATTGATGTATTGCTAGTTATTTTTCCAAAGCACTCATGTTTGTAGGGAAATGGGGCTTAAATTGGCCTTCTGTAATGTGGTAGTCATTCGGATCACTCTATAATTTTGAATCAGGATGTATTTGATTTTCTAAGAAAGAGATTTGGAGCAGTGCTAATAGAATCACACTGGACAGTCCAGTTGAAAATTTGAAGCAGCAAATCAGCCGGTCGGGTTTCTACATTTAGCTGTGCAAGTAATTCGTCTTACTATGTTGATACCTGTGGTTGCCTTCCTAGTTTCTTATGTTTGGTGATTCTTTCTGCAGTTTCTGCTCTCAATGTTATGTATAGCAGCTTGAGTTCACCTTCACAACTGGATGGTTGGAAATCAAGTGGAGGTGACCCTTGCAGTGACTCGTGGAAAGGAATAACATGCTCAGGCTCATCTGTAACTGAAATGTAACAATCCCTTTTTGAACGTATTTACATGCATTATATATCTCTTTTGTATTCCCTTGGCTTTAAGTTCATGAATTAAGTAGCATTTCTCTGATTTTTTTTTTTTTTGTATCCATCTGTCTTATTTCGGAAAAATGTTTTGCAGTGATTTATCTGGCCTGGGACTCAGTGGATCAATTGGGTACCAGCTGTCGAGCTTGACATCTGTCATCTACTTGTGAGGCCCAGTTTTTGTTCTTCAGAAATGAAGATATTTTTGTGCTTTTCAATGTATATATTTGAAAAGAACTTCACCTCAAACTGATGCATTTGTTTGTGATAGTACAGTGATTTGAGCAAAAACAACCTCAAGAATGATATACCGTATCAGCTTCCTCCTAATGCAGTTCACATGTAAGTCAAATAGAAAAATGCATTTTGCATTATCAGACAGAGCAAATAGTACATTTTAAATCGACTGAAAACTTTATATCTGCTGAATTGATATTTATCTATCGCACTATTCATGATGGTTTATTTCCAGCATAATTTCATCTATCTGGTTCTCTTTATGCTTCTTTTTTGGGTAAAAAGTTATGGTTCAGTTGACAGCTTACAACTTAAAAAAAAAAAAAGATAAAAAAATTGACCATAATTCTTATGTTGTTGTATATTGTATGACACATATTACTTAGGGAACTCAGTTACATTTTTAAATTTATCTTTATGATGATAGCCTTCTTAAATTTTGGACTTTATTTGCGCTTTATTGCTACAATATCTTCAATAATGAGATCTCAGATCACCAAATGCGAGTGTCATAATATGAATTTTCTATGCAGAGATCTTTCTGAGAATGGCTTCACTGGTGGGGTGCCTTATTCAATTTCTCAGATGAAAGATCTTAAATACCTGTAAGTGGTGCTTGTCTGTGTACTTCTCCATAGTTCCATTATATTCGTTCTTGTCTTTTAGTGAAACAAAAACAAAAAAATTGGTTGGTGCAGGAATCTTTGTCACAATCAACTCAATGGACAGTTGAGCGATATGTTTGGACAACTATCTAAACTCACGGAGCTGTAAGCATTGATATACGTGGCAGCAAAGTTATTTATTTATTTTCTTGTGTTTTGTCTGTTTCATCTTGCAAAGAAAGTTTTGGATTTGATTTGGATTGACATTTGAGTTTATATATGAAGCAACTAAGCTTTTGCTCAAGTAAAGGACACCAAACAACTTTATGTGAGAGAGAGAGAGAGAGAGCACACTAATGTCCCAACCGGGACTCAAAACCTGTACCTCCCTCCCCCTTAAGGGGGTAGCAGATGGCGAGCTACTGGAAGGTTAGAGCAAGGGCTTTTTAAGGAAAGAAGAGGGAATAGAATTGATAATGCATATTCAGAAGATGGTTCCAGTCCAGGAATCCTTTACCATCCGTTGGTTAGTCCGTTTGACTATATAAATCTATAGTGAGAACCAAGGCAACCGGAAATACAGGATTTCTAAGATTAACAACATGTCTGTAATCCTTGTGGGAAAATTCTTTGTTTGTAATGTTGCTACATGTTGGAAACATCAACACTACAAAGGGAGAAAAGAGAAACCCTCAGAGGCAGATAGAATGAAGAATTATCGGAAGAACCATATAAAACCTAACACTGCAATATTACAATTCTTTGATTAATTTGAAAAAAATAAAAAAGGAGAATTCATGTCTGAACAGAATGAGGAACGGTAAAATGAGGTGAAAGGAATGATTATAGGTTCATGATAAAATATTCTGCGGCTAAATGGCCACTGTCTGTTCATGGAGGTTTTGTGGGTTCCTTTCCTTCCTAATAGGCCAGGGGAAACCTTTCAGAACCATTTACCGAAAGTTCTTCAAGTTCTTGGATTAAGCCTATGCATGCCCTAGGAGAGTGAAGAAACTGCCACATATGGCATGGACTAGGGAACAATTATGACTTGGTCCACTGTATTTAAGCATGTCTTATGTCACCAAACCCCACTGAAATCTATTGATTTTCTTTTGCTTACTACGAGAAAAATGGATACAAGTCAGTCACTAATGCAAAATTACTTGTTTACTAAATGATAGCCTTTTTAATAATATTGACATTTGTTTTTGGTAATACTTGCATTTGGTTGGCTGGGGCGGCGGCACGGGTTGGGTTGGGGGTGGTTGCTGGAGCAGTGGGTGTGGGTATCACAACTCTATTAAACAAAAAAATATATAGTTTGCATTCCTTATTGGAATTATTGAAAATTTGACTTAAAACGTTATTTTGTTGGCACCTAATAAATTGCTCCCTCTGAGGTTGCGCTCCTTCTGGCACCTTCTTATGAATATATCTCACTTATCATAAACAATAAATTGCTCCCTTTATTTTTTTAATAACTTTTCTTGTTATGTAAGAGATGCCTGTTACAACAAGGTTGAATTTTACTTATAAAAATGAAAAAGAAGGTTGAATTTATTGACTAAATCATGAGATGACATGCAGGGATCTTTCCTTGAACTCACTGTCAGGCAATCTGCCCCAGAGTTTTAAAAATTTGTCAAGCCTCACCACATTGTAAGAAGTGACTAAATTTATTTTTAGAAACCGTGAGTGTTTTTGTTGCCGATGGCGCTTTATGTCTTCATGCAGGCGTTTGCAGAACAATCAATTTACTGGTTCAATAAATGCCCTTGCAGACCTTCCTCTCAATGAATTGTAAGTTGACGAACAATTCAAATGCTTTCGGCTCTACATCCAAAATATTTCATATGCTTACAAAATTATGCACTGCTTGTCTTGGTTTATCTTATTGATATTAACAAAATCAATTCACATGCATAGAAATATCAACTTATTATCACAAACACACAAAAAAAGAAAGAAAAAAGAAAAAGAAATCATTGATATCAAAATCATCCATTTCTGTGGTCCATAAGGAATAATCAGTGAATATATCATGTTGAAGGCTACTGTAATTGTGGTTGAGAAGTTGTTAAGCTTCTTATCAGTTTAGGCCAAAATATTTTGCAAGTCTTGGATTTTTAGTATCCTTCTCCTCTCGTTTTGTTAGCTAACCAAGTATATTGGTAGTTTCCAATTTTCTTTCTCACTAAATTCTGTCTTATTCTGAAAAGAGAAACAGTAACTGGGTAATAATCATCATAATGTGCGACTTAAAAGCATTGACATTCAATATGAAGATACTTCCTGGAACTGTTTCTCTGGATTGGACTCTCCAGTCCGAGTTCTGTTTTTTTTTTTTTTTTTTTTTGGTTTTGAAAAACTCTAATTACTATTTTGAACCTCCTTGGAATTGTTAAAGTTGTGACCTCCTCAGAATTGTTAAACCCGTTCAAATTAATCAATTTTATTTTGAACCTCTGGTTAAACTGGCAGCCCATGCAACCCAGTATGGGTTGTCAGTTGGGTTAAACAGGGCAACTCAATTTCTTGCATACAAAAGACAATAAGGACAAAGCTTTGTTTGGAAATCAAAAGCTCACGTGCCTCATTTTTTGCCAGGCCTCTTGACATCTCTCTCTCCAACTTACATGCAATATCATTATGTGTGCTGTATTATATTATCTAACACAGATAATCTATATGTTGTTCCGGACATTTTTTGTTTGGGTTTGATAGCTCTCTTTCTATCTTGGCTGAAAGATAGTTATTGTAGGTTGAAAGGATGTATCATTAACAGTTGAGTGTTGAGAATCCAAATCTGGACTCAGCTGGTTATTATGTTTCCATGAATTTTCAAGATTTTCTTTGTCAGTTATACAGATACTAATTGTCTTCAAGGACTTTTTTGTTTTGTTTTTTTTGCTTAATGTAAGTTTTTCTATGTTAACAATATAGTAGTCATATAAAAGTTTGTTCTTTCACGTTCCACAAGAAAGGAGAAAAGCAAAATGAGCTTCCTTGGTATTGGCAAAGTTGTGAGCTTTCTCTGTCATATAATTGTAATCTTGTGTTGGCATTATGATGGTTCAAAGTTGTTGTTGGAGTCTCATAAATTATTGAATAAGTGTTCCGGATGCCTTCTGAAGTTTTAGTAATTGTATCTTTTTCTATTATATTCTATTATATTTTCATACCTTCATAATTAGTATATTGGTGATATAATTGAGATGTCACTGTTCAATTCCAATTGTCCAGTTTGTTTGGTCACTGACCAATCACCAGTATCTTTCCTGGTTTAATGAACAGGCTGGGTTTCAAAATATTGCTTCTCAGCTAAGAACATAAAAAATAATCTGTAAAATGTTCAAAAGCTTCATGTTCATAAGGGGGTCCGTCTAACATAGTTTTATGCTAGCTGCCTAGCTGTCAACTACCTAATACAGCCTCCCTCCTTTTTCTGGCCTTGGGATCTACTGTGTAAGAGTAGACACTGAGCAATCTGTACTGAAACACTTGCAAACTTTCATGGAGTTAGTTTGAATATACTTCCGTTGGATCAAGAGGATGCACATGTTCGCAATGATCCTCTTTTCTTTTGATCATTGGCAGTTATTGAAGTATCCTTGATTGCTTTTCCAAAACCTCTTACCCATGGCAGAGAGATGACTTTTCAAAATCTTCATCGTGATCATATAGACTTAAAATAAAACAAAATTTATTAGGAAACTAGGTTGTAGTGGCACTGTGGCAGCTGGCAGTGGCAGCTGTGGCAATAGTGGGGGTAGTGATGGTGAATGTAGCAGCTGCAGTTGTACGGGCTTAAAATTGTATGTTGGTGATGACTGCAGTTTTGTGCAGCTCGGATGGAAGTGGTACTGTCTTTACCATGATTGCAGTATTTGGTTATAAATTCAGAAAGTGTGTAGATTGGGTTTCGTAGGCCGTTCTCACAAATAAATTAAAAAGAAAAATTGCATGTGAAAATGCAATTTTTTCCAAAATTTGCAATTTTGTTGCATCGACGGTACAACCATATTGGGGGTCTGTTAATGGATGGGGTTATGAGATCTAGGGAGGAGGATATTCGAGAGGAGGTAATTCTTTTTATGATGATTTGTATGCAGAGAATTCTTATCGTCCTTGTTTGGATGAGATGGACTTCTTATCGTTGCCGGCTGCTAAAGATAAGGAAATGTTGGAGGGTTCTTTTTTTGAGGAGGAGGTTTTAGCAGCTCTACAGAATTGTAATGGTGACAAAGCTTCAGGCCCTGATGGTATGACCATGCCATTTTTACTTGCAGGTTGGGATGTGGTAAAGGATTATGTGATAGCTATGTTTATGCGTTATTATGAGTTTGTTCTTTTGAAAGGAGTCTCAATGCTGCGTTTATTGTGTTGATTCCCAAGAAAGGGGGAGCAGTGGAGATAAAAGATTTTAGGCATTTAAGCTGTTAACTAAAGTGTTAGCTATGAGATTGAGGAAAGTGGTGGGTAAAGTTATATCTGAATCTCAGCATGCATTTGTTGGGAGGTCGTCAGATCTTGGATGCGGTACTTGTGGCGAATGAAGCGTTGGATACTAGATTACGTAGTGGCGTTTCAGGAGTGTTGTGTAAGCTCGATATTGAGAAGGCATACGATCATTTTAATTGAAGTTTTTGTTGTATGTGGTGCAAAGGATGGGTTTTGGGGAGAGTTGGAGATCTTGGATTCTTTTTTGCAATTCTATAGTAAAATTTTCAATGCTTGTTAATGGTACATCAACACGCTATTTTTCTAGTTCTAGAGGGATTAGACAAGGGGATCTCTTATCGCCATTTTTAGTTATCCCAGTTATGGAGGCTTTGAGCAGGATGATAGGTAGAGCAGTGCAGGGGAGTTTTTTTAAAAGGGTTTGGTGTGGGCGGCTCAAGTGGAGTTTCAGTTTCTCATTTGTTATTTGCTGATAGTACAATGATTTTTTGTGGTGTTGAGGAAGAAAAACTTGTAAACCTTCGTTGTATTCTGATTTTTTTTGAAGCTGTTTCTGGTTTGAAAATAAATGTTGGGACGAGTGAATTGATTCCTGTTGGGGTGGTTCGTAATATCTGAAATCTGGCAGCAGTCCTGGGTTTCTGGATCGATTCCTTGCCTTCTTCATATTTAGGTTTGCCTTTGGGGTCATGTTTCAAGGCTATTTTAGTATGGGATCGCTTTGTGGAGAGGATGGAAAAAAGGTTGGCTATGTGGAAGAGGCAATATTTGTTGAATGGAGGAAGGTTGACGTTGATAAAGAGTACTTTAACAAGTCTCCCAACTTATTATATGTTTCTTTTTACTATTCCTGCGCCTGTGGCTGCTAGGTTGGAGAAACTTCAAAGGAATTTCCTTTGGGAGGGTTTTTGGGATGAGTTTAAGTATCATTTGATTGATTGGGACAGAATTTGTAATCCTCTTTTAGTTGGAGGTTTGGGCATTCGAAATTTCACATGCCTCAATCAAGCTTTGTTGGGTAAATGGTTATGGAGGTATGCCATGGAGAGGGACTGTTTTTGGAGAAGGGTTATCCATTGTAATTATGGATCTGAAGAGGGTGATTGGTTTTCGAAAGAAGTTAGTGGTTCTTATGGGGTTACTCTTTGGAAAGGTATTCTGAATGGGTTGTAGGATTTTGGTTCTCATGTGCATTTTGGCATTGGTGATGGCAGGAGGATTAAATTCTGGCATGATGTTTGGTGTAGAGAGATTCCTTTGTCTGTGGCATTTCCTGCTTTATTTAATATTGCTTCTGTCAAGAATACTTGGGTATTTGCTTACATGAAGGTTTCTAACAATGGCTTAGTTTGGGAGCCTTAAATTTTGTAGAGCTTTACAGGATTGGGAATTAGAGGCAGTCGAAGAACTATTCCTTTTATTATACAAGGAAGTGACATTAAGAGGAGGGGAGGATAGGGTTATATGGGCAAATAATGGTGGTAAGTTCTTGTATTAGATCTTTTTACCATTTGATTAGAGGACGGAATTGCAGTTTTCCTTGGAAGAGTATTTGAAGAGTAGGGGGCTCCAATGAAGGTCTCTTTTTTCTTGTGGACGGCAGCGTTGGAAGCTATTTTGACTATTGATAACTTAGGTAAGAGGGTGAAGATGCTTCCTAATTGGTGTTGTATGTGTAGGAAGGCGGAGCAGACAGTTAATCATTGTTGTTGCATTGCGAGGTAGCTAGGGAACTGTGGAGTTTTGTTTTCTCTCTTTTTGGTAGTAGTTGGGTCATGCCAGGTTCGATATTCCATTTGTTGGAATGTTGGTCTGGTGGTTGCTGTTTAAAGAGACTTTGGAAGGCTTGGAGGGTGGCTCTTTTGTGCTTGCTGTGGTGTATTTGAGAGGAACGTAATAGGCGTACGTTTGAGGATACAAGTTTAGCAGTTCATAATCTAAAGTCAGCCTTGTTGCATAGCTTGCATTTCTGGTTACAAGGCGATCTGTGTCAGTCTTCTTGTGCTTTTATGGAAGATCTTTTTAGTGTTTGATGTTCTGCTTTTTTGTATACTCCTGTTGTACAAGGACTGCGCCTCTGATTAGGCATTTTTACTATAAAAAAAATAAGGAATTTGTTTTTGCAGATTTTTTTTTCTTGTTTATATCAGGTTTTCATAAATTCTTATGAAACTCATTCTTCACTGCATAAGAAAAAATTCTTAACTTTTCACCACCATGTTCGATGCCTAATCTTGCCAAGGCACATCCACCATCACTACCATAACAATTCCTGCAGCTTTCACTAGCCCCTTGCCAAAATTGCACCAACTATGATGCCACTACCAACACTAACTCCAGCTAGTTTTTGCTTGAAGGACAGAAAATATGATTCGATCTTCATTTGAAAGAAACTAAATGAGAATTGCAGAATGATATGGCTGAATAGTTGCAAAAGGCTCATAGAAGAACATTAGATATAATGTAAAAGGAAATTTTCAATGTGGGAATTCAGATTTTTCTTTTTTTTTTTTGGTTCCTTTCTTTCTTTTTACTTGGTATTTTTCTGGAGGCAGGGAGGGGATCAGAAAAAATCTTTGTAACCAGCTTCAATATGTATAAGCCTATTAATCCTTTGAGTTCCTTGCACTACATGTGCATTTTTATTTATCTTCAGTCCCAATAGTAAACATGGCTGTTATCCTGGGGAAGTTGGTATGATGCCCAGGTGTGTGGACTATACTTTTGTTTATCATGTGCATAACTTCTCATGTTCCTCCAACATATATTACATGAACATAAACTTCTGCTTGCGAGTGTTGAAGTTGTTGATGAAGAATCTGGAAGAACCTTACCCGCTGATTGTGTTGAAATGCTGGCAGGAATGTTGCAAATAATAAATTTACAGGCTGGATCCCTGATGAGTTGAAGAACATAAACAAAATAGAGTGAGTATTTCAGTGAAATTATGTTGTTTGATTACACAGTGCTATGCAAGTTATTTTTTCTGACTTTTGAATTCTCTTTGCTCAAGGACTGGAGGAAATTCTTGGTCTTCAGGGCCAGCTCCTCCTCCTCCCCCTGGTCAAAAAAGCAACCCTCTTGCTAGTAAGTCCTCACCAAAAGGAGATGAGAAGTCTGGTCTGGGTGGAGTAGCCATTGCTGGAATAGTGTTGGGTGTTCTGCTGGCTCTTGTGATTGTAATTGCTCTATTCTCACGAAGATCTTCATCTCCTCCTTCACATTTTCTTGATGAAGAGAGACTTAGCCAGCGTAGACCGTTTACTCCACTCGCATCCCAAGAGTTATCCAATGAATCACGTTCTGAAATGCAGAAGGACTTCAGAGGTAATACCTTGCTTACTTTTTCTTTTTATTTTTTCCGTGAATTTTTGTGCATGGAGAACTCCTTGTCACATATTCGAATATGTGATCATATGAGGTGCCCCAAGTGACTACTTTCTGAGTGGGATGATTGACACTAGTGAGACCAATTTGTGGAGTGAGATACTTAAGGCAAGGGTGAGTGTGTCAATTATGAGAGATTCTGAATACAAGGGTGTCTTTAGATCACCTACGTATATGCCTTGGTGGCTAACATTGCCTTGGTCTTCTGCGTGGTGGTCATCTTTTTTCCTTTCCTTTGGCTGTTGTTTGACTGGTTGGCTATCTGCCGTAGTTTTTGGTATCCTGTGCTCACACCTATGGGGGCTATGATCACCTTGTGTGAGCCAAGAGTTAAAAACACGAGTGTGCTGACCCTCCTTTCTCATTTCCTACTGCCGATTGAGCATGAATCCATATTGGAAGCATTGATGAACATACTCAAAGTGGGAGCACCTACATTGTTAAGCACAATAAGGGTGTTGCTGCAGCAAGGGAAGACCATAATTAGTTTGGGTTCAGGTTGCAGGAAAAGCACAGTGGTGCATGGGTCAACTGATTTACTGGCCCTTGATATAATGGAAGGCAAAACAGGTTTTACATATCAAACTTAATATTGTAGTGGCTTTTTAGTCATTGATGAACCCACATGTTTGCCCCTTTTGTTGTTGTAGTTATAACAACAGAAGTTTAAGGTTCTGGTATGGGAATAATTTTTATTCAAGGAAGGGTATGAATTGTCATTGTACTAATTATTTTGAAAATAGTTTAACTCAATGACTTATTGACGATCTTTCTGACAAGATCTCTGATGGACATTACTCCACATCTGTGCTAAAGTTTCTACCAAAAACTTTTTCGTCAACAAGTTGACATCCTGCTATAATCAGTGGCTGGTTATGCCTATACCTGTCCCCAAGAAAGGGGCCATTGTTTATATTTTCAAGACTAACACATTTTCTGGCTATTCCCTCTCCTTTGGCAAATTAGGCCTTGTAATTTTGGTCGTGTGTCCATAAGTTGTAATAAGCGTACTCACAAATCTGATGGATCTTGGTCCAAGATTTTGGCATACAATGTTTATTGTTACTAGGTCCTGAATCTCACGTTGGCTAGCATCTGATTCTGTCCATGCCTTCCCCAAGAGCGAAGCCACCGGTTATACAGTCTAAATTATGTATTGCCTGGATATTTCTTATGCAGTTCCATTACTGTATTGACTGTCTGAATTTTCACCAGAGTTGTTTCGTTGTCATTTTTATCTTGTGATGATTTTTTTGGTCAATGTTAACACATTGTAATTCAGCTGATTAGATGCTGTGCTGATTACAGAACTTAAGTCATCAGAATCGTCTTCTTCGCTTGCTGTAAAGGGTTTGCAGACATCTCCTTCAATTGGTCTTAAGCCCCCACCTACCGATCATGTTAAATCATTCGATGATAACGAGTTAGTTAACCATGCAAATGTCAAAAGGAGCAGCTCCATTCGAATTGCATGTTATCCTTTGGCAGATTTGCAGACTGCTACGGGTAACTTTGCAACGGGACGCCTTCTTGGCGAGGGAACCATTGGACGAGTGTATAGGGCCAAATATGCTGATGGAAAGGTATGCTATGCTTGCTGAGGCTTTTTTGTTGTCTACTTGCTGCCTTACTTGAAAAATTTGTGTATTATCCATATGGTGAACGTGGCATGGTGAATTGTACATTTATTTTATGTACATACTGACTAAGTCCTATGCCTAGGAGCACCATATATTTCAAAGGTTTACCAGTTTATCATGTGATGCATAACTTCTTTGCAAATGTTCAACCATTGTCCTTAGTAAAGATGCAAAAGTATGATATGCTAACAAACATTAGGGATATTTATCCCTCATCTTCAGTTCGATGATGTCTTGATTTTTCTTGATCCCCTGCATTCACAATTGGATACATTAAGGCCAAAAGTTTGAACTTATCTAATTCAGAACTGATAGCCGTTAATAACTTATTAAACATCATGGAGTTGGTTTTGGATCTAAGGTGGGGAGTGTGTTTTACTCTTCCATCTGAATAATTAGAGGCATCTGTGCACCAAGGGTGGTCCAGTTTTTGGCCTAGCTAATGGAACTGTTCTAGGGAAATTGGCTTTGGAGAATTGACATGGGGCAGCAGGAACTTACAGCACAGTGGTTGAAACTTTGAGACATGGAATTCATTTTAACAATGAAGTTATACGTAAAGAATAAAAAGGATATTTAAACAATAAGGAGCCCTTCTGCATTTGAAACTCCACGATAGACCAGAGACCATATTCTTGCAACTAGAATCTTATGAAAATGGAAAAGCAAAAATGATGAGTGTAACTCCACTGTTCTACCCTAAGATAGCCTATTTCTTTGGTAGCTGACCCCATATGCCCCCATGGACCATTTGGCCCTCCCAACCCAAGTCAACTTTCTATTACCCATATATGACCCAACCAAATGGCTCTCCTTAGATAAAAGTTGACGTGGCATCCTCTCAGTCACCTCTACCTCACTTACCCCTTTGAGTTATTTTCAAAATTCAAAAACTAAGACATCCATGGAATGTCCATGTGTCCCCTTTGCTAGAGCTCCCAATGTCTTTTTCCGACACGCCTGACGTCAATCCACCACATGTGCCACTGTCTTCCTCAAGAGAGGCTCTGCAACTCTCTAACCTATAGCTACCTCACAATTCACAAATTGCACAATAGAGCTGCAGTCCCCGTGAATTAAAACCCTGGCCTACCAGAGATGTCTTTTCAGACATCTTAGATGCTTTCATTTTTTGGTGGGCCATTAAGCATCAATAATATACTCAAAAGAAGTAGGTTGCTAATGGTAACATTAGCCAAGCAACTTGTTGCTCATTGAACTTGTAAAAATCTTGTCTTGTTCAATTGTTGTTTCACCAGCTATTGATATCATTAGGTGTTGGATAAATGTGGCTTAACTAAGTAAACAAGCTCTTACAAAATAGTGAGCTTGCTGAGCTCACTGCTCAGGGTATCTGGACAAAAAATGTTGAGGAATCCATTGCTGCCAGTGAAACTTTTCAGAATTGGACAATGTTGATTTCTTGGACATCGACTATGTGGGAAGTGCTAAGGAAGGAAATGGGCTACATGTTCCATCCATAATATCTAGTAATAGGCTTTGGAAGGCTTTGAAGGCTCTATGTAATGTTGCTTGGGTCCAGAAAGGTAAAAGGCCCAGTGAAGGGAGAGGATCAAGCAAGGCTATAGGGTTTGTTCGGAGCCCAATGTAAAGGAGAGTGATTTGGGTCTTTTAAGTGGGCCTATACCTAATTAAAGTATTTGGCCGAACATTTTGAAACACAAGTATGTCAATCCTGGGAATCTAGGCCATCCTTGATCCATCAAGTTGTTTATTCTAATGGTGATGAATGGATTGGGCAGCCGATCCTTTTAGCTGAAGGTGCGATTATGATTGCCATACCAGGCCATTTCTTTAAAGCCCTAAGCTTCTGGTTTACAACCAAAGGAGAGGAGACTCTGGTGTTTTCGTCTCCATTGGGAGTTCCGTATAGTATGGAAGGTTGTGTCAAGTGTTAGATGATGTACGAGTGGAGGAGATGGGCCAATGGATGGTGGCTAGCCACATACCCTTGGCAGCCAAGAGGAGTAAGGGGGCGATACCATTGGCTGTCTCTACACCAACGAGATGTAATTGAGGTGCATAGGTAGAAAGTGAGTTCGGGTTTGGTTGTTGATTTAGGATTATGGGAAGGTGAGAGGAATGCTTCAGTGGGTTGGAATTTTGTTAGATTGTGATATAAAGAGTTTAGGGGAAGGATGATGGCTGATTCTAGGTGGTCATGCTTTAAGAGCGATGGAGGATGGGTTAAGCTCTGAGATGGCAATGGAGGTCGCTCTTGAAGTTGTTGAGCCTCTGACATGTGCAATAGTGGCAATGCTAACTTTGGATGGAGTTCTTTTTTTAATTTTTATTTTGGGGGAGAGAAGGTTGAAGGGGGGGAGGGTTCTTGATTAGGTGGAAGTATCCAAATGGGTGTTGAAACATATGAGCGGATTTAGTAAGTTTAAAGTGTCTTGTGGTGGCTTTGGGAAGGAGGCTATGAAAATTTGAAGCACTTGAAGAAAGATGGCATGACAATGCTTTGAATAGAGGGGTGTGGAACAATGGGAGTCAATGGAAAACGTTGGGGAGGGAGTTAAAAAAGTTAAGAATGTTCAATCAATTATGAAAGGAGTAAGGGTAATGGTGGGAGTGCGAAAACAAAAAGGAGGGAGATCCTTTACATTGCCTCTTCAAGATTACGACCATAAATTGGAATGTGTGGGGTTTGAATGCCGTAGATAAATGTATGGCAGTGAAGGCTTACTTGAAAGAATGCAGAATGCAGGGGCAATAGATTTGTGGATTCGGAGCATTTGGGGGCAATCTAGAGTGCAAGTGGAGTCCTAGTTATGTGGGATTAGAGGGTTTGGAACGAGAAGAATGAATGTAAAGTAGGATTTTTTTTTCTATTTCTCGTCTTTTTAGATGTATTGATGATGGGTTTAGATGGGTCATTTTAGGCATTTATGGCCACATAGAGGATGGGCTCCCACGAAAATTGTGGGAGGTACTGGATGGTATTCCTTTTAGAGGGGAGGCTCCGTTGATATCTAGAAGGTGATTTTATGTGGTTCATTTTCCATCTGAGAGATCAGGTTGCACTTGCATGTCTAAACCCATGAAGGAGTTCTCTAGGTTTTTTTTTTTTTATGAGTTGGGTTTAATAGATCTCCCGTTGAGAAGGAGGTGCATTTACTTGGTGTAATAACCAAGACGTCCTTGCCATGTCTCGTTTAGATAGATTCTTGGTCTCTTTGGATTAGGAGGAACACTTTTTAGATGTGTATCAAAGTTTGTTGCCGAGACTAGCGTCAAATTACTCTTTTATTTTGCTTGATTATGGAGTGATTAGGAAGGGGAGGATTCGTTTCACATATGAGAATATATGGCTTAAAGCGTAGGATTTTATAGAGAAAGGAGAGGGCTGGTGGAGAGGTCATACGGTGGGTATGTTTGGTGTTAGAAAAAATTTGAAGTTGTTGAAGGAAGATTTGACGAAGTGGAATAGAGAAGAGTTCGAGATTGTGGGGGTCCAAAATGTGATGGTTTTGGAGGAGAGTAGGGGTTTGTTGAAGGAGGGAAATTGAGGCATGAATTGAGGTAGGAACAACTCAATAAGATTTATAAGATTAAGGACAGTAGATGGAGACAAAAATCGAGTTGGCTTAAGGAAAGGGACAGGAACACACATTTTTTTCATAAGATGGCTAACATGTTGAATCGTTAACCACCAACTTACTTAAAAGCTTATGCTATTAAGCTTAATTGTTTATCTCTTAACACGCCTCTTACATCTGGCCATACTCCTTATCATTGGCTGGCCAAACATGTGGAAGTATTCTATAGATAGGCAGTGAGATTTGAACATGGTTACTATTGTCTGCTTTGATATTATGTTAAATTGTTAACTGCCAACTCATCTAAAAGTTTAAATTGTTAGAGAGAGGGGTAACTTGAATATTTATATCTTTAAAGAGATCTAATCTCATTAGGAAGATTGATGTAACACCCTAGAATCCTCACACTCACTAAGTTACACTCACTTAATAATTCTCTTCTATCTATATATTGATTTCATGCTTATAATTCTCTATTTATACACAACTAAAGAGGAGCAATTGGTGGCAGCATTTAGTAAAGTAATCATGGAGGAGCAAATGGTGATAGCACTTAGCAAAGTAATTATGAAAGTATTACTCCACTTAGATGAGTGAAGAATAAAGTTTCTCCACTTGATAAGTGGGATGATTATCTTCACCTAAATGATAATGAAAGTTAGCCCACTAAATTAGTGGAGAATAAAGAATTAGTAAAGGACTAGACCTACTTCCTTTACTTCATTCTATAAATAGTATATGTAGATGAGAGAGTTTGACTACAAGTAAGCCTAAGTATAGTGAAGAGAGAAGAGTAGAGGTTGCTCTTGAAGATCAAGTTCCAATCCTTATAAGAGGAATTCTAAGCATTAAGCACTTGAATTGAGTAATAGTGTATTTGGAGTAAAATGTACATATTTTCAATGCAAATGTTCTTTTTTTACAAATTATATTTGAACAGTACGTTTTCGAAGCAAATGGTAATTTGTCTATGTTACTCTTCAAACATAGTTATGAATAAGATTTGAAAGTTATATGTGTCATACTCAGAGGTCCTACATCGGGGGGACTTAAAATAAGTCAAAAGCTTGATATGATTAGGAAGACGTTGCTCACGACTTTTTGTCGTTTTGTTACGCATCACTAGTGTATATTTTTTGTTACGGATTTTTCGTTTAACCGAGATCATGAGTACATTGCGAAATATATATATATAATGTTGATATTTAGATGTTTTTACAAGTATAAAACTAAATTAGCATCTTTTGAAAGGTATACTTATGTTTAGTATATGGATATCTCTTTTACTTGTTTCAAGATCTTATGCAAATGATATTTATGTTATATGTAAATCAAGCCCATGATATATTTTGATACTTCAATTATTCTATTATTCACTGTGTTTGTAGCTCATATTTTCTTAAATATTTTCAAATAACCAAGATTGAGAGCTTAAGTTTGGAAAGTTGTTGGCTAAGTTACCTATATGTGAATGCCATGAAAACTCGAGTTATATTTTGATTTGTGATAAGTTTGAACTAGTAGATTTTTCTAGATTTGTATTAAGACTATGGTTGTGTAATAAAACTATGTTACGATGGTGACATAGGTATTTGCTTTATGTTTACTAATAAATAAAAGAGTGAATCATGCTTCCGCATTATATAAAATGTAGGTGATCAGTCTTTTGGTTTAGTTCATCCTTAGGTAGCTTAGCTATTAGCCGGTTATGATTCCGAATCCGCATAAGGTAGGTTTGGGGTCGTGACATTAGTGTGGAGGTACTAGAGGATAGACTCTTTTCCTATGAGGAGGAGATTATAAATGTTATTATGGGTTTTCGCAAGGAGCTCTACTTTGACCTTAGGAGCTTGAGGCTTATGGTAGATGAGATGGAGTTTAATTAGATATTGGTGAAGGAAATATCTTGGCTTGGGTATGATTTTTCAGAAGAAGAGGTGGTCATGGCTTTGAAATCCCTCAATGGTGACGAGGCATCAAGGCCTAATTGAATGACTTTTATTTTCTTGCAACGATGTTGGGGAGTAGTTAGAAAGGAGGTGTTGAGAATGTTCTATTCACTTTTTGAGAATGGCCAATTTGAGAAAAGCCCTAATGCTTCATCTATTCCTTGATTCAGAAGAAAGTGGGTGGAGGACATCAGAGACTTTCAACTTATTAGTCTGCTTAGAGGGGTGTACAAGCTCCTTACTAAAGATTTAGCTTTGGAAGTGAAAGAGGCGTTGTTGAAAGTGGTTTTGACTCTCAGAACACTTTTGTGGAGGATAGATTAATTTTGGATGTAGTGCTTGGAGATAATGAGAGTCTAGACTCTAGGTTTAGTAGGATGCCATGTTTGATTTTTAAATTTGACATTGAGAAGGCTTATAATCATTTTAGATTGGATGGGATTTAGGGAAAAATGGAGTTGGATTTGGTTTTTGTATCTGTACTTTCAGGCTTTTTGTTCTAGTTAATGGCTCGCTTATTGGCTTTTTCAGACATCCAATGGCTTACATTAGGGAGACCCTTTTAACCTTTTGACTTTTCATCTTGGGTATAGAAGGTTGACTAGGATGATGGAGAGTGCTTGTGTCTCATGTGGTGTTTGTGGCTCGAAAGAAATAGATGTTCTTTTGAAGGCAAGGAGTGCCCTACTTATGTTTTGAAGGGGACATTGTTGGCGACTATGTTCTCCTGGCTTCAGGAGGATATTTTGTTGTACCTATCTTCTTTTGTGCACTTTTTGGGGGAATTGTACATCCCTATAGATTTATAGTTTTTTGGGTTAGCTTTGGTTTATAGGTTGTATAAATCGAGTGTACAGGTGGCGTCCCTTTTGGTGCCTTTTCAACGAACATTTATTTATAACAAAAAAAAGGATGATGGAGAGTGCTGGGAGAGGATATTTTTCTGAAAAGCTTCGAGGTTAGTAGAGTTGATTGGTCATCACTGCTGGTATCCCATTTGCCTACTGTTGATGATACCATTATATTTTTGTGGGGCTAGCACTCAACAATTGGGTTACCTCTGGTGTTTGATGCTTTGCTTTGAGGTTGTGTCTGGGCTAACGGTTAATCTAGGGAAATTTTGGTTAGTGGCATTCCTAGTGTGGTTAACTTAACTTCTATTCTGGGTTGTATGGTGGAACCCTTGCCAACATCTAATTGGGCCTTCTTTTAGCTCTGGTTGTAAAGAAAAACATGTTTGGGATTATGTTATTAGAGATTTTATAGGAGGCTTGCAGGTTGGAAGAGATGTACTTATTGAAAGGGGGAAAGCTTACTTTGATTAAAGAACGTTGTTGAGCTTTTCTACTTGTTTTGTCTCTTTTCACCATTCTCTCTTCGGTGGTTAAAAGACTTGAAATTTACAAATAGACTTAGGAGGTGGGGGGCGGGGGAGGGAGATTAGTAGATGAATTCAAGTATCACCTAGTGGATTGGAATACAATCATACAACTTATACTCCCCCTAGAGAAGGTGGCTTGGATATTCGAAGGCTAGTCATCTTCAATTATGCTCTTTCGGGACATGTTTAGAGAGATTTGCTTGTGCTTACAATTAGTTTCGAAGAAGGTTGGTGAAGTGGAAATATGGTAGTAGGGGAGGAGATTAGGCTTCGATGGAGGTTTCCATATCCTATGGCTCGGCTTTGGAAGGGCTTTGGGTCTAAGTGGAGTGATTTTGTCACTACACTCGGTTTGTTAGCAATGGGGAGAAAGTTCTTTTCTTGAGCCATCTATTCGTGGAGAGGAGAAAATGGAGGCTTTCCTTTTTTTGGCCAGTATTGTGAATATGGGTGCCTCCGTTAGGGGCCATTTTAGTATAAAAGGTCATCAAGTTTTTTGGGTGTTGCCTTCTATCGGGAGTTAAATGATTATGAGGTAGAGAACATTATGGTTTTGCTGGGTATTTTGTATCATATCCCTTATAGTAGTGAGGATGAGGATATTTTGAGGTGGATGCTTTCGCGATCCGGAGGTTTTGAAGTGAAGTCTCTTTATATGGCTTTGGTGGGCTATGGTGATTCTTCTTTTCCTTGAAAGGGGTTTGGGTGTTAAAGGTATTGGATGGTGGTGTAACACCCTAGAATCCTCACACTCACTAAATTACACTCACTTCATAATTCTCTTCTATGTATATATTGATTTCATACTTATACTTCTCTATTTATACACAACTAAAGAGGAGCACTTGATAAATGGGATGATTATCTTCACCTAAATGATAATAAAAGTTAGCCCACTAAATTAGTGGAGATTAAAGAATTAGTAAAGTACTAGACCTACTTCCTTTACTTCACCCTATAAATAGTACATGTAGATGAGAGGGTTTGAATACAAATAAGCCTAAGCATAGTGAAGAGAGAAGAGTGGAGGTTAGAAAATTGTTCTTGAAGATCAAGTTCTAATCTTTAGAAGAGGAATTCTAAGCATTAAGCACTTGAGGTGAGTAATGGTGTATTTGAAGTAAAATGCACATATTTCTAATGCAAATGTTCTTTTCTACAAATTATATTTGAACAATACGTTTTCAAAGCAAATGATAATATGTCTATGTTACTATTCAAAATAGTTGTTATATTTTAATGCTAAACCTTGTATTATTTTATCAAGAAAATTCATGGATTAAGTTTTGTATACAATAAATAAGATTTGAAAGCTATACGTGTCATACTCAAATGTCCTACATCGGGGGAACTTAAAATAAGCCAAAAGCTTGATATGATTAGGAAGACATTCCTCACGACTTCTTGTCGTTCTGTTACGTATCACTAGTGCATATGTTTTGTTACGGATTTTTCGTTTTGCCGAAATCATGAGTACATTATGAATTATATATATAATGTTGATATTTAGATGCTTTTACAAGTATAAAACTAAATTAGCATCTTTTAAAAGGTATGCTTATGTTTAGTATATGGATATCTTTCTTTACTTGTTTCAAGATCTTATGCAAATGGTATTTATGTTATATGTAAATCAAGCCCATGGTATATTTTGATGCTTCAATTATTCTATTATTTATTGGGCTTGTAGCTCATGTTTTCTTAAACATTTTTAGCAAACCAAGATTGAGAGCTTAAGTTTAGAAAGTTGTTGGCTAAGCTACCTATATGTGAATGTCATGAAGACTCGAGTTATATTTTGATTTGTGATAAGTTCGAACTAGTAGATTTTTTTAGATTTGTGTTAAGACTATGGTTGTTTAATAAAACTATATTACGATAGTGACATCAGTATTTGTTTTATGTTTACTAATAAATAAAAGAGTGAATCATGGTTCCGCATTATATCAAATGTAGGTGATCAGTATTTTAATTTAGTTCGGCCTTGGGTAGCTAAGCTACTGGCCGGTTATGATTCCTAATCCGCACAAGGTGAGTTTGGGGTCGTGACAGGTGGTGCATGAAAAAATTCTCACAATTGACAATTTTTTTGAGAGGCACTCATGTAAATTGGTGTTGTATGTAAAAGTGTGATGGGGAGTCGGTTGATCATCTCCTAATTCATTGTGGGGTGTCGAGAGAACTTTGGTCTTTGATTTGGTGTATGTTTAGTATTGAGTGGGTGTTCCCTAGAATGTGAGGGACCTAATCCACTCTTGGAAGGGGCTAGAGTGGGGAAAGGAAGGGAAAAGCTTGAATTTTGGTGCCATTGGCTCTTAATTGGATCATTTGGGGAGATCCCAAAAGGAGAACCTTTGAAGAGGTGAAAGAACTTTTATTTGAGTTGAATAGTTGAGTTTTGTTCCCTTTCGTGAATTGATTAAAGGGGTTAGGGCGGTTCCTTAGGCACCTTCACATCTACATCTACTTATAACAAGCACGTACACACAAGCAAGCTTGAATCCTGTTATCTTAACTGAGAATGCTATTAATTATAGCCTTTAAACTGCAGTGACATTGGGCAAGACACATGACAGTTGATACTCAGGATTTTGTTAAGCTAAGTGGCTAGTAGACTTGGATAGCAAACTCACATTAATTTAACATCTACTTGAACTCCCAATCTACTCTTATACCTTCCTCGATCAATTTTTGGATTTTGTAGAGACTTGTGAGTAATACATGGATGTGTAGCCGGTATAGGTCTTACCAGAGAGCATTTCCAAGGGGGAAGCCTTGAAAGGCATACAAGTGTGTTTCTCGTAGATGAAAATTGACTCTACTCTCTTGTCAGAGAGGAATTTTTTTTACAAATATTCTTTTCTTCATCTCGGTAGATAAAGTTGCCTCTGATTTTTATTACAGTGTGGACAGCTACACTCATGGTAGCTGCCGTGAAGGAGGATGGGTATCAATGTCAGCTATCTCACACACCGTGGTGCGGTTAGTCGACCTAAGCTAAGCAGTGTTCAAAATGAGGGAAAATTTCTTTTCAAAAGAAAAATGCTAAAGCAGCGGATAGGGAATCAGCTCCTTATTCCAGGAAGCCTCTTTTTGGTTTTTTGATATAGTTTACTTGGGCGGCACATCCCTGGTGCCTTTTTTAGTATAGATCTTTTCCTTGTCAAAAAGAAGTAAGAGGCACTTGCTAGTATTTATCTTCTTTGACTGCATTGGGCTGTACTGATTAACACCTTCAACCCTGCAAAGCCTATGACACGTTTCTCATTATATGCACTCAACCCACTCAGAGCTTCCAATTCAGCAGGAATACTGTGGACCATAGCGTTAGAATTGATATTTTGTGGCATAATATCAATAAATCATCTGCAAAGCACACAGGTGATTTTCTGATATTCACATTGAGAACAAAATAATCTAGTTGTAAGGAGCCCAGCGAGAATCTCCTAATATTCACAAGCACAGAGATAGGCGATCACTCCTATGACCATCAAAATAAGCCTTCGTTTCACCATTCAGAAGAACACAAAATTTAGGGACAGTAACACAGGTCTGAAGCTGGGCTATCGTTCGAGGTGGAAACTGAAACCTACTGTTGGTCGACGTTTATTAACCTCAGTTCTAGTAGTAGTTTTTGTGTTGTCGTTTCCATAATCTAAATTGCTTTTCATTTGAGATTTATGTTTCATTCTTTCCCAGCTCTCTTTCCATGTAACCCTTTGGCCTTTAAGTGCTTAGCGCATGTGCAGATCACTTTGTGTCACCAGTCTCGTTTATCTTAGATGCAATCAGATTCTAATAATTGCTATCATTTTGATTTATCTTAATACTTCGATTTGATCAATATTACAGAGTCTACCCTTGAAGGAAATGCATATAATGTGTGTCATGTGGCTTGTAAATATTTGTAACTAGATTTCTACCATTTTGTCAGGTTTTTGCTGTGAAGAAGATAGACTCCTCACTATTTCAAGGTGGGCGAGGGGAAGATTTTACGCAACTTGTTTCAAACATCTCCAAGCTTCGCCATCCAAACATTGCCGAACTTGTTGGCTATTGTTCAGAACATGGACAAAATATGTTAGTCTATGAGTATTTGAGGAATGGTTCACTTCATGAATTCTTACACCTGTCAGATGACTTCAGCAAACCACTTACATGGAACACCAGAGTCAGAATTACTCTAGGCATGGCCCGAGCTGTTGAGTAAGTCAAATTTATGCTTCTTTTTTCTGGATCATTTGGTTTGTAATGTGTTGGTATTCCATCGGAATAAATATATCTGCGCATGAATTCCACTCGGCTGCCTCATGATACCCTATATCACCATTGAAAGAGCCAGCCAAACTTCTGAAACTTCCTTTTCATTCTTTTGATTCTTGCTATTTATCAGGTAACTAGTTAGCATTTTCGTTAAGCTGTAACCACCACTAATATGTGTATACCTCCATATATATATTTTCCTTACCCAAGCCTTCCGGTTGTGCTCATCAACAGATTTGTAACTATGACCTACTGTCATGCATAACTTGCTTTATTAGTTATTTTGATTTTTATTGTAATGGCAAAGTGTGGTGGGGATGGGGCTGCTATGTGGTGGGAGTATATAATTGAGGTCGAGATCGGGGGAGACACCTAACCAAGACAGGGGAAGAGTGGGGGTATCCCATAGTGGTCCCGTTGCCATACCTAGGGGTGAACCTTTGTAACCAGGGAGTACACGAAACTAAACTACAACAAAACTAAGCCCTCCAATAAAATCTGTTGGTGAAAAAGAGGACTCGCAATAGTTTTCTATGTGTCAATGACACAACATATTAAGTAAAGGTGCTTTTTAAGTCTCTGTACTATCATCTCCACTTCTTCAAAAGTGTGATGTTTCCTCTCTCTCCATGTAAACCACATGAAGAACAAATGTGCCGCCATCCATGCCTTCTTGAGCCTCCTCTTACGGCTGACTCCAAGCGGACGCTCATTTTATAGGACTACTAATATGGCATCATCTATTGAACACCAAAAACAGACAAGATCAAACTCCACAACTCCCTCCTATATTACATAGACTCTCCTAAAATATATGTACCCGTGTTAGACATTCGACATTTGGGCTCCCGACATTTAGGTAAGGATATGGGTATGGATACGTGTCCACCATATATTATCGAAATTCACTGAATAAAAATTCTTAATAATTTTAATTTATCATATAAATGTGTATAAAGCTCTCATATTATACTTGAAATGCTCTAGAGCACTTTGTAAATATAATTTTATCCTAGAAAAGGAAAAAAATATATCAAGAAGTATGAATATCTTTATATGTCCTTGTATCCTTGAACATGAGAGTTAGACGAATCCAATACTTAGACACATAATCCCATCACAATAGATTAAAAAGCAGCTTATCCTTCTCTTTCGCTATCCAACGTATGCAACACCAACTCAGAAGCAGCTTGCTCCTCTTACCCTAATTGTCAAGAGTAAGAATAGAAGGAAGCTTAACCATATAAAGAAAAGTTACCTGAGCACCACCCTTACCATACAAATGCTCTTCCGAGGGAAAGAGCTACTACTCGACCATTTGGAAAGAAGTTCAAGGAATTAACGAAAAATTTCTCTCCATTGTGACTCTACATAATCCTATCGTCTCCAATCTGGTTGACTAATCTAGATATTAATTGCACAAGGAACATAATCTTCTCTGCTTGAGTTTTACTTGCTACTAAATACTTGTCCAATGTGATATATTTCCTAGCAGCTTAAGCTTTTGGGACAATTCATTACCTAAGATGGTATCAAAGCTTTAATTCCAAGAGATCATGGGTTCAAGTGTCATATAATGTGTGCCTGAATATGTTTGTTATTGTGCTCACTCAGTGTCCATGTGTTCATGCACCTTGTCCAATAGTATGTTAGTTTGTGTTAGCTGTCAGGCCCATTTCCTAACAGCTTAAGCTTTTGGGACAAGTGGAGTTGTTTTCTCACTGAGATCCCTTGTGCATCATTCCCAATGTTTGTGGTTCGCATGTTCGAAAAGTTCATGTAACAAAGATATTTAATTACAGTTAAGCAAAAATATTAACAACTAATATTTAATTGAACAAACACTTAACATAATCTCACTCATATAATAACATATCACATGAGTTCTTAAAGTGTAGGTCAGACCCATTCAAGATATAACGTATCTTTTAATTATAGTCTCTTGTTTCAAGGAAATACCCTTTGATTTCAACTTAATAGAATTGAATTGGATTTTGTGACAAATTTACTTTAAGGAAACATTTGGGTTCACAAAGGTTGCGACTGCACCCATTTGAGTGGGTTGCCTACGTATTCGAGTCGGGACAAGTTTGGACTGGAATCAAGTCTAGCGTAGTTCTTAAGAAATAATATTTAAGTTTATTTGTTTGAATTGAATTTAATTTAAGGGAATGTTTGGGTCAACAAGGTTGTGACTGTACCCATTTGAGTGGGTTGCCTACGTATCCGAGTCGGGACAAGTCTGGACTGGAATCAAGTCAACCGTAGTTCTTAAGAAAATAATTTTTTTTTTGTTTGAATTGGGTTTAATTTAAGTGAACGTTTGGGTCCACAAGATTGTGACTGCACCCATTTGAGTGGGTTGCCTACGTATCTGAATCGGGATAAAATCTAGATTGGAATTAAGTCGGTGTAGTTCTAAAGAATATTTGATTTCTGATTTGATTTAATTTAAGTGAACATTTTAGGTCCACAAGGTTGCGACTGCACCCATTTGAGTGGGTTGCCTACGTATCCAAGTCGAGATAAAATCCGGACTGGAATCAAGTTAGTGTAGTTCTTAGGAATATTTGATTTATGATTTAATTTTAGTGAACATTTTAGGTCTACAAGGTTGCGATTGCACCCATTTGAGTGGGTTGCCTATGTATCCGAGTCGGGACAAGTTCGGACTAGAATCAAGTCTACCGTAGTTCTTAAAAGAACAAAATAAAAATAATATTTATTTTGATTCGATTTAATTGAAATGAACATTTAGGTTCACAAAGGTGTCGACTGTACCCATTTAAGTGGGTTGCCTTCGTATCTGAGTCAGGACAAGTCCGGACTGGAATCAAGTCAACCGTAGTTCTAAAACAAATATTGATATTTAATTTATTTATTGTAGTTATATTTTCATTTAGAATTCTCGTGCAAGTACTGTCCAAGAATAATTCTAACACTTGCACATCTTTGGTCCACGTACACTGCCATGGATCGGTTAGCCCTATTATTATTTTATTTTTCTTTAACAAAGGCATTAAAGTTTTGGGTGTTGAAATACAGTTAATGGGCTGATAGTTGTGTCTTTAGGAAACACCAAGAAATTGGGCCACTTAGTGGTCATAAAATTTAAAAGGGCTTGAGTCCTTCAAATACAAAGAATTGGGCCATTTAGTAGCCTAAAAAAAACCTTTATAGGCAAAAGATCAAAGAATTGGACCTTTTAATGACAATGGAATCTGACCGTTTTTTTATTTGGGCTACAAATTTTAAGCCCAGCTCCAAAATTCTTGTTAAAAGTCCAAGAAAAATATCCTTATTTGGGCTGCGGGGTTAAAGTCTTTTAAATTTTGGATTCTCTTGGTCTTTTCAGTGGGCTGATCTCTGGGTCTTTAGAAAAGACCAGGGAATTGAGCCACTTTGTGGACCGAACATTTAAGGGGCCTTGGGTCTTAATTGGGTTACACATTTTAATGAGGCACAGAGGCCATTAGAATTTAAATCCAAGAGCCCAAAGCATTAGGCTGTAAACTTTGGGCTGATGATGATGGTTTGAAAATCACTGCAAATTGCAATGTCATCAGGCTCTGGATATTTTGCCTATGTAGCACATGACTTCACACAGTGCATGATTCTTTCAAAAGGGCAAGGCCAATGGCCAATTATATTAACAAGACCGATATGAACTTTTGTTCCAAATGATGAACCAAAATGGATTTTATGTAGGGCCCAACACTCAGATCTGTCATGAAGAATTATATTGATGGAGGCCAAGAATGACACAATAAATTTGGCCTTTAAAGGGTTATGAATTTTTTTTTTTTTTTTGCAAATTGAAGCCTTATAGGCTTGGGATTGAGGGCACGTAGCCGTCATGGAGCCTTTAGGCTTGAAATTGTGCGGGCACTTGGGCCGTTAATGGAGCCTTGGATGCTTGAAATTGTGGGCACGTGAGCCGCCTTTGAACTTGTAGGCTCGAAATTGTGAGGGCACGTGGGCCGTCTTGAAGCCTTAGAGACTTAAATTTAAGGAGATGAGAGCAATCATGGAGCTTTTAGGACTTGAATTTGAGGGCATAAGAGCCGTCATTGAGTTACTTTAATTTTGAACTTTATGACCATACAGGACAAAAGTTCATAAATTAAAATCTGAGCAGAAGATATATATCTATATATATATGCTACTTAAATTTGAATATGTGAATTTATTAATTTTTTTTAAAAAAAAATATAGAGTCCCTTTAAAACTCAAATAATCTCATTTTCCTTTGTAGATAAGACTGAGTATTTGTAGAGTTACAAAACACTACAAACACCTAATTTTATTTAGTTTAAAATTCAAACCACCGCAGGTTTTCAAGAAACAAAATAAACATATTTTAACAGCAGCAGAAGAGCGAAGAATACAGAGATCTCAGCAAATTTTTGAAAAGAGAAGAAGAAGAGATGATAGAAATTATACCTGCAGGATTCGTGTATGTAACTAGACACACTGTGTACCCCTTTTTTTTTAATACTAATTTTTGATCTCTCTGCTTTTTTTTTTTTGTTTTTCCTGAACTCTCTGTATTTTTCTCCTTCGAAGCTGCGTTCTTTCGTTGTTTTTTTTTTTATCTCTGTTCTTCGCGCTTTTTTTTTTTTTTTCGTCTGGTCTCTAGCCTGAGTTTTTATAGCCAAAGGTTTAGCAGAGATCGAGAGGTGTGGGTGATAACGACGTCAGTGATGGCGATGTGGGCGGTTAGCACATCACCCCACGTCTCATGTATCCACGTTCTGTTTAATAAACACCTCTCTTCTTTTCTTTTTTTGTTTCTTTAATCTGACAACCGTTGCTTTTTATGAAAACAAAACAAAAACCAATGTTTGACAACCGGTCAAGTTACCGAAGACTTCAAATTGTTTGTTGTATTTTATTTCCAAACAATAGGAACTGTTCTCGCACGTGCAAATACAGAGCATGATCCCATGTTTTGAGCAGTTGATTTGATTCCTTCAACATTAGTTATTTATTTATTTTATTTCAAACCAAAAATATGTTTTGTACTCTGTCAGGTCAATGCATCAAAACCTAAATTTGTAGTCTTCTAACTAGCCACGTGGCCTTTTAAGGTGGGTATGCATTGTGACATATTACCACATGGACTTTTAAGGAAGTTCTGGATTTTTTTTTTTTAACAGTAGAAATATATATATATATTTTTTTAACAGTAGAAATATTTTGAATAGCCACTATAACATATTTTGAATAGCCCACCTTTCATAATGAATTTTGTGTTATTCTATTTTTAATTTTATTTCATTGCGACATTTTAGTATTTCAATTTTGCTACTGTATGGAATTTGACTTTTGGAATTACATAACTTTGGCTAAGTGTGACGTTACAAAAAACCTTACACTGTCAGCTAAGTTATTTAAATCCACTTGTTAAATTTATTTTAGAAAAATTTGATCTCTAACAATTACAATCTTAGAAGTTCTTTGTTTTATTGTTTCTTGGATCCATAAAATGATGCTTTTGGAACCCTTTTGCTGCTTGTGTGTGCGAGATATAGAGCACAATCAAAGAGATATACTTCATGTAGTTCCTTGTTTGACTATGAAGGGGCACAAAATCAAGCATTTTTAGTGCAAGGTAAGGGGTGCCCCATCTCTGTGAGATGGTAGAAGTAGCATGTATTGGAAATAAAATGGGAGAAGATCAAAAGATGGTTTGGCCATGGGCAAAGAAGACTAATAATAGCATCTAAGAAAGAGTGACATCGTCCACATTGAGGGTGATGCTAACCGAAGAGGAAGACCATACTTAATAAGGGTTGAAATAGTAAGGAAAAGACATGTGATTTAACTGAAATTATAACCGATATCAGAGTAGAATGGAAAAACATGAGTCATATACCTGACCCCTAAGGAGCAGGGACTGGGATTTGTTGAGTTGAGATTATTGGTGACTGGTGTCGACAGGGGGAAGTAATAATATAAGTGATGTCTCAATGGTTGATGCGGTGAATGTATTATTTGTGGTTGCATCTTGGGCGAGCTGAACCCTGCCAATCCCAAATGCAATGAAGTTGCAGGACAAGCTTGGGCTAGGCTTTCTATAACTTGGCTGGGATTGTGCGGAGAGTTTCTAATTTGATCTCAATTAGGTTTGGGTTGAGGTGTCAGGAAATTGGCCCAAGCTAAGCCAACATTCATCATACATATAAAATAGGTCTCGTGAACCATGACAATATCACTAATGTTCACTTTATGTAATACATATAAAATAGGTTTCATAAACCATGACAGTATCGCTAATTTTCACTTTATGGCCGTAGGCCACTGCTGTTGATTTCATTTGGGATCTGAAGACTTTAATTTGTAAGTTCTGACCTTTTTTCACATCCCCCCCAATGCCCCTCTTTTTCTCTCTACCTACTTGCAGCATCCTCTCTATCGTCTTTATTACCTTAGTAGTAGTACTACTAACAGAATTCACATCTACAATTTTCACTCTTGTATCTTTTTATCTGCCTGTAATTGTACTTTATTAACCAATCAATGCTATTTATTTATTTATTTTTTTGCATTTTCTTGAAAAACTCTTTGTTTGATGGAGTTTCAAGGTTCTATTTTTCTCTTTGGCTTCTTTTCTGTTTTAGTTGGTTATCCAGTGGGTTTTCTTTGGTTGTGTTTCTAGGGTTTTGAGTTTCTCTCAAAGAAGTACTTCTTGGAATTGTATCTACCTAGTCAAACTAGTCTACCCTCTGGCAGCTGGACTCAACCAGTCACAACCTGAGTCAGCCTGAATATCAGTAAATTTGTTCTATGTGCTTGGTGGGTTATTTATTTATTTTTTCCTTTGTCACACCTAGGTTCGCCTCCAACCATGACTGACCCAATCTCTCCATGCAGTCTGGTTTGTTTTACACCTATAAAGCATTGTATCTTCTTGTCAGTTCTTCAATCCATAGATTGCCTTGAAGCCCACGATGTCTTTCAGTACATTTAATTCCAATCTATGTTACCTAGAATACGGCTTGTTCAGGTACGTGAAATGGGTACGGGAACGTGGTACGCCACATGTTTGAAAATATAGTATGCGAGGGGTAGACTTGTATAAATTACACCATTAGAATTAAGGTACTTCTAGTACAATTTTCTTTATCAATTAGACATTAAAAAAATATAGTCTATGTTTCTTCAAATTAATCATCTAAAACACATTTTTAGCAGTATTTACGACTCTTTTTTTTGCATATTGTTATGCTAAAACTCCGTTCTCCTTAGATTCTCATTCATTATATTTAATTTTTTTCCCTCATTAGGTGACCCTTAAAGAAATAAATACAAAAAAAAAGTTCGGGATCTCGCTAAATTCAGCATTTTGGAACGAGTGTAACATGTTTCGGAACGGCGTTCCACAAACGTAATTCACTAGGGTATTAGAGTATTATGGTAACACATAACTTCCAATTAATCAACCCACAACCTATAAAATGAAGAGAAACAATCCTGATTGACCAAGGTCAGTTGACTAGTCTAGCAATATGCTATATCAGTAGAAGTTGTGTTTTGACTTTGCAAGCTTGTTTAGTTATATTTTAATTTGTATGTCTATCTGTTGCTTTTTTTCGCCACTAGCATTGAAAATTTTTAGCTACCATCATTGGAAACTGAGTAATGGAGCAACTGTTAATGGGAGAACCCATCAGATCAGTATGGTTGGCTCAATGCTTTAGGGGCAGAGAGCATTGTTTACTTTCTTGATTTTTGGATTAAACTAGAGTACCTTGATGATTAACATTAGTAATTTCTTACTAATAAATATGCTTTTAACAACTCTTTGCATATAGGTACTTGCATGAGGTTTGTTCTCCATCTTCTGTCCACAAGAACATCAAGTCATCAAATGTTTTACTTGACACCGAGCTCAATCCTCGTCTCTCAGACTGTGGCTTGGCTGCCTATCATCTGGTATTATATATTAACAAGTAACCCTTTAATAATTATGTATCATGGGAGAAAAAATTTATTAGTTGCCAGATAGTATAGTATTAAGCTTTCTTATTGACTTTGACAAATAAATTCATTTTCTTTTCAATCTCGTAACTTAAAGCACAATATGGTACCTTTCCCACGAAATGATTGGCACAAAAACAGACTCTGAGAAACGAAGTGATTGGCAAGGTTTTATCGGAAGATCTGGGACTAGAATTCACGTAGCTGACACTGGTGGTTGATATTCAGACATTATTGAGTTTTATAGTTTAAGCCATGTAACTAATGGTGGCCCTATTGCCAGAGTTGCCTTGGCTTTTGCCAGAGAAATTTTTGTGAATTGACAGAACTATCTTTTAGTTATCATTCCCAAAACATTATAAGAAGGGAATTTTAGTCAATTCCCCAAAAAACTGCCCTGGCCATAGGGCCAGCCTTTCACCACTTGCTTGGTAAAAAGTGAGCTTAGGCATAAAGTGATGGGTGGGATACTACCTAATCTAATATTGTTGTCCATGTAACTAACCGGCCTGAAAAGTACACTAGTTACCCAGGACTTGTGTGCAAATTCAGGATAGTACCTAATCTAATATTGTTGTCCATGTAACTAACCGGCCGGAAAAGTACACTAGTTGCCCAGGTGTCACGGGTTGGTAGGCCGGGCACCACACGGTGACAGTAATGCGACCCGCCATGATCATACGCAGCGGAATACACTCGCGAGGCGACTATGCACCAAGCAATAGTCCCGCCAAACTCAAACACCAAGGCATAAGATTATGCGCTTGTCCAGGATCTATCCGTAATGCCCTGCATAACTCTTTAAGCACGGACCTCTGATGCTTAAGCCATAAGGCAACCCAAGCTATAGGCGATAGCAACGCCATTCTCAAATGCGCGCACACATGACAAGCAATGTGCTTAGCGTCAGTCCCTCTCGAAACACAAGCAATATAGCCATGTGCAACTAGACATGCGTGTCAGCCAAGCATCACCCGTTAGGCACAACGCCTCCATCCATGAAGCTCTTAGCACCCCGCGTCAAGGTTGCCCGCAAGGAAAGGCACCACCGAATAGCAACTAATAAGCCCACAACATTGTGCCCTACGACACCAATGCTAGCCAAACCAAGCGGCCGTGTGCACAAGCTTGAACCCAACGTGCAAGTGCACACGAGGCATACGGCATGCAAGTGTGCACACCGAGGCCCAATCCGTCATGGACATAAGCCCCACCACTATATAATTATGGCGTAGCGGGTGCGAATGTCACAACCCCATCCTCGACGCTAATGCCCAACATCTGCCCCACCGGGCACAATGTCGCCCATGTAGCCCCTTGACTAACATGAGGACTGCAGCCACGTGCCACAGCCGGCCTCCAAGTCTCGCCCACTCCCTTGGGGGACTCACTTGAATGCTGTCCCTTTCGGTAGCACCAGGGGGTGGTAGAGTCAACACCATGCCCCCCCTTATAATAGCATTCTGAGTCATCTCCAAATTGATAGGAAAAAACATCTTACCCTCTTGAGGAGTCATAATTTATATATCCAATAAATATGAAAAATACAAATTATGAGATTGCCATGCCACCGGCCAATCATGCTTAGACATGCCCCACACCAAGGTCCTTCGTGGCCCTAGACATGCCATGGGTGGCAACCCGTGACACCAGGACTTGCATGCAAATTCAAGACTCTTTCTTGGGTCATGTCTCTTCTGAACCCTAGTCACATACACATTATATTTTCAATTTTGTAAATCAATAACTGGATAGTCTTGTCTGTATATTTGAGGGCTGAGAATCTGCATATCAGGTGATTATTTGTCATTGATTTGTAGAGCTGCTAAGGTAACATCATTGGTGTCAAACCTCTACTTATATGGGCCAAATTACCACGCCATCATAACTTTTTCCTTTTCTCTTCACATTGTCTTATGTGGGTCCGATTGATTGTTTTGCCATAATTTGATTTAATAAAGGATTATTATGTAGAAGTAGATAATAATTTGTTAGGGAGGAGCCAAAAAAAAAAAAAACAAAATTGAAGATAATAATAAAAAAAAGAACAAAAGAGTTGATTTTAGATGCAGTTCCTATAAACTACAATTGCTGTATAAAAAGATGTAGTAGACAATGTTACTAGAAAAATGGTAATGCCATAATGATTTGCGTTTTGAAACATAGGTTTTGAAACATGGTACAATTTCATAACCAAACAGGGAATTGAGCTTTTCAAAGTGACCCAAAAAAAAATTTCCCACTTGTTTCCTTAACGTTTTCCTAAACAGAAAAAGGAAATGAAATATAATGGTTGTAATGTAGAACATAATGGACTTTTGGCAGAACAAAATGTAAAGGCGGTCATAATGGTCCTAGAAATATATTTTCAATTTTTCACGCGATTAGTTTAAAGAGTAATACACTATGTTTCATTGGATGTCTAATTATTAAAAGAAATTGCTCTTGTGTTTGAATTCTAACAATGTGATTCATACAAGCCTACTCCTATTGTGCCGCATTCTGGAGCATGAGGTGTTCCATGTTGCTGTTCTTGTTCTTCATACTGGATCTGCGTTATAGTAATATTGGTACTTGATAATTGGCCATAACTTCTCTTCTAGTATCTTTTAAATAATTATGTGTTGATAGTAGTTTTGCATGTAATTTGTTTACATCTGTTTTATAGCTACAATTTTATTTTGTCTACTGGTCTCATTTTAGTTGTACCTAGAGAAAGTTGAAAAAAAGAGGGAAAGAAAACATGAGTTAGAGATGCAAATGGGCATTATTGACATGAAATAGGCTCACAAGTCCACATCTCCAGATCCATCTTTGTTGTTTCAAATCTACTATTCATATTCCATTGAACATCGATTGGAGTGACATTCTAGAGTTTAGGTTGGTAAAGGCTGAGATGTGGCTTTAATTTTATGATTTCAGGTAAACTTTACTAGAAGGCATCAAAAGGGGATGCCATCCATCTGCAGTCAGATGTATACTGACAAAAGAAAAAGCTATCATCATCTTATGGATCAAAATTCTCTACAAAGTCTGAAAGACACTCAACCATTGGGATGAATAACAACCAAGAATAAAAGGGCTCAAAAAATTGCTTTTCAACATGAAAAGGGTTCTTCCACCCCATCAAAAGTTTGGCAATTCTGCTCCACATCAAACACAACAAAATTTGTTTCCACACTTACCTATGCACTCCTCTTCAACAATGTCAAAGCTCTACCACACTCTAACGAACACCAACCAACAATAATATTGTAACCCACACCGTTGTAGCCACTTTACAATGAATGAGGAGGTAATCAATCGATTCCGCATATCCTTTGTACATGCAACCCCAATTAACGATGTGCACAAATCAAATTATCCGAGATAACGATTTTTCTATTTGCTGCTTTCCAAACTAAATAATGCATACTTGGAAGTTGGAAGGGCTGTTAGAGCACCAAATCCCTTTCCAAGGAAATGAAGCCTCACTGGAGCCCCCTAAACCTACCTCAAACCTGTCAGCCCTGAATATGTCCCATTTCATGTGTCCTCTCCATTGTCCATGCCTGACATGCTATAGCAAGGCTCCAAACGAGCTTCCAACTCAGCTTCCTAATCCTGTACAGCTCGCCTGAAGGACACATCACGAAATACCTGACTTCCGATAGAATGCTTATAATCCACCACCATAGCATCTCCCACATGCGCTGGAGTACCAAAAAGATTCAGAAACACCATATCCAACTTGTTCTCTGAAATTAAGAACTCTATTGTGTTTATGACACTAAGCATTCTGGTTTTTGCTCTTGATATAACCCTGTTGTGTTATTTGCTATGTAAGTGCAAATTGGCACTTTTTCTTTCTCCTCCTCTTTTATGCTGAATGTTGGTACTTAATCCATTCTTGAAGTTATATAGCACAACTCTGCTTTTACGGTGTTTATTGTGGTCATCTTTCACCTTTCCACTGTCCTTATTGACTTTGTCAGCATACTAGCCAAAACCTGGGGAGTGGATACAATGCTCCAGAATGCACCAAACCTTCAGCTTATACACTGAAGAGTGATGTTTACAGTTTTGGGGTGGTTATGTTGGAGTTGTTGACAGGTCGAATGCCTTTCGACAGGTGTGTTTCCTTTCAAGGTTCCTTTTTATTTTTACTTCAGTGATTTACACACTCCTTTCTATCTGAAATGATTCTGCTACTTCCTTTTTAGTTCAAAACCAAGATTAGAACAATCTCTAGTCCGATGGGCCACCCCACAGCTCCATGATATCGATGCATTGGGGAAAATGGTGGATCCTGCCTTGTGTGGACTGTATCCTCCTAAATCAATATCTCGATTTGCTGATGTCATTGCCCTGTGTGTGCAGGTGAGAACTGCTACAAAGTTACAAACAGTGTACCACCCCCAACCCCTGGTGGGGGGGGAGGGGTGGGGTTCCTTTTTCTTATTTGAAAGGAAGAAAGAAATGCTTAATACATACATGCCTTGCTTCTGGAGGTTTCAAATTTGGCAGGTGTAACAAGCATAATTATAGTATCATGCAGGCCCTTAACTGGCTTGAAGTGGGCTCTCTTGGATGTTTTGTCCTCTAAATCTTATAAGCCTAAGAATATATTTTTCTTTGCCACATAAGTTCAAGACCAGGCATCAATGGTCTCCATTCACCAACTTCTATTTTATATTTTAGTTTACCTAGTTATTGTGACCCTTTGTGTGTGCATTGGAGTCTTGGTAATGGATGACCATAGGATTGTAGATGGGCAGTTCGTTAACTGTAGTGCAATGTAACCCTTTTTGTTATTTGGTATCGTTCCAGAATTCTTACACGCATATTCATATCTTTGTTTCAGCCAGAGCCAGAATTCCGGCCACCCATGTCTGAAGTGGTGCAGGCATTGGTCAGGTTAGTTCAGCGATCAAGTATGAGAGAGGATCCAGGTGCTTCTCGTAGGATGGATGAATATGACTACTAACGATTCGTTTCTTGGGACATATGACGTACGGGAAAAACATATATACACACAGGGAGGCCATTGTTATCTTTCCATTAATTTGTTTCTCTTTATGTTATATCTGTTTATGGAGTTCAAGTCTTAAAAATTTAAGAACCAATCCCAACTCTAATGCTGCCTCTGGCATTAGTAAAAGTTGATTTCGGAAACCGTAATACTCTTGTGGTGCCATGTGAGAGAATGAAACAATTATTAGTTCCTCGGATATTTATTGTATTTGCTACCACTTTGTGAGAGTTCGTTGGATCTCTTTCCCATGGGAGAGCCAGCTCTGAGCTAGCAACCTCATCGAGAGAAATAGTGAGAGCACAATAGCCAATAGCATGTTTGATGCTCGAGCTTCAGTCGATTGATCGGCTGCATTGCCATCGTCATGGAAAAATTATTTAGTGCATCCTTACTCTACCTCTCAGGAAGTGGTGCGTCCTTGTTAAACAGGTCAAATACCTTGCCTAGCAGGTGCGAAACTCATCCTATTTAAGAGGAGTAAAAACATATGATACTCCAAATGTACTGAATAATTTCTTATGATCATTAGCCTTTACTAATAACCTACAATTACATGCGTCCCCATATATATATATATACACATGTATATCAAAGAGTTAGGGCCTCAATCCCAATTAGCGTAGTCATATATATAGCTAGCTTTGCACAATTTTCTAGCACCAAAGGTCCAACTAGTTTGGAGATAGCAACCAATTAAATAGCAAATGGAATGCAACCATCTGCTTCACGGGCAATCAATCATTAATAATCATAACTAAGTAAAAAAAAATATTATAATTAATAATAGGATACTTGATTTTCATATACATGTACAATCTATATAAATTCATATATAAAATATATAAAGAAAATACAAAATTTATTCAAGAAGATATTTTAACTCAGCACAAAACAAATCCATTCCCACCACGCATATATAGGGTGACCATTTTTGTTTTTATTTTTTGAAGATGAAGGGTAAACAAGTGCGGTATAACTTTCATTTTCTTTTTTGCTGATTGAGAAGTGAAATTTTATTAATGAATCAAACATAAAATTTATATCACAGAAATATTTCTAATGATGGGTCCAAGGAAAGGAGAAACATCCATTTTCGTATATCCCAATGAATTAGGTACGTAGCTTAATTTGTACGATGCCCGATGGATCCAAAAATAGACAACACACTTATTCCTTAATTAAGAGTACGTAGTTTATTAATTACTGGATGGATGCATGATTTGGCAAGCGCACTTTATAGCAGAAGGCTATCAATTAATTTATTAGATGATTGGTAAGCTTTGAAGCCTAGGTGAGGCAGTCTTGAAATAAATTAATTAATTAAGAAAAGGGTTGAAGATTGCAGTCCTCATCATCCGGCCACCTGCAGCTGCGCTTCCTGCAAAAAGATGCATACGGCATTCAAAACAAAGGGAAATCTAATTTCACGATAATGTTATAGTGATCGATATTCTCGATCTCTGTTGAGTTGCATGCATGCATCTATTTAACTCAAAGGATAAAAAGGTAAAATACTAATTTAAATATATATATATCAAATTAACCACCCGGGGCAAATATGCCTGGCCAATAAGAAGTAACTTATTCCTCTTCTGTCTCTCAGCAAGTTTCCAACCCAAGGACTAATATTCTTTCAGGGCATTAGCACGCACTTGACATCGATCATTTAATACATTTTATTAATTCGATCAATGTTCTTTCCTTATGGTTATTTGCACATTAGCTGATTCATTACGAAAGTTTTTTTTTTTTTTCTTTTTTGCCCTTCCCGCTAGCTAGGTGGCCATTTCCTTGGCCTTATTAGTTGCATGCATTCTTGAATAAGGGATTTGTCACCTGTTGGCAAATATATAGATATATGTTATATATTAAATATATAGAGAGGATGTTTTTGTCCTTTTTTTGTTCTATATTTGTGTGTGTATGTGTGTGTGTGTTAGTCTTAATTAGTGTTAATTAATTCCACATCCAGAACTTGACTAATGAAAAATAATATGCATATATGCATGTCATAGGGTCATAAACGTCCGCCCATGTACCCGTGGTGGATACTTGACTGCAGCTTAATTGGTACCTGCGACTTGGATTAACGTAGGCCGCGGACTTGGAATGGCATTTTAATGGAGATCGACAAAGAATGGCACTTTTTAAAATAATTTCACACACATATATATATATATATATATATAGGAACAGTTCTAGATTGCAACAATTGCCATTGGCACGGTCATGGTCCCCTCTTCCCCACCGCGCCTTATCAGTGGCTTTATGTGATGGAGACCATCCAAATTGACATGACAAAGCCTCTCCTTGTATTCCTAGCCTTAAAAAATGTATATATATACACATATCATAATTTTTCTTGTTTTAATCCTCTGCTCCTAAGTTGCATATTATATGTGCCTTCGTATTCAATTATCATTTTCCAACTTAATTTCTAGTTTAAAATGAAATATAAACCCAATTAATATCATTCTATTAATTGCAAGTCGATCTACAAATAATCATCACGCATGCCAAGACAAACGAGGTGAAAGAAATAGACCAGTGCAAACATGTTTTCGTTTTTAGCAAGCATGTTGTGAGAGAGTAACGTATTTAATTCTTAAGAAAAATTCTTAAATATTGTCTTTCCCAATTGTCTGAAGACGTTTGTGCAGGAGTCACACACTACAGTGCTATCTGTATATTGAGTAAGTTATTGAATTTGTGGTGTTCCACTATAGTGTAAGTGTATATGCTTGCTAATTGCTATATAGTGTCAATTGCTATATAGGGTGAATATGTGATCGTAGTTTGTTTGCAAGAAATGCCTGAGGAATGTGATTCCCAACAGAGGTCATCCTCATGTGAACTCCAACAATAAAATTAGCACCGTATTAGTTCGTTTGTTACAATGCTTATGTTTAGATATTTGATTTGTGGCGACAAAGGAGGAAAAAAAAACAATTAAAGGAATGAAGTGAAGAATGTAATTATTATTTTCTAAGGTTAGGAAAATGAGAAGAAAATTTATAGGTATTTATCAAAATTATTTTTTTTGTTTGGTTATACCCATAAAAGGAAAGGTCTTTCTTGCAATTATTACAAATGAATGACTAGAAATAAAAGCAATTATTATTATTCATTTTCTAAGCAACTCTAAAAAAACTTAAAACAAAATCAATAACAGAACCTAATTTAAAATATAAAGCAAATAGAGCACTTAATTTTCCCATCTAATTAACATAATATATTTTCATAAAATGTTCTAAATTTCTATAGCAACGAGCAATTAACTAGATCTAACCAATTAGTTTAGTTTGACTGCTAATATGGTAAGTGGCAAGCTAAATTAAATTTTACTAAGATTTTACTATTGAGTAAACTTGTAATTTTAATTTGTTTAGTTATATAATTCATTAATTTTTTGTGCCTCATTTCTACTGACATGTTTCCAAAAAAGGTTTCTATAGTTTGCAAATAGTTTCTAAGAACTAATTATCGGACATGTTATTAATTCGAATGCTCTTTCACTGCAGTGGTCTTTTAAAGAATTATACAAGAATTGTTTTAAAAAGATATATCTTCTAGAATCCACAACTTAGATTACATTTTTTAAAGCTTAAAGTTTAAACTTGATAGATTTATAAACTCTTCTCTTATATTGTAGGACTTTTTTTTTTTTTTTAAACAAAATATCTAGGCTTGAGGTCTACTACCCCCTTTGATTAACTACTTTCTTGTGCTCGTACGGAATCACTTATATAACATGACTTAGTTACGTGAGAGTGACAACTATTGAATTTCTTCAACAAAAATAACATAGGATATAAGGTTCTTTTAATTAAGTTTACTAGGAAACAGAAAAGGTCAAAAAAAATGCTTTACCGCCGCATTCTTAGGACAAAAACAAAAAAAGGTTGGTTTCCCGCTTACATCAGTGAGTTGAATGGCATCAAGTTGGGTTTTCATTTATTTACTTTTTAAGATGGGCATCAAGTTGGGTGCAGCGACAAAATTGGATGCGTTAACATTGGTCTACTAAGAAACGTCCAGCGGAAGCATATAAAGATTGTGGTCGACCATAAACCAAATGAGCTGAGAGACAAATTTAGTCAATTGGGTGCTCCATTAGGCGGCTAGGAGTCACAGTACCGGGGATGACTGTGACCTTTGACTCCATTGTCGACCCTTGGTTCAGATAATTTTGAAATACTTATTAGGCTTGTATATCTGACACAAGCATTTTTATAACTTAATTTTATCATAAGTTTGATTTTGAACTTATTTAAACAATGCACGTAAAGCATATTTGCTACCCGTGCTTTCATTAAAACTATTGCTAGCAACAACGCTTTAACAACTTTTTTTTTTTTAAGCTTTTGTATGAAGAAATATAGCGTATAAAATAACGTAGACTAATAAAACTTTGTTGCAAGACTCGCCAATTAACTTGATAAGAAAAGCACTTTTGTAAAGCTTTAGATACTAAAAGCGCCTTTTGTAGAAAGTATTGTTGTGAAAAGCATTGAGCATTGTTTGTAATAAAGTTTTGTTGTGCATAAAAGATAAAATATTGTTAGCAATAATGTGTTTTCTGTGAAGCTTGTTTTCTAACAATATTTTCTTAAAAAAATAGTAAAGTGTGTTTTCTAGATATGCTTTCATATATTCTCGCATATATATAGTTTATATATGATATTATTTTTTTTACAATCAATACAATTGTTAATGTAAAGGTGAGTAGCAAAACGCTTGAATGCAAACACGGGTAACAAACTCTCTTTACATGTTTTCTCTCAAATAAGTTGGAATCCTCATTGGTGACAAAACAAAGTTGAAAACAGACAGTGAACCAATGCTACTTTGTTGTGACATTTATAAATGTTTGGGTTAGATTTTTCTCATAAAATGAGAGTCTTGGTTAAATTAGAGTGATTACCATAGATGTCACGGATATTACATTTTGTGATGACTACCTCGTCTTCCGTGTCTTTTTTTTTTTATCCAGAACCGGTCACTTGTGCGTAAATAAAATAAATAAATTAAAAGCAAAAGTGACGTGAATAGTGCGCGGTTGCAATAATTGTGCGTGCGGTAGTGTATAGTTTATGCTAAAGCCAAAACAGGCAAACTTGGAATCCTATTTGGATTAATCATTAATGTATTTTTCTATTTATATAAATATATATATATATATATATATATATATATATGTTCACACTCAACAATAATACGAGACATAATTCTCTTGCTTTAGATTCAAAGCAAACACAGAGGAAAAAGGGAAAATCGTTCCTAATCTCTCTACCCCCGGTTTGCCGTCGAAACGAATTCGGGCCTTTTATGAAAATAGGTTTATTTTGATTAACATATATTATACCAGGGTTACTTTTTTAATATTTACCAAACAATGGTTAAACGTCAATTCTATTGACGTTTTTACGATTAACGTCAATATGAATGACGATTTCAATTTGTATATTTTCTTGGGTGATAAAATAAAGGAAAACGTCAATACATATGACGCTTAGTGTGTTAGAACAAAAGACGTCAATCGTAATGACGTTTTTTTCTATTCGGTGAGAACCAAAAACGTCAATCTTATTGACGTTTTTGGTGCAGAAGTAAAAACGTTAATTGAATTGACGCTTTCATTTAAGAAAACGTCAATTTAGTTGACGTTTTTAGCGAACACGGACTATATCAAAAGTTTTTGTTTGAAAAGTGTCATTAGGGTTTTCATTTCTTTCCTAGTCACGCTCCTGCTCTAGACGCCATTGAAGGAATCTTTTGCTCGAGACGCCATTGAAGGAAGCATCGCCGAAGGGTAACGTGCTATCTCTTGTTTATTGAACGAAGCCCTCCATCGCTACTCTCTCTCTCCCGACAGCATTAGGGAATCTTCTGCTCGACATTTACATGTTCGTATCCGTCTCTCTCTCTCTTTCTGTATATATATTGTAAGTATATATATATGTTGGATGTTTGTATTCATAAGTGGATTGAAGTTGTTAATTATTGTTCTTCATTATTCATAAGTGTATTAATAAGTGGATTCATAAGTGGATGTTTGTATTCATTAGGGTTCTTCATTATTGTTAATTTTTTAAAATGTACTCAAATTGTGGGAAAGTTGTGTGCCCTTGACCTCTCTCGCTCTCTGTGTCTATATATATATATATTGTGAGTATATATGTTGTTGATTTAAAAAAAAATAAAAGAAAATTCTGGATGTTTGAATTGGTTTCCAGCTTTAAAAAATGGTGAGCTTTTTAATTTTTTTTTTAGGAATTCAATATTGTGCTTTATGACTTACATTTTTCATTTTTACATTGAGCATGGATGTGGGCATGGACGCTTGTTTGATATTGGTGCTATATTTAGGTCCACACTGTCAAAATTTGAGTTGCAAATTGAGAATGTGCTTAGGTCCACACCATAACATAGCAAATTAGGATGTTGTGAAACTTGAAATCACTACAGTTATCAATTTCAATAATGCTAGAAATGATTCATTTAAAAAATATAAATTGGTAAATGTACAGTAAATTCATATACCAGTTGAGTGTGGTTTGCAAGGTGTTTGTATTCCTCTTTACCTTGGGACTTAGGTAATCTCTCAAATTGTAGTCATTTGTTTTATCTCGATGCCACATTGAGTGTCCTGGCCTTTTCTTGCCTTGTACAAAAATTACACTTCATTACTGAAAATGAAAGATTTATAGCAACATGATAAGAAAAAGAAAAAGAGAAAAATTTATATAGTGTTTCGGTGTATTTTCATCTAACTACTATATTCATATGTTCAATTACAGTAACGTTAATTGAATGGATACCATAAAGGTGATGTGCTATTGGGGGGGGGGGGGACAATAGTACAAGACCCTGACGAAGGCATATGATACCAAAGCGAAGGGGTTTTACACTATACAACGCAAAATAACACTGGAAGAATTAGAACAATTTCTTATACCCAAAGTTGTAGATGAAGGGAAAAATATTCGTTTGAAGTTGATATGCAGACATTCCCATAGACAATGGGAGAGGTTCATTTATTACAAAAAGGTGTCCATCAATGATGACATGACCTTGGATAGTGTGTTGGACATCCCGCTGTGTTTTCCCACACTGAATTATGTTGAACTGTACGTGGAGAAAGAAAACATAACGAGTAGGTTGAATGAACCAGATCCGATGCATTCAGGTTATGGGGTATACAATGTTCCCGGCTCATTCACTGGGATGTTGACTCAAGAATCTTACAGCAAGGCTTCACAGTATCCGATATGTCCCCACTTCCATATTATCCAACGTATGGGTCATACACAACCGGGGGATCACAGATGCAACACGATATTAGTATAAGTTCAGGGGCTGAGCATCTATCTCCAATTCACCTATCGACATCCCTAGTTGACAGGTTCCACCAGCCTGTTGACGAGTACGTTGATATGGGTGGTGATGGAGCTGAGGGATGCGTAGCTGAAAATGCAGGTCCTGATCTGGACGTGGACGAGGACATTGATGCTGAACTAATGGTTGATGATGAATCTGATGATGAGGGGCCTGAATTTGGTGAACTGCCATTGTCTTCCGTTGCTATACCCGAACGGTACACTCCTATCCCTTTCTTCACAAACTTGGAGGGGGGCGGTGGCGCTACCGTAACTAGTCGGGAGCTTTATTGTTGTGGGAACGTATGGACCCCGAAGACCGTAGAGTTCAAAAAGGGGATGATCTTTAAAGACAAAGATTCGGAAAAGTATGCAGTAAAGATGTATAATGTAAAGAAAAAAAAAGAGTATGTGGTGGTGGAAACGGGTAAGAAGGTTTGGGATGTAAGGTGCAAGCATGATTGCAGTTGGAGGTTTCGAGCCTCAAAGAAAGAGAAACATGGTTTCTTTAAGGTAAAGACGTATCCCGGTCCACATCATTGTGTGTTTGCAAGATTGCAGAGGGACCACTGTAACATTGATACTAATCTCATTACGACGGTCATACTAGACTCAGTTAAAGTAAACTATATTTCTTTTAACCCAATGTAACTTAAAATTAAAACGGGAGTTGTTTATGTGTACACTTGAACGTGGTCGGTGTTTGTGTACAGGCAGATGCGGAAACGAAGGTGGCATCGCTTATCACCACCGTACGAACTGTATTGGAGCACACAGTATCTTACAGGAAGGCATGGCTTGCGAAAACAAGAGCCATTGAGGTCATATTTGGGAATTGGGACGAGTCGTACGCGAAGCTTCCCCGGTACATGACGGCACTACAGACCTTTAATCCTGGGATAGTTGTAGACTGGAATGTGTTGCTGTCGACTACGCCGGATGAGGTGGTGTTTAATTATGTGTTCTGGGCTTTCAAACCCGCCATTGATGGATTCGTTCACTGCCCTCCTGTTATCGGCATTGATGGAACTTTCCTTAATGGCAAATACACTGGGAAGATGCTAGTAGCTACCGCATCAACTGGCAACCAACACATTTTACCACTTGCTTTTGCCATTGTACATGAAGAGACTACAGCGTTGTGGTAATGGTTTATTAAGAACTTGAGACGACATTTAGTGCCTAATCGTGAGAGCATCACGTTGATATCTGATAGGCACAGGGGCCTGTTGAATGCTGTTGCGTGGTACTGGGAACATCCGCGTTTGCGACCGATTGGATATCATCGATATTGTCTCAGGCACGTCCGTAGCAACTTCAACAAGAAATTCAGCAACACGAAACTTATGGATTTGGTATGGAGGGCTGGTAGTTGCCATCAAATTTGGAAGTTCAACTTGATTATGAAGGAAATTGAAAATCTTAAACCAGAGGCATTAAATTGGTTGCAAGAGATGGAGGCTGAAAAGTGGACACTTGCACATGATGGAGGTCATAGGTGGGGGATTTTGACTACAAACCTATCTGAAGGATTTAACAGTGTATTGAGGGGTGCTCAGAATGTGCCCATCACGGCATGTGTGGAAACTACATTCCACCGGCTTGTTAAATATTTTGATGAGAGGAGAATTGAGTGTATTAAGAATCGGGCTGTTGGTTTAAGGTATGGCCGTAAGCTACAAAAACAAATTGAAAAATACCAGTGCAAAGGAAATACACATTTGTTGAGAGCGTTTAACAGGTAAATGCGCTACCATAACTTTTAAGCTTACCAGTATTTTTGTGACAATAAAACTGATTTAAATTTCGTTCACAGGCAAGAAGGTGAATACGAGGTCGAAACAACACACCACGGGATGCTGGGTGGGCACAAGTAGGTTGTAAGACTTAACCAGCCCAGCTGTTCTTGTTCAAAATACATCATCAACAAATATCCATGTTCGCACATGCTTGCTGTCACTGCGGACTTAGGCGTCGATCCGTTTTACTTAGTGGCGCCAGAGTACAAAATTGATGTATACCCACGCATTTGGGATTCTAATTTTAGCCCAATGCCCCATGAAGATTACTAGCCCTTGAGTAGTATGCCGACGTTGCTCCCCAATACAGGCCGTTTGCGATCATTGAATCCAAAGCCTGGTTGGCCCAAAACGGCCCGTATTCACAATGAAATGGACACCTCCAGGCAAAAACACAGCTACCACTGCAGTCTTTGCCAACAAACTGGCCATGACAAGCGAAAATGTCCAGAGAGGCTTCGGCGAGTGGCATAGTAGTAGTTATTGTTTGGACACTTTAATGTATTTTGGACACCTTAAGTAACTGTATTTTGTTATGGATGTAATTTATTTTGTTATGTAATGGTAATTCTCTTGTCTCTATGCATTCATGGACTTAAAATAACATGGACTCATATTACATGAAACAGAAAATCTCAAATATGACCACTACATCGATATGTTATATGGAACATAAGATGGCAAATAGTACCGTTACATATTAACTAACTTTACACCAAACTTAACTAAAAACATTAATAAGCTTTATGGACCATGTTCGTAACAGCACAGTGGTTTTCCAGCAACCGAAAGGCTACTAGGTAGATAGTTAATATAGTCATCGTCGCTTTCTTTTTCTGAGAAGTCCGAAAGTTCTGGGTCAGATACCAACAACGGATCTTCGATAATGTCTATTATTCGTTGTGTTGGATCAGCACATTCTTTCTTCGTATGCTTTGTAAAATGATACCTATCCAACCTTCATTGCATTTGATTAATCTCGCGTTCGTGCGCTTTTATGACCTTACTACTTGAATATGACGGACTACCCCACACCTTAGCTGAACGAGTCTTTGGGATATGAAGGCCATGCCATCGGCAATACATCTCTTGTTTATGCTGTTTATTGAGTAAGTCTTCCCACGACAACCTCAACCTGTTGCATTGGTCGTCTGTTACACCACGGGGTGGTCGTTGGGATGCCTCGCCAATGAATATGTGGCTAACCGGACTCGTCGTATCGTGCATTACGATAGGTTTGTTGTGAAATAGACATTTTCGGCCATACCATTTGTTACCGATTGCATCCGTGTACGTACCCACCCTAAGGAAGTCCAAAGCTGTTCGGTTGTTTGAGTGTGTCTCGTCGCCTGGGACTGAACGACTGGACGACGCACCAAATAACCCTTTTTGCTTCGGCATCTTTGTAGGTGTGGGTGAGGTTTATGACTTATTGACGTTATCACACAACTTATATAGGCTATAATGGTTTCACGTGAAGCCTGCAATTGATTATCCAATTGATGCCAATATGTGGAGGACAATGTCTTCGTTTTGGACTCAATGATTCATGTGAAGTGTTTCGTATAGTGCAATGGATTCATACTGAACACTTCTGATGTCATCTTTCACTTCAGACTTCCATTAACCCCTCGTGACTTGTCATGTCAATTTCTACAACGTGACCAGGTGCGGTGCAATGTCTATAATAGGTTCACATGATTATTGAAATGGATTTAGACCATAGGGTATGGTACATTCCTTTTCAGGCTTCACGTGAAGCTTGAAATACCCTAACAATAAATACTTGTCATGTCAATTTCTGCAGCTATTTTCAATGACAATGAGTAAATGAGGAAGTGAAAGATGATGAGGCGTTGTTCGTAGATGATGGGGCCATTATTTACATAAATTCGTAATACCCCATGAACTATACATTATTGTATTGAACATTGTCCACCGGATTTTACTTGATGGTTATCAACACTGTCCAATGACATTATTCGTAGATTACATTTGTAATATTGTTATTACCATTTACTTGTTGGTTATTAGTATTTATTCGTATAACTTTTTTGTAATTTATTTTTTTATCTATTTGCATTATTGTAGTTAATTCTCAGTCATTTTTAGCTAACTTTTTAGTATGTGTACATCACAGCTCTTATGGATATAGACGTGGCTAGACTACCCGGACCAGTTGACCCATCAGTTCTCACTTTACAGGAGCATTACAGGTCCTCTATTATATGGACGGGTCAGCAGGTTTGTGACTTCGTATTAGCAAATATTACATTTTTCTTGTTATATATTTGTTTAATTATTATCTCATTATTTCTTCTTACAGTGTGACCAGGTGCTTCATTGTCGTCGTAACGACGCCGCATGCTGGGCTAGACCATTATCCCCTTGGATACTTCCGTACTTGATGCGTGCCGGTTTCTACGGGCTATACCGGGTTAGTTATATTCAGCTTGACCATCCACTTATCACAGCCTTGGTCGAGAGGTGGCGGCAGGAGATTCATACATTTCACTTGCTAGTTGGAGAGGCCACCGTGACATTATAGGACGTGTCTGTGTTATTGGGTCTGCCTGTTGATGGTCAGCCGATTGGAGGCGTAGATGGTGGGGGTGACGTACAGCATTGGCGGCAGATTTGCCGAGAGTTGTTGGGCGCTGAGCCCAACATCCAGGATTTCAGTGGTGGCCGTCTTAGGCTTTCGTGGCTATCTACCACATTTCAATAGTTGCCAGACGATGCTGACGAGGTGACTGTACAGTACTATGCTACGGCATATATCATGCAGCTCATTGCGGGGTTAGTATTGCCAAATAAGTCACAGAACTTGGTGAAGTTGATGTATCTACCATTCCTTCGAGATTTCGATCAGGCTGGGCGATATAGTTAGTGTACGGTAGCCCTTGCCTTACTTTATCGGATGATGTGTCGGGTGACTAAAACCGACACGAAGGATATAGGAGGTATTTTGGTGTTGCTACAGGTATGTGGTTGTTATAGGAAATGTTATATCTTTATGACTTTTTATAGAGCATTATTCGTTATGTTCTGCTATTTGTGTAACATATATGGGCCTAGGAGAGATTCCCTAGGATTAGCCCACGTCGGCGTGTTGTACCGACTTTTGGACAGCAGCCTCTAGACATTGGAGATCAGCAGCACCTACCCGCTGGCCCGTGGGGTGCTAGGTATTGTACTTATAAAAAAATAAAAAAATAGTTAAGAAATGTGCAATTACTATTTAACTTTGTATGTTATCTAACTATATTTTGTATTATTTCAAAAAAAGGTGGAAGAGTAAGTTTGCACTGGATAAAGTCCCCACCCATATTGTTGCAGTGTATAGAGACCAGTTTGATCGTTTGAGAGATGATGAGGTATGCTTTTAAGTGCTTACATTTTTTTTTCCTGACATTACGTAAATTGAGTATAGTAATAACTATTTATCTCGTAAGCTGACATTTATATTGAATGATTTAGTTTGTGTGGCAGCCTTATGGTCGGCATGGTGAGATCATCGATACCCTCCCTGATTATTGTTGTGCTAGGAGTGACATATGGATGGCTGAGGTTCCACTTATATGTTTTGACATGGTGGAGTGGCATTTGCCTAGTCATGTTCTTCGCTAGTTTGGTCGTCGTCAGGGCATACCTACAGCCCCCGACACTGGTATTGGTCTTCACAGCATAGATAGGCGGGGTAGGCCTGACACAGATTGGTTGCAGTTCCATAATATTTTTGTCACTAGATGGAGAGAGCGACGACAGCACATTATTGCCGGTGACCTTACAGAGGAGCCTATGTCACGCCACGACCCATACGTAGGGTGGTACCAATTTATCACGCGCCCCTTGATTGGGAATCCGGTGCACAGGCCTTTGGCTGGCTACCTTGGAGTGGCGGGGGGGGGGACACGATATTTTGGTAAGAGTATTGAATAAAATATACTATAGTACTATTAAAAAAAATAAATATATTTATTTTGGACGTTTCTAATATAATATTCGTTATGATTTATTGCGTTACAGGCCCAGTGTGTCACCCTTATGCAGCAGCGGGCAGCTGACACCATTCGCGGATACAATGCTGATGCAGGTTTAGAGACGCTAGTGTTCATCCGTGACATGTGTGATACGACCCTGCACATTATACGAGAGGATTACTGTATACATGCGGCTGTACTTGCTGATCCAGCCATGCCACCCCCCGCTGCAGTGTCACCCCCATCGGATAGAGCTGGCCCTTCCACTCCTGTAGGTCCATCGCCTCCCACAGCAGGGCCTTCCATGTCCAGTCAGGTGACACACCGGTCAGAGGCTGTACCTATTCCGGTGGGTCCGTCGGTCAGCACATCGGGGCCATCTTCATCCAGTCAGGTGCCATTGCAGTCCACTGATGTTGGGCCGTCCACATCTCATATTCGACCAGATCCTTGACGGCCCATCATCATCGTGCCTCCCCGGTACAGTATCATCAGGATTCATCGGCACCGTCTACATTCGGGGGCGACGTTATGGCACAAGCAGTTCAGCCACAGCCGATTGGCAGAGGGAGAGGACGCGCAGGACCTTCCCGCAGAGGTAGAGCCAGAGGCAGAGGGAGAGGGAGAGGGAGAGATACAGGACAGGCAGATGGTGGATCTGAGATGCACGAGTTCCGTAGGATGATAGTTACTACGGTTTTGGATAGAGTCATCGTACCGATGTTCACCGGCCCGTCATCAGATCTATTTGGGGTAGATGATGAGACAGTGCACCATTTACCTCCACCAGCAGAGTGGGACTCACAGATCACACAGGAGCACCCTCCATCGACTTCACAGGCAGATGAGGAGACAGTTGGGGATGTGCACCCACAGATAGATGAGGCATCACCTGCACAGATACAGGCCCAGAAGGGGGTAGGTGGAGATGAGCAAACACAGGTCTCACAGATTACCCATGAGCAGCCAGCACCGACCACACAAGGTGATGAGGCGGTTGTAGGGCATGTGGTCCCAGAGGCTGAGGCATCCACAACACTCCCCATTGTATATCGCAGGAGCAAGAGACCTAGACGAGCACCTGCATGTGGTACATAGGATGTATTTTATATGCTCTCTTGTGGTCATTCGACAGATCTTATATATTTTTTCGTACAGAACTCGTGTATATGTCATTAGTTTTAAGTAATATATGATCATATTTTGAAACATTTCTGAGTATTAAAATTGTAACGCTGACTTCGCGTCGAACGGAGTTTCGGCGGAGGAGTTACTGCATTTTTTCCCCCCAGAGACTTAGCGATCTGAAAAACTTGAGAATCGGGGTTCGGTGATGCCAAATCTTGCAAACGGCCTTTGTTCGGCGCGAAACTCAACACGCAGCACCGCCACGACAAACTATAGCTGCGAGCGCTGACAGTGTGTCGAACGGAGTCCCAGCGGAGGAGTTACTGCATTTTTTCCTTCCGGACACTTAGCAATTTAAAAAACTTGAGAATTAGGGTTTGGGGATGCTAAATCTTGCAAACGGCCTCCGTTCCGCGCGAAACTCGGCACGCAGCACCACCTCGGCAAACTACAGTTGCGGGCGCTGACGGCACGTCGAACGGAGTCCCGGCGGAGGAGTTACTGCATTTTTTCCCCTTGGAAACTTAGCGATTTGAAAAACTTGGAAATCGGGGTTCGGGGATGCCAAATCTTGCAAACGGCCTCCGTTCGGCGAGAAACTCGACACGCAGCACCGCCTTGGCAAACTACAGCTGCAGGCCCTGACGGCGCGTCAAACGGAGTCCCGGCGGAGGAGTTATTGCATTTTTTCCTTTCGGACACTTAGCGATTTGAAAAACTTGGGAATCGGGGTTCGGGGATGCCAAATCTTGCAAACGGCCTTCGTTCCGCGCGAAACTTGGCACGCAGCACCACCTCGGCAAACTACAGCTGCGGGCGCTGACGGTGCGTCGAACGGAGTCCCGGCGGAGGAGTTACTGCATTTCCCCCCCCCCCCCGGAGACTCAGCGATTTGAAAAATTTGAGAATCGGGGTTCGGGGATGCCAAATCTTGCAGACGGCCTCCGTTCGAAGCGAAACTTGACACGCAGCACCGCCTCAGCAAACTACAGCTGCGGGCGCTGACGGCGCGTCGAACGGAGTCCCGGCGGAGGAGTTACTGCATTTCCCTCCCCCCCCGGAGGCTTGGCGATTTGAAAAATTTGAGAATCGGGGTTCGGGGATGCCAAATCTTGCAAACGGCCTCCGTTCGGAGCGAAACTTGACACGTAGCACCGCCTCAGCAAACTACAGTTGCGGGCGCTGACGGCGAGTCGAACGGAGTTCCGGCAGAGGAGTTACTGCATTTTTTCCCTTTGGAGATTTAGCGATTTAAAAAACTTAAGAATAGGGATTTGGGGATGTCAAATCTTGCAAACGGCCTCCATTTGGCGCGAAACTTAACACACAGCACCGCCTTGGCAAACTACAGATGCGGGCGCTCACGGCACATCGAACGGAGTCGCGGTCACGGAGTTAGTAGTGAAGGAGTTTGTTCAATGTGAAACAGCCAAAAAAAAATTTTCCTGGTATGAAAACGTCATTTTCAATGACGTTTTTATCTTTCATAGAAAACATCATTTTCGTTGACGATTTTAGTCCAGACATGAAAACGTCATTAGGGATGATGTTTTTCTTTGCGTTATTTCTAAATTTGATCGTTAAATAAAAAACATCATTAGATTTGACGCTTTTTATAAAAATGTCAGATATAATGTCGCTTAATTATTATTTTATAAATATTTAAATTTTAATCCTGATATAATATATATTAATTAAAATAAACCTATTATCGTAAAAGGCCCAAACGAATTCGGTTCCTCGGTCATTGGGAGCTTATCAAATTCTCAGGTTGGCCTTCTCTCTCTCTCTCACATCATCATCATCTTCTTCCTCCGTCTTTTCCTATCATAATAAGCTAAGCTCTTATACATATTTGTGTGTGTATATATATAATCTGTCTCTATGTACTTACTTCCTTTGCTCTCTCCCCCAGCTCGAAGGATTTACACTTCTTTTGCCCCAAGGGAAAAAGAGGAAATACGGACGTTCTATCGCCATTAGTTTCCTTTTAAAATTTATATGGTGTGCTTCCTTCTTTTTTCTTTTTGATTCTTCATGCCTTTGTTTGCATAATTTTCTTTTTCCGTTTTGAATTTTCCAACTGCGACCTTCCCTTCTTTTTTTTTTTGGCTACAGGGCTGCGACATACCTTTCTGATTTTTCTATTGTCGATCTTTATTTTTTCAAATTTCGGGTGGTACTTTCTCGATTAAGACACGTGCAAGTGTTTGGACTATTTGATTTTATTCTGTAAAACTGAATACATGTCCTCTTAATCGGTACCAAATGTTATTATCGCTTCATTTATTTATATAAATTTTTTTGGCGATTTATTATATTAATTAAGTTGCTTTGCTAACGAAGTGAACCGCCATATGTAGTTGTGTAGAGTGTACGTGGTTTGGGTTTTTTCATTCAGAATGCATAAAGTAGTGATTTTAGTTCTGGAGAAGTTAAAAAGACGAAGATAAATTCCGTTGAAAATTTCGGATGATTAACTTGAACCATGTGATGCAGACAGTTGGTTAGTGTCAACTGACAATCATGGTTATTTCATATTTCTGTTTACAGTTGAAAGATTTAAACACTTCTCGGCGTATATAAATGAACTAACAACCTGATCACCTAAGTGACTTAAGTGGGTGTACCAAGACTAGTGCCATTAACAAAATTTGCAGAACACATTGGCTCACCCAAGTGAAGGGGAGTCTTGTTTTCTTTTCCTTCTTCTTTTTCCATTATATATATATATATATATATCTCTATGTACACATATATCTTTTAAATGACACTTATCAATGGGTGAGTTTGGTACTTACAGCTTTGACTGGCTACGGGTGTTTTTTTTTTATATTATACAATAAGTTAAGGTATACTACTGTCAGAGGTTTCTAGTCGTTATAATCATTTGCAGAAGTTTTACTTTTTAAGGATTAGCAGGTACCTGTTGTATTTATAAAGTGTTGTAGAGGAGAGAATAATGTACATCCTACAACCATTGTGTGACTTGTCCCTTAAAAAAATCTAAAACAAAAGCCCTTTATTGTTGATTTTCCCCTTTACAGTTAACAAGCAGAAATCTCTCATACAATTGGACAATTGTCTGAATGAAGCTAAACCTGGAAAGTAGACTTTGTGAGGGCAGAAAAGATGATGGTTATGAGTTTTGTGACAGAGTAACCTATGACAAGCTCCAGAAAACACTGGTGTCTGGAGAGAATATGACCACAATAAGAAGTATATGATGCACCTGGCATAAAGGAAACATGGTAGTAAATGACAAAGTTTGATGTCAACGTGTAACTGGTGGTAGCAAAGGAAGACATTGATATTCTATGTTGATGGCCTGCAAAGCAGCATTACCCTGTTTAGCAAAGTTTTCTTTTATGCTTTGAGAACCTTCTATTGTTCAGGTTCACTTTTCTTTGACACGATTATCAGCAATTGGGCATCACTACCATCCAAGCATCTCATATATGCTAATAATACTCCTGGGCATTTTTGTTTAGATGTCTCAACTTTAGTGGCACCATCTTTGGCTGATGAATGGATGACACTGCAGTAAAGAGAACACTGTTGGCTTACTAGTCATGCTTCAGCGTTGAAAGTTGACACAACATTTGTTGGTATCGGAATGGGCTGATGGATACTATTCACTTGGCTTGGCACCAGTTACCTAGTGAGAGAATATATGCAAAGCTTCGTCAAAACATGGTCCTCATGGTCTCAGGGCATAAAAGTTAGCGATAGTGAGATAAGCTGGTGGTATCTTTAAACCTCATGGCTGCCATGGGGATAAGGTTACTGCCTTCGTGGTTCATTTCATCATTTGCTCATACATCCATTGCTTTTGAAGACTTTGTTGAATGAATTTTGTGGTAAAATAAAGTTCTCTCATGGAACTAATGCATGTTGGTGATTCATTCATGAATACACCCATCATTCTCCCAACAGACATGTCAAGTCCAGGGCAACCAAATTAGATTGAACGAGATGACAGTTTCTCATTTTTTTTAATGCAATTTTCTATATTTTTAACCAGGAGTAAATTCTATTTTCGTTTGGTGAAAGGCCTTGGACTGTTGACAAGGTCTCGACAGAAGTGTTTATCCTCAAACTTAATATGCAAATCATCTAGCTTAGCTCTCTCCTTTTTGCAATTTCTTTTTTCTTACAATTACTGTTGGTTTGGTTTTGTTTTGTTTTTGTTCCTTCTTGATTGACCACTCGGATCACAGGCTAGCATGCATAGTATTGTTCATTCCCATATACATAATAAAAATTTTGATTTATGTGCATACGGTAAATGGTAAAAGTTATGATTATAAGAATGAGCAGAAAAGAAATTAAAAATAAAGAAAAATTGGAAAAAGATATTAATCATATAGTTATGAGATTATTTTGGTCAGAGGACCGAGCAAAGGGGCTAAGTCTTATCTTGCTTAGGGTGATCATTCGATGCTTATCACCTGATCTACACTTTCATATTTGGGCTGTGGGTCAGCCAATGAGATGCAGTGCTGTACAAAACTATCTTTTTGCTCTTTGCAAAAGAACCATACTGTAGTAGGTTAGTAGCATGGTAATTTTTATTTGTTTTTCTATCACAGGCTTTGTTAAGTTTTTATATGCACACTGACAGATAAGCTGTCTTCTGTCTTCAAATTTGTATTATTTCAAGGGGGCTGGACAATCAGCTGAACTTTTTTTCCCTTACTTTTAATTGCTCATTTGTGTTAGGGATTGGTGCTGAATCCTCAATGAAGATATGCTTCTTGCCCCTTAATAAATAATGGCTTGCAGCTTATACTATTGAATCAGCCATGAATATCACATTACATGTTTGTTGGATATTGGTGACTGTACATAGTTAGAAATCTTGTCTGTTGATTCTTGTTTGGTTAGATTTTCATTTTTGCCTTTCGGTTTTTTATGGGAAAAAATTTATTACTATTTTAAATGGGCTATTATACAATATTCTTATTAAATTAGTGCAAACACTTGCATGACAAACAGATGTTATAAGAAGAAGAGCTAAACCCAAAATAAGAGTGCAAAATAATAATAAAAAAAAAAACCCTAGATGTGGAATATGGACTATTATAAAGCTAGTTCTCAAATTTTTTTCTATCGCTGACTTAATTGGGATAGCTTTCTAGGAGCCACCTAAGGGAATGTTGTAGGCGTAATATGGGTTTTCTGATAGCCGTGGGTTAATTGGGTGACCGATTATGTTTGATGACAATTATAGCAAAGCAACCATGATTTCTTTATATCCCTTATGGATTGCTCACATATTCATTTATTTTTTTTTAATTTTTTGGGTGAGTATATGTTTATTGAAGTTATTGGTTGGGGAGGTAAAAACAGGCTAAGATGATTGATTATACTGTTATACATTCAATTTACTTGGTCTGAATCAGAAGTCCATTGTGATTCTGTTCTTATTTGATATGGAAGTTAACTTTAGTATCTTGTGATGCTGATGACCGGAGACATCGTATGATGCATGAATGGTTCTGCTGTGCTAGAAATCTTTCTCTGTTTATCTGTTAACAGTTAAAATGGCTAGACTAACTTTTTGTGTTATGATTCTTTGTGGTTCTACCTGATGCTTCAGCAACTGTTCACTGGTACCACATCAACTACACCAGATGATGATTTGATATATGTCTCTAGGACCCATTAAAATGGAAGTTTTTGATGTAGATCCTTTTGCCTCCTTGGTCATGGGTTGATTTGAGGCCTAATATCATAAACTATAACATAGAACATAATTTCTGCTTGATAGGTTTCTGCTCACTGAAATGGGAAAATTTAAGTGGATTGTCATTCACTCTGTGGAAAGAAGATTTCATGTATACTTTGTCATAATAAAAATATTAAAACATGTTGACAGGGTATTGTAGTGGACTCTTCTGATTTTGAACTTGGCCAAGAATGAGATCCTGATTTCATAGTACTTATGCATGTATATCTCACTTTTTCAGATTTCAAGCCCTCTCAAGTCTTATGCCAACATTGGCATGTTGCATCTCTGTATTTGATGGAGCAGATGAGAGGTTTTGCTTCATCAGAGGCCATGAAGCATCACAGATTCATGTCTTTAAAGGAGAGTGAGCCTGCTAAAGGAATAGTGCAGTCATTTTGTGCTCCGTTGTTTCCAATTCATGATACAATAAGCGTGGAATCAGAAGGTCAAAGATTTTCAGCTGGTGAATGTTCATCGTCATGTTCATTGCCTGATGTACATAAAACTCCACATTCCCCCAGTTTCATGTGTTCATCTACACTTCAACTCCAGAAGATTTCTGTAAAATTGGGGCCACTTAGCCCTGCGCCTTATGGTTCTCACATGCAGCATACTAAGAGCTTGTTTTCTCGATCTTCTATGTTTTGTACCAGTTTGTACTTGTCATCTTCGTCAAGTTCTGAAACTCATCGGCAACTTGGAAATCTGCCATTTCTTCCACATCCCCCATCATACAATCATCCCTGTTTTGCTGTTCAATCTACAAAAACTCCAGTGCTTTTTAGTGGGGATCCCAGTAATTCATATGATGACGCAAATTCGGAGGAAGTTATGAAAGACTTTCTTAGTTTTCCAGGAGACACTTCAGATGGCATTGCTCATGGCATGAATTGTCCAAGTGACAGTTTAGCACTGACAGAGCAATTGGAGTTGCAAATTTTATCCGATGAACTTGACATAGCTATAGGCGGCAATGGAGAAAATCCCAGGCTTGATGTGAGTATAATCTTGGTGACATTTGCCCACATTCATATTAGGAACAATAACTTCAGTAAAAACCTTTTTTTGTGTCATATGCCTATGTAATTTTGTTTTTAGTCCTAAGCATGTATTATAATGTTTAAGGAGATGTAATAAGGCTGCTAGAGTTATGATGTACTGTCTGTCATTCATGTATCTGTTGTTTTTTTCTTACCACTGTTCATCCTCTGAAGGAAATATATGAAGCTCCTCCTCATGCTCTATCAAAACCAGCCATTGGACTGGCGACCAGTCCTAATAATCACTCTGTCACACCACCTCTTGATGTTCTGTCAAGCCAACCCTCTTCTGGGCCACCTGCTGTGCACAAGCCAAGAATGAGATGGACACCTGAGCTCCATGAGTGTTTTGTGAAGGCTGTTAACAAGCTTGATGGAGCTGAAAGTGAGTAATTAGTTTCTCTTCTATGAGTTTGGCATCACATAGTTTTGACATGTTAGTAAGGCAGAGAAATTCTGCATTTCAGAGCTTACCAACTGATGATTTATAATTATAGAAACATTAACTATTAGCTTCCCTTAAACTTTCATCGGATATATGTAATACATATGGTTTAAGTAGTCTTTAAATCTAATGCGCATCTTCTCCTTCTTCTTCTTCTTCGTCTTCTTCTTCTTCTTCTTCTTTTTCACAAAATTGCACCTCATGAAACCTTAAATATAAAAAAAAAACTTGTGAATCTGTGATGTCCTTTCGGTTTAGTAATAATAGGCTTAATAGGCTCACTCAATAGCAACTGGTCGAGTATTTCGCTGTCCAGATATGTCATCTAATTCGTTTGCATTTCAGACAACTGCTTGTCTGAAAATCTTAAGCTGATAAGGGGTTTATAACATTTATTTAAACATTTTTGCATATGAGTCTGTAGTTAGGCAGATATGTGTTATATGTACCTATATTTCTAGAACATTTTTGCTTGAGTGTGTAGTTGTGCAGGTACGTATTACGTGAATCTATATATCTAGAACATTTTTAGCATAGAAATATGTAGTTATGCAGATGTGTGTAGGTATAAGTGTCCAACTCTCCTTCGTACACGGACACTTAGGCTACTCACCACCCTTTTGTACCGCTCCTCCTTTCACGATTGGATCCACGTGGCAGTCTACGGAGGCGACGTGTGCACTAAGTTAGCTTGCTCGTCGAGGATAGCGCGAAGAGCGCCTCCTCCAAACTAAGACATTGAGAGTCCCTCGCTTACAGGTGATCTCGGGACACTTCCTCCGTAGCGTTCGTTCATCACTTCGCGCTCGGCATCTCTTGGTTTGGCTAAGGAACCTCTCCGTTGAGCGTATCTCCATACTTAGCATAGTTCTCCATACAAGCGTATTTTCATAATCTAAGTTGGGAGCAGGACCTAGGACCTCCGCATGGGATCATCAAGAGATAATTGGATTGAAGGTTAGAGTTGAGAGCTCGTCGAGGGACCTAGCCCCTCTGGTCGGTCTTAGAGAGAGAGATTTTTAAGCAAACGACAAAGCGCATTTAATACCTGAGTTGTCTGAATCACTGTCACCTATAGAGATGCAGAGCTGATATTCAGAATGTCGGTCTTCGAGAAGCCTCAAGTTTGAGGAGCCAATCATCAAAGATCTCGACGGCTGAACAACCAATGATGGAGTACCTCCCTCACATATATAAAGGGAACCTTTATTCTGAGGAGCTCCGTCTCAAGTCTGAGGAGCCAATCGTCAAAGATCTCGATGGCTGAACAACCAATCATGGAGTACCTCCCTCACCTATATAAAAGGAACCTTCATTCGCCATTGACAAGACATTCATTCTACATTGAATGCTCACCACCAACCCTTTGAGAATCTATCAGTCTCTCCAAGCTCATTTGGGATACTATCACCCTTTTTCTTTTTTGGACCGCCTTAACTTTCTTTCTTCTATCTCCGGTGGTCCTTCGTTTAAAACAGCAACTGCCGTTAACTTCCCAGAGGGTCACACTCTACAGGTTCGATCACTCACCCCTCACTCTATTCCATACACAATACTCCACTAGGGAAGAGCGATACTCGCTATCTATGGCGTTAAAGAAGAATACGCAAGTGTCCTCGCAAAACTGCCCTAGGGGTCGAGGATTCGTCCCAGCAAGACCTTGACCCTCCTCCCCTCGAAAAACAACTAGACGATTCGACCCATTTGATCTTATCCATGGGCGCCAACCAACTTGGAGCCCTCACCGAGAGCATAACCTCGATACAACGAGCTCAGTAGCTCATCTAGAGACTTTATTGTCAATACAACGAGGTAGTCCTCCCCCTCCGCCTCAGCCCGCGGTCCCTTTAGTGCCGGCCGACTCGGGCAACCTTCCAAGTCAACGGAAAGGATTCGAGATTCACCCGGACCTCCCCAATAAGAGCCTTGTGGCTCCTCCCTTCCTAGCAACAACTCTTGGGGCGGCCTCCACCGCGGCCCCAACCACAGGGATGGCCTCCGCGGTGACCCCCGCGTCAACTTAAACACTCCTCCCTCAACATCTTGTAACCATGAATGAAGTCAAGGTGCAGTTCCAAACCCTTTTCAAACAAGTGCTTTCCAAGTCTGTCGGTATGCCAGATCTCGACCTCCAACCACCATACTTCGTTGAGGCCGCAGAATTGCCTTACCTCGCCAGGTATGTTGCTCCCAAATTCACCCGTTTTGACGGATGAAAGGGCAATGTCAGGGAGCATGTAATCCGCTTTACTGGAACTTTGGGACCCTATCGAGCCGACAAAAATCTTCGTCTCAAAGTCCCTCATGGACAGGGCGTACTCGTGGTATGCTACCCTCTCCCCTGGCTTCATTTCGTCCTGGGAGGATATGGGGTAGAAGTTCTATGAAAAGTTTTTCTACATCGAGGAATGTCTTGCCTCTCTTCACATTCGGCGAGTCGTCCAACGTTTTGGAGAAGACGTTCTCGTCTATGTCAAATGATTCAGAGAGAAGGCCATTGAGATACAAGATTCCGTCATGGAAAAGCAGATAGTTGAAATCTGCATTGAAGGTATGCTTCCCCAGTACAAGATGCATGTAGTGAACCACAAGTTTGAAGACTTTTCTAGGCTCAACCTCGCAGCATGAAACTTGAGTGAGATAGTTCGAGCATCCTATCCTTTTCAAGACTATCCTCGGTGAACAACAAACCTCTCATGGAGGTCGTCTTCGAGACGAGATCGTTTGCCGGCAACCTCTTCATGGAGGTCCCCTCCAAGGAGCCACTCTGCCTACATCGCCGAGGGGTTTTCAAGGCGTTTGGAGTATAACGGAAAACTAAAAGATCACAAAGTACCACCACCATTTTTTATGTTAGTGGAAGAAGCCATTACGCTGCTGGAAGCTTGGGTAGCCGATGGGGGAGTTCGACTGCTTGAAGTTAGACGCCGCCCTCACAAAAGGATCGGGCCCAACCAAACTACTGCATCTATCACAGGACAATGCGTCATCCCCCCAAGAACTGTTGGGCTTTCAGAGACCTCATCTAGGCTCAGATAAAAAATGACGCAATCGACCTCCCCTAGAAGGACGTCCACAAAGACTCTCTTTCGCGTCACAAGGACAATGGCAAAGTGGTCATGATGCTGTCTCATTATGAGGGACTTGAAGAAATTGCCGCTGTTGAAACCACTGAGCCCTTTCAACAAACTTGTCTGGATTTCGAGATCCGAAGAGCTACCATCCTCTAAAACTCTACCAAGTTCAAACATTTCTTTGACAGTTTCGGTCTCTCAAACACCACTCGGTTCGAAGCTACCAAAGCCATTCTCCGCCTAGCCAAGGATAACGGCAAGCAATGCATGGCCGTTAGTGGTTTTGTCCGTTGAATTTTCAGAGACAACTCTCTTGTTATCACCTTCACCGAAGTAGATCGCCAACCGTCCTCTCTATATCCTAATCTTAATCAATGGGATCGAGTTTCAACGAGATTTCATGGATGGAGAAGCCTCGCTCAACATAATCCCATACTCCACACTTCCAGAGGCCGAAATACCCTAGAAGCAGTTGGTGCGAGAACCCATCAATATCGTTAGCTTCAGCAACCGTCAGCATCATACACTGGGATATGTCAGAATCGACCTCATGGTAGGACCAATTCACTTTGTCGCCAAATTCCATGTCATAGACTCAGACAACACCTACCACGCCCTTCTTGGGTGCATATGACTCCACCACTATGGAGCCATCGCATCTACCTACCATCAATGTGTTAAAACCATTTTGAAGAACGAGGTTGTCACTATCAGGGGATTAGACAAGCTATTTCACTCCGAAGAATCTCATATGGCTGACGCCATCTTCTACGATTACCTAGAAGACGAGCCTCAGCCTTCACCCTCTCGAGGCATCGCCATCCCCAAATGGAGGGATTTCTCCAAGTAAGAGCAACCGCAATCCTCCGCATTCAGAAAGCGCCCGCGCCAAGAAGACCCCCCTTGCTCAAACCAAAAGGTTCCTTGGGTCACTCACTACCAGTGAGCTGACAACAAGATCGTGTTTCGCTTATGACAGTGTGAAAGGAAAGCCTCACCCAACACGGAGGTTAGCCCCCCACAAGAAAGATGTTCGCTCATCGAAGAGCCTTATCTAGTTTCCAACCCGAGCTCTCACGAATGCTTCGCCCTTTCAGAACTAGTCAAGAAGGCTATCTCGAGGAAGCCAAACCGAAGTCAAAAGAGAAAGTTCTCAAAGAAGAAGAAAAGGGTCCCCATACCCCAACCAAAACAAGTGGCTCTCGAACTCCAAGAAGTAAAGCCAGCTCCCGAGTGCCTCCAAGATGGTCCTTAGCTTTAAAAACAAGAACTTGAGGAGCTCAACCTCGTCTTGGCGAATGAGGCTCCTCAGCCAATTTTTATTTGTAAAGACCTACATGTTGAACAAAGAGCCTCCCTCGTCGCTTTAATCTACTAGTACTTAGATGTGTTTGCATGGAACTACGTTGAAATGCTGGGATTGGATCTCTCGGTCATAGTGCATCGCCTCAACGTTCTCCCTTCGGCTCGGCCCATAAAACAGGCAATCTGTTTTTACAAGCCTGAGGTCGAACTTAAAATCAAAGATGAGGTGGTCAAGCTCCTCGACGCAGGATTCATCAAATCTGTCCAACACCCCACATGGTTATCAAGTATTGTACCAGTTGTAAAGAAGAACTGCCAGATCCGAGTGTGTCAATTTTCGAGATTTAAACAAGTCCTGTCCTAAGGACGAATTCCCGTTGCCTAATATCGACACACTCGTCGACTCGCGACTCGACCATAAGTTACCACATGTTCTCGTTTATGGACGGCTTCAGTGACTACAACCATATCAAGATGATCCTGGAAGACTCCCTAAAAATAGCTTTTCGAACTCTAATGGGCAACTTCTTTTACACAGTAATGTCGTTTGGTCTCAAGAACACCGGGGTAACTTACTAGGGAGCAATGGCAGCCATCTTTCACGACATGTTCTACAAGGTCCTTGAATGCTACATTGATGATCTCGTAGTCAAATCTAAGGACAAAAACGACCACCTCAATGACCTTCAACGAGTCTTCGAAAGATGTCGTCGCTATCACCTAAGGATGAACCCCCTTAAGTGTGCATTTGATGTTACCATGAAAAATTCCTTAGTTGTGTGGTGTATCGCCATGGTATTGACCCTGACCCATCCAAAATGGTCGCCATCAAGGGAATGCCTTGGCCAACAAATCCCGATGAGTTTCGAACTTTCCTCGGCCAAGCATCTTACCTTCGAAGGTTCATACTAGCCATGGCAGAAATCACCAACCCTTTAGCTCCCTCTTCAAGAAAGATGTTAAGTTTGTCTGGAAGGAGAAGCACCAAGAAGCCTTTGAAAAAGTCAAAACGGCCCTGACTTCCCCTCTCAACATGACTTTACCTCAACAAGGTAAGCCCTTGCTCCTCTACATTACTTTCACATCTCGCTCCATAGATGCACTCTTGGCTCAGGAAGTAGATGGGACCAAGCCACCTGTGTACTATATTGGTCGAGTCATTCAGGGAGTCGAGGCACGTTACTCCCCAGTCGAACGCTACTGTCTCGCTCTCGTTTTCGCGGCTCAAAAATTACGCTATTATCTCCTCGCCTACACCGTACATCTCATTACTAAATGTAACCCTATTCGTTTACTACTTACTTGCCCAGCACTCGTCGGGAGGCCGGCAAGATGGTTGCTCTCCCTTGTCGAGTACGACATCACTTGCAAAGCATCGAAGGCAGTAAAGAGTCAAGCCCTAGTCGACCTCCTAGCCCACTTCTCAAGCGGAGAATACGAGCCCCCATCTGAAGAACTCTAAGCAGATGACTTTTAAGCAGTAATGGCTTCATTCGAAGGAGAATGGGCTCTAAGTTTCGATAGATCCTCGACCTTCGAAGGATGAGGTGCAGGAATCGTCCTAACTTCGACACAAGCGGCCGAGGTCAACCTCTCTTACAAACTCAAGTTCACATGCTCCAACAACGAGGCCGAATATAAAGCACTTATACTCGGCCTCCTCATCGTACTCAACCTCGGAGCCACACATCTATGTATCAAAGGCAGCTCTAAGCTTGTGATAAAACAGACCAATGGAGATTACGCCATCAAAGAACCTGCCCTCGCCTCCTATAGGACCATAACCCAGAGGTTAATGAATAAGTTCGACGCCATCCGTATCAAACACGCTCCAAGGTTCAACAATCGTCATCTTGAAGCCCTTGCCGCCCTTGCCTCCAAAGTAAAGGTGAGTGAGGAACCTACAAAAATTAAAGTGCTCAAAAGAACTTTATCATGTTCAGTGACCATGATACTTCCTAAACCTAATTCCTAAGATTAGCGAGCACCGATTGTAGCAGAACTCCAGAGTCCTCAAAGAAAAATTTCCCTTAACGAGCTCAAGCACTTGACTATATATTAAGGGGTGCTCTACTATTGTGGACTAGGAGGAATCCTGGTTCGGTGCATAGACCTTGAGGGAGCAAAAATAAAACTCCATCTCGTGCATGAAAAATCTTGCGGTGCTGGCAAAGTGAGTCTCTATCGCTGCCTGCAACGCCAATGCTACTATTAGCCCTCCATGTCAAAAGATGTCACTGAGGCCTAAAGCCAATGTCTGGCGTGCCAAGAGCAGCAACCCTCCAAAGCCGAACGTAGCTTTGTAGAAGCCTTCACCGATTAGCGTTAACCCTACATGGATTACCTCCAGGAAGGATCCCTCCTTGCCAACTGCGCTGATTCATCCCAAGTCAAAAAGAGAGCCTCTCGTTTCTTCATCTATAAGGGGTTCCTTTACCGCTAAGGTTTTAATGGAAAACCCATTCGTTGCTTAACTGGAAAAGAAATCCAGGAAGTTCTAAAACGAACTCACGAGACTGAACACTAGGGAGGCACCAAATTATACCAACAACTCGTTCACCTCAGTTACTACTGGCCAACAATGGAGGCTGACACCCTTGGCCACGCAAAGCGATGCCGAGCTTGTCAAGTACATGACGACCTCATCTACGCTCCAGCAGTTGACCTTCGTGCCCTCAGCACCCCATGACTATTCCACACTTAGGCCATAGATCTCATAGGGCCCATTGTCCTACCCCCTCGGGGACATATATGGATAATCACCGCCACCGAACTCTACACCAAGTGGGTGGAAGCTATTCTTCTCAAAAGGGCTACTGGAGCAACAGTTTTAAACTTCATTCGAGAAACTATTATCTGCCGATTTGGTATTCGCAAGGTCATCCTCTTCGACAATGGCACATCCTTATCCCCCAAAAAATGGAAAAGTCCCTTTGTGGTCAAAGAGGCAAACGAAAATGGATACTACAGAATTTCGAAGCCAGGCTCCAGCGATCTCATGTCTCCTATTAACACTAAGTGGCTTAAAAAATACTACCCATAACCTCAAATGGACAATGTGTTTTGAGGAATTTTCAATGTATCTCCAGAACTTTCATGTATCTCCAAAGATTCATTATGAAATTTTCTCCATTTCCTCCAAATGAATTTCTCAACAGCTATAATCTGCAAACATATTTCTTCCACGGATTACTCTCCTATACTCCTACCTGTTAACTCAAAGTTGATCCCCATGTTGATTTTGATTATAACAAAAATCATGTGGTTATTATCTAATGATTTCAATTGAGTGTGCAGGTTAGAGTATAATCTTTTGATAATAAAAAAATAATTGAGTTAATCAGTTGAGTATCCAACAAGAAGATTACTTAGGTAATCTTATTCATAAAGAGATTAAAGATACTTAAGAAGTTCAACAAGTATTGAAAAGTAAGATGTAAGCTTTGAAATTCTATCATGGTGATCTGTTTTGGAAGTATGAAGATTGATTGAAGGACTTGAAGATCAAAGAACTGACATGGTTTACACATCACTATGAAGACTCTCGTTCCTCATAAATATATCAATCTACTAAAGCATCATATATGCTATGAACCTCTATAATGGTTGATTGTTTTGCTCTAAATCTGAAAAATGCATTAAGGCATAAAGCACAAAATAAAGGGGAAGCAAGTTTCTATTTCAAATAAGTTTATGCTTGTCACATTGGAAAATATTGAAGAACGTGTGTTGAGAAGCTTGTCAAGCAGATTTCTGGGCAATGAGCGGACTTATGGAAATGAAGAGTCGCCTCATGGAGACAAACGCAGAAAGTCTGAAGACAAAATGATCAATGAGCAGACTCATGGAGATGAAGAGTCGCCTCATGACAACAGAAGCAAAAGATTGAAGATCAAATGTACAAAGAGCGGACTCCTAAAGATGAAGAGTTGCCTCATGACAACAGAAGCAAAAGATTGAAGATCAAATGTACAAAGAGCGGACTCCTGAAGATGAAGAGTCGCCTCATGACAACAGAAGCAAAAGACTGAAGATCAAATGTACAAAGAGCGGACTCTTGAAGATGAAAAGTCACCACATGAAGGTCAGCAAACCTGAAATGGAGATCTACAACAAGTGCCTACACCTTCTACATTAAAGACCTAGTGATAAGAAATCACAAGATTTAAAAGCTTCATTGAAAATTGTGTTGAAGTCTTGAATCAATGGAAGAAGTGATGTTGATTGAAGAACTCTACAAGTAATCGAAATGAAGTGAATTTCATCTCGAAGAGATTGAAGTTGTTCTTGAAGTCAACATACCTTGAAGAAGTGTTTTCAAGCCTTAGAAAGCTTATTTGGATGGCCCTTGAAGAACTTGAAAACAATGGAGAAGATTGGGCAAAAACTTGCAATAATCAAGTTTTCTGGGTTGATGTGTCGACACATGAATATAGTGGCCGAAATCTGAAGAATGGATAGTCATGTGATGACACATGAAAGTGAGGTGAAAGTCAGGAGTCGATACATGGAGGCAGTGAACAAAATCTGGGGATGTAGACTTGATGTGTCGACACATGAAGTCAGTTGTCGACACCTGGGCTTCAACGACTCTATTTTTGACCGTTATAACAATGTGATATTGCATCAAATGGTCTCCTATCCACAATCAACGGCCATAATCAACTCAAGGCTATATATAGAAGATTCTTAACTCATATATGGTGATGATGAACGCAAGATCAAATGCTAAAAAGTCAGATTTAATCTCCTACATCTTATACTCTGTTTTTATTCATTTGGGGGGTTTTTGAGTGAGCTGAAAATTTATTTATCTACTCTTTGAGAGATAGTTATTTATTTTATCACCTTCATTTATTGTTGGGTGAGATTGTAAACTTGTAAGTTTGAGTGTAGCTTGGGAAAAACACTTGTAAGTTGGAGAGAAGATTGGACAAAATATCTTGTAAGTTTGAGAGAAGCTTGGACAAAATCTCTTGGATTTTGAGAGCTTGGGAAAGAGCTCTTGTAAGAAATGAGCTGGGCACTTGGAGAAAAACCAGTAGCTGTGTAAGAGAATTTTACATAGTGGAATACTTTCGAGAGGATCGAGGAAGAGAGGACTTAGGCAAGGGTTAGCTGAACCTCTGTAAAAATTCTTGTGCTTTCATTCTTCATATTTGGCTTTGTTTTTCTTCCTCATTTATAATACTTGCTTGCATTGCATTATATAATTTGTTTACTTGAGTTATACTTTGATTAGTCACTGTTATATTACTCAAATCGGTTTTTAATTGCATTGTTTGTTATAAATTCAGTAAAACCCAATTCACCCTCATCTTGGGTTGCCTACTTGGGCCAACACTACCAATACATTCATTAAAAGTGAAAATGCAAACATTTTATTGAACTGCTCAATTACAAATGCATACCCCAGTATTCTGAAGATCTAATCATTATAAGAATCAACTAATACAACAAGCTCGCCTACTACTAGTGAGGGCTTGAGGACCAGTTGCCTCAACTATTACAACAAACTCGCCAAACGAAAATGGAGGCTTCCACCTTCTCAAAGGTTCACTATCTGAAAAAACAAGGAGGCTCCCGTCGTCCCCCCAGGATGAGAATGCTTTTTTGGTAGTCCGCTGCTCCAATGGCGAACAACGAGTAGACGACCCGATGAAATGCAACCTCAACCCTAGACCATCCCGAGGCGCTCTCCGAAGACTACGAGGGCAAAGCTAGTGACAAGGGTTCTGCTACCTTATCCTAGCGTACACCTTCCAACGGATCACCACCCCAAAATGGCCTGTGCATATCTCCGACACCTCTCAATCCAAGACGGCTCTCTGGAGCACCAGACCAGAGAGCTAAAGCACTACAACAAGGGCCACCCCAGCCACTCCCTTGACCCATCTCTCTCTCCTCCCCCGCACCACAAGGAAGGCAGGAGCCCGAGAAGAGTAGCCAGAGGCCTTCCCAGAACGGCCCTTACAGAGAGCATTGAGGAGATCCAGGATATAGCTGCCCCTTGACTCACCTCTATAGCCTTCTCCGTGTCCTCAACGCCTCTCAGTCCAAGGAGGGAGGAAGGAGATGGCCGTAAAGGAGAAGGTTTCAACCCTGCAAACATCCTCCTCCCTCGAGAAAGAGGGAGACCCTGAGGTACAACGATTTTCGACGCCGCTCATCTCATAAAAACCAACCTCAAAGCTTACACCCCCAGATTCGAAGACGAACAACCTCCCAACCATGAGAAAAGTTAATCAAATAAACTCCCACAATGCTTCAACCACTACACTACCCCCTCCTATTTATATATAATCCCCTCAACTCATCACGTGAAAGTACTCGCGATTCTTGCTACAAAGCGACAAATAAAAGTCCCCGAAGAGATTTGTCTCTGAAAAGCTCACCCCTAACTCAACAAGACTCATTAATGGACAACAAACGCCTTACACAAAGCTTTTGAAAAGCCTTGACAAGATAGCTCGCTGCAAAAAGCATTGATGGGACAACTCAACAGTCTGGAAAAAAACTCAAACAAGACAAGATTGCTTACGTAATACCAACGCAATTAAGGCAAACAAGCCCGTATAGCCAAAACATATCCATTAAGATTATCCTCACTTTTTCAAAGATACATAGTGAACAAAGAAATGCGAGAAGAACCAAACTTATGATCGATTACACTAATAAATTAGAGAGAGCTTACATTAAGTCTGATCATTACAAAAGTCATGTTCACTTGATTCCTTGAGCAGCATGCCCATCCATGCTAAAAACTCCCTTAGGGCCCTCTCCCAACTTAGCTCGCTTCGCCTCTATGCCTCTAGCTTCCCCAGCATTAGTTTCACTTCAGCCAATTTGTCATCAACAATCCCCATCTCCCTGTTAAGTAAAACCTTCTTCACCTGCCGTGCCATTGCCTGAATGCGCCTCCCCAACCAATCAAGACGTAGCGGAGTTGACTTTAAGTTGCCCACCATAGCCAGTAACTCCTCCAAATGCGCCTCAGAAGTGTCGTCCAACCCTACCTTTTCAAGAATACCCAAATAGTCTCCAAAGGCCTCCAAGATGGTCCTCCGAAGTTAGGAACCCCTCTGAGCAATCTTTATGAACGTATTCAGCCGACTCTTAAGAACTCGGAGCAAGAGACGATGGACATCCAGCCTTACCTTCGCAAACAGAACCGTAGGCACAATCACAACCACCTCCCTAGTTTCCCGCAATGTAACTGTACCTCTCCCTTCGCGAACAATCTCAATCGTGTGAGGAATAGGGGAAACGGTAATCGCCTCCACAGCTGATGCCGCAGGCTCAAGTCTCATACTCCCTCGCGGCTCAGAAAAAGATGCAAAAACCAGCAGAGACACAGAAGACAATCCCACAGTAGCGGCCTCTACAATAGAATCGGTCGTTACGGATGCAGAAGACATGCTCACAAAAAGAGGGGTTTGGCATACGTTGGGAATAGCCCCTAATGATGCTGCAACAACTGTCTGGCCAACTCTGGAACCAGGAATAGGTGACACTGCAGACGACGGAAAAATAGAGGGAAAGGCAGGAGCAACAAGACCTCCCGAAGTAGTTGTCCCAGAAATAGCACTCCCAGAAGGAAATACTGTAGAAACGGATCAGGCAAGCAATGAATACTAGGGACGTCAGCTCTAGTAGAACCTCGAGGCCGTAATTCCCTCAAACCTATGACAGCGAGCTCAGCTCTGCGTCTGGTCTCAATCTCGGCTGCCCAATCCTCACCCCCACTTACCTCCTCCGATCTCTCTCCGTCCGACTCCAAACCACCAGCCTCGGGAGAAACCGCAGAATCAACGCAATCCTCCGAAGTAGAATCTACATCTCTAGAACCCGCCCACTCTTCCTCTAACGTTATGCGTTGTGCTCCAACCACATCTTACAGAAGATCGCCTATCGGCTCCAAAGAGTCAGCCGACGTGGGCAAACCTCCAACATCAGTAACATACGGCGCGCCAATAGCCACTCCACTCGGGGCACCTGACTCCAACCAAACAACGTTCGCCTCTTTAGAGACTTATTGTCAAATAAAGTGTTAGCCATATGCCTAACAGAAAAATCAATAAAACACAAATTGGTAAACAACTTACCCTTTTCTATTTTAGAATGCTCCCCATATCTCTGTGGCTCGCCACTCGTTTTTTACTCTGCTCTCCACCATACTTTTGCAAACCCTTATCCCCCATCAATTTGGGAACTGTCGGCTTCACATAAAATGATCTCTCACTCCGTTCCACAGTTGGTGGATTATTCACTGCAGGCAGTGACAAAGAATGATACTCCGAATAAATGGCAGGGACACGCATCTCGGCAGGCTCAATAAGAACATAAGAATGAAAGTCACCAAGATTCCGTTTTCAGAATCGCCTCCAACTGCACTGGCATCCCCCGTCCTACTTCCTCAGGGAAGAGTCATCCCTGAAATCCCACAGAAAAGCCGGTCCACCTTCACAAATAAAAAACACGGGCAAGCACCCGATAAGCTAAGTGGCCCTATGCGTCGCGGGGCAACCAAATCAAAACCGAACTGTCGTGCCACCTGGTGTGTATTATACACCTCCACACCATAGCTCACAGTCTCATGCAATGCTAGTAAAAATGATAGAATCATCATGCCCAACTGTACCAACTGAGAACCAGAATACCCTTCGGGACGGTCAACATCAACTGTTTGATCCTCCTCCTGATACACCTCCAAGGTGTCTATCCTCTCCAGGGCCCCAACATAAGGCCGAAACCTAAACTGGCGCTCGTCATCTATCACGTCAGCTAATGGCCGCTGCGGTAAACGATTTTCCCACCTCCAAGAATGCGACACACTCCCTTCTGCCGGATTTCGTTGCTTCGGTTTAGGGGCAACCGAAGAGAACCGCTTATAGAAAAACATAAGCAGAAAAGACGCGAAAATATAAGTAGGGACATTAAACCTCCCCAAAGACCTCACGAAACAAGACGCCACTAAGTCAAGACGATGAAATAACGTCCCAAGAAATAAAGGGGCAAGAGTCAACGACCTCCCCGAAGCAAACACCACTACAAGAGGAAATACCCTCGCACTAATCCCATCCTTAGGGGGCCCATCAAAAATATATCTAGCTAGCCAACAAGTAATAAAATCAGCAAGATGATGCAGACTCCTTGAACTTGACCCCTCAGCACCGGCTCGATCATCACCACCCCCACCCCTCAAATCCCGATACCAATAGCGAATTCAGCCTCTAAAAGAATTCTTCGACCCAACTTTCTCCTCCTGCTCGGCCACCTTCAAAGCCTTTAAGACCTCCCACTTCACGTCACTCAACTCCAAGCTGTCAAAAGAAACCTCATCGAGTAGCTCCAGCTGCATCAACCTGTAAGCATTCTGTAATGTAGGGCATAGCTCATCCTAATATGTAACAAAAGTATGAGTATTAGTACTCTACCGGGAAATAATCATGGATAACCAACCCCTATCTCTCGAAATGCAACACTCCATCAAACTCCGAATAGCATGAAGAATATGAGCCTTCTCCAACAACTTCACCGACGCGTCATTCTCTAGAATCTCATGCATCTACACGTCCATCCGCTTATAAGGATTAACATAACCGTCGTATCGAGAGAAGCTATATGGAAAGTCCCCTCGCTCAATACAGAAACGATGCACCGACCCAGGAGTAATCAACTCCTCTGACCCTTTGTCAGCCTTAGGCAACAACAAAACCGAATTCATTAAAGGAGGGGCATGATCATTGAACATTTTCAAGAAACTTCAAAATTTATCACCCTTCAAAAATGGTACATGATACCAATAGTCAGCTCCAGGAACAGAAGGAGGCTCCTCACCCTTACTTCATTTCAAATTCGAACACTTCCCCACACGCGAGGCAGTAGTAGCACGCCTTGGCTGCCCTTGACTAGCCATGCTCTGAAATTACAAGAAAACTCCAAGCTTCGCAAATACCCCAACAACCTTGGTGATTTGCCTTGGCCTAAAACACCGTAGAGGACCCAGGGCCCTCAAGGCGTGAACACTCACCTCGAACTAGTTGCCCCGCCTCGCCGCTTAGGCCCCTCGGCTCGCCCCCTTGGTCAGCCCGCTCGGTTAGCCCCCTTGGCTCCCCCCCGGTCAACCCACTCCCTTGTGTCACACCCTCACCAATAGCCCCTCGCCCAATACCCACCCCCAAGCTCCCTCGCAACAGCCCTCTCCCCCACCTCCCTCGCAGCTGCCCCTCGCCCAATCACCTTGCTCTGCTCCCTTGCCCAAAACCCAACTTCGCCTCAACAATTTCGAAAGGCAGGGCAAGGTCTCAATCCAAGCTTTTCCTCGGTGGAGCCCTCACCTCACCACAATGATCTCGGCTCCCCAGCTCAGCGAAGCTCAACACCGCCCAAGTTCGGCACACCAAAACTCCACAACCCGCACCCTTTGAAACATTTTGCCAAACACCTAATGCACAAGAACACTTCCGAAAAGGCCTAGACTTTGGCCAACGAACAAGTCAGCAGCTTCGGTCAATCTCAAAGCCCAAGACCCAACTTTGGTGACTTGCGCTTCATACCTCGGTGAAAACCCCAGGATGAAACCCCCGGCCAGAGCCCTCGGCCACCTCGCCTCGGTGGAACCCCAGTTGGGTCACCTCTTTGCAATGGCCTCACCAAAAACCCTCAACACCAGACGCCTCGCAGAAAGGCCCTAGCCTCGACGGAACCCCAGTTGGGTCGCTTCGCTGCACCTCCTCAATGTCAACCCAGCAAGCCTTGACCAACTTCCGACAAAGCTTCAAGCGGCAGAAACCTTTTTCGACTTGACCTCGGCCACTCGGCAAAATGAATCGGCGGCTTTGACAGGATTTTTGGTTCAGCGACCTCAACGCCCCTTCAATAGCGAACCTACGCGGTTAAAACCCTCTCTCTGCGTTTTGACGAATCCTGGGGACCCAATTCCTATCCTCCGAGATTTCACGTAACCCTCCTCGTCTAAATATTTTGGTGGGACAATACACCTCGACGGAAATGACAGATATCTGGCTCACAACGCAAAGGCCTAGCTTTACTTAGCCTCATCGGTAATCCTCGGTGGAAATACAATCGCGGTGCACCCACATACCATACAGTTTGTATACTCACCGAAAACCTGAGCAACAGTTGCAACCACTCTATTTTGGGTAAAACCTTCAAAGCCCAAATCCTTCTAGCCCCCAAACACTAGATACTCGAGCCTCGTCCAAAACCAAAAGCCTTGCCAGAGGTTCGACCACTCACCCCTCACTCTACTCCACACATAATGTGGCGGGTGACTCTTTGAGAAGTTAACGGCAGGCGCTGTCTTAGGCGAAGGAGCACCGAGGTGGAGGAGAAAGAGTTGAAGCGGTCCTAAAAAGAGAGAGGGTGGCAGTGTCCCAAATGAGCTTGGAGAGACTAAGAGATTCTCAAGGGGTTGGTGAGCATTCAATGTAGAATGAATGTCTTGTCAATGGCGAATGAAGGTTCCCTTTATATAGGTGAGGGAGGTACTCCATGATTGATTGTTCAGTCGTCGAGGTTTTTGATGATTGGCTTCTCAGACCTGAGACGGAGTCCTTTGTTGATTGACTCCTCGGTTTGAGATTTCTCGAAGATCGGCATTCTAAATGTCAACTCTACATCTCTGTAGGTGACAGTGATTCAGACGGCTTAGGCATTAAATGCGTTTTGTCGTTTGTTTGAAGATTCCTCTCTCTCTAAGACTGACCGGAGGGGCAAGGTCCTTCGGCGAGCCCTCAATTCTAGCCTCCAATTTACTTGTTTCTTGATGATCCTGTGCGGAGGTCCTAGGTCCTGCTCCCAACCTATGTGATGGAGATACGCTTGTGTGGAGAATTATGCTAAGTATGGAGATGCGCTTGGCGGAGAGGTTCCGTGGTCGAGCCAGGAGATGCCGAGCGTGAAGTCATGAACGATCGCTGCGGAGGAGGTGTCCTGAGATCACCTGTAGGCGAGACACTCTTGATTTCTTAGCTTGGAGGAGGCGCTCTTCGCACTATCCTCGGCTAGCGTGCACATGTCGCTTCAGTAGGCTGCCACGTGAATCCAATTGTGAGAGGAGGAGCGGTACAGAATGGTGGTGAGTCGCCTAAGTGTTCGTGTACGGAGGAGAGTTGGATACTTATACCTACAATGTGTATTATATGCAATTTTAGGAATCTATATTTCTAGAGTCCAACAACTAATTGAGTGGTAGGATTTTAATTATTAAGTGATAAAGTCATTAACTATTCCCAATAGACCAAGGCTGGCTCCTCAAAAAATTGTTAGTCATTAGATATTATTGAGTTATTATAAAATAGCTCTTTGAGGGTTGATTTTTATAATGTGAAACATTTATAACAGTTTCCTATTTTGCAAGGCTTACCTCGTTTACTTTGAAATGCAGTGGCAACTCCAAAGGGTGTATTGAAGCTTATGAATGTCGAAAGTTTGACCATCTATCATGTGAAAAGCCACTTACAGGTAGTATTCGAAATTTATCTGTTCACATTTTCAAATCTGAAGTAGTTGCTATCCAGTTCAAGCCAACACGGTCATGTATATGTTTTCTGCAGAAATACCGACTTGCCAAGTACATGCCAGAGAGAAAAGAAGGTAAAAAAACGTTGGGGAAAATAACTTGTTCTTATGGCCTTTATAGTCATCATCATGGTAGACCAAAAAAGCAATGTCATTCTTTTATTGATTCTCCATTGTTATCCATCTGCAGCCATTCCACTGTGAAAATGTCTGATATGATATCTAGTTTTAGGTTCTGAAATACCCTTTCAACCTAGCCTTGCCTTTCTAAGAGCCTATAGCTATCTTTCTGTGCATTCTGCTATTGGTGTGGATAGACATGTCTGATTTATCTAATGCCAATGCGCTTATATTATATGGTACTCCGTGCATTCGTGTATCTTATTCCTCCTAATTTGATATTCTTTTTTACCAGTTTCTTTTCCTTGTACTCAGTTTTTTGCCTTACTTTATATTTGCTGATTATCAACTCATGCAGATTTATAACATGGCCCTTAGTATGGGAGATATTGTATTTACAATTGATTTCCCTCCATTGCCATCTTTCCTAATTTCTTCACCAGTCTTTTCACTTGTATTTGCACATTTTGATTGGTTGCTTGCATTTTATGAGAATTTCATTTCTTGGCTGCTCCGTAGTTACCAGGAAACTCTGAGGGAAACTCATTTCGGGAACAGAGATGAAAATCTCGAGAAATTTTAAGGGGAACTCTAGGAAACATTTCTGATATGTTTCAAAACTATATCACAGTTTAAAGAAATTTGTCAGAAACTTTTGGGAAATGTTAGAAGATCTCTTACTCGCCAATGTAGAAACTCACTTCTTATAATTTCTACTATTTTTTCGTACTCCCTAAACCTATTTTTTCAACAATAATGTGCAATTGTTTTTACAAGTTTCTCTAAACAATGTCTAACATTAGTATTTCAGTTGATCATGAAAGTATTTAATGCTTTACATTGCTACTTTTAAGGTTCCTATAAATTTTCTTACGCACGTCCTATTCAATCTTATATCACCTAGCATTTCTTGTTCCTCATTTGTGGATCATGTTTCAGATTTCCATATCCCGCTTCTGTTTCCCATACTGGCATCTATGGGCTGGCCACCTTGCTGCTCCATGATTCATGGCTAGGGCAGCCTAAGTAACTATGCAAGTGATCAGATTATACTTTTGGAGGTATAATATAAAGAAAGGAGAGCAGCACATGGTATTGTAGTTGCACCGGACTTCGTAAATGGTTCTAGATTAACCAGCCCTCTAGTCTCTTGCCTCTTATTAACCTGAGTCTTTGTAGTAACTTGAATTTTACAATTCTATCCAAATGTCTCCGAAATCAAATTATTGAAATGACCTAGGATGGACAGAGTAGAAAGAGTTAACAGAAGCACATTTGCAGGGGCGGACCCAGGAATTTTCTTTGGGGAGTTAAGGTAAAATTTTCTGAATTATAGGGGGCTAATACTCCGATGCTTATGCTAAATACTCAAAAATAAAAAAATAAAAAAACTGTGGGATATAAATAGAATTTAAAAAATTCAAGGGGACCAAAGCGTTAATTTTTATCATAAATATATAAAAACTATAGGGCCTAAGCACATTTTCAAAAATCCAGGGGTGGGGGCCTCTTGGCCCACACATAGGTCTGCCCATGCACATTTGTAGTTACACAAGACTTTTATATGATTCCATCCCCTTCTCTTGCCTCTTATTAACTTCTCTTTGCAGTAATTCGAATGGTGCAATTCTATCTTAACATCATGTGTACAGAATGAGTAAAATGACTAAGGATGGACAAGTGTCTCCTCTTGGTTGGAAGATCAAGCCAAGAAACCTCAATTCCTAATTTCATTTGGCTAATTTCTACTCCAAATGATTGCAAACGAGCATCAACAAGCTAAGGACCTGAGATCAATCTAGTCATGGCATAACAAAGTAGCATAATAAATAATGGAAGATTTAATGTCTTTCTGTAAATGTAAGTATTTACTGTGTCTCACACACGTCATACTCCCATGGCTCATGCAGAATGTGTGGTTGTTGCAGTCTACTCCAAAAGAGTCAATTGGGGTCCCACGGCCACTTTGTCCAACTTTGGCCTGAAGGGGGTGTGGGGATAGATTTGCTCTCTCTCTCTCTCTCTCTCAGGTGTCTTGTGTTGTCCTGGAGAAAAAGATACGTATAAAAGATGGATAATATGGGCACTTTTTTTAGGGTAATTTAATTGGCCTACTCAATAGAAATCAAGGGCAACGGCGCATCATGGTCTTTGTAAACATTTCTTTTATTTGGTAGGAAACATCGATGAAGCTTGCGCATAGGCTATGAACTTAGAAATGGGAGCAATTTGAAAAAATGATCTTATAACTTTGTGTTCTGACCAGTGACCCCTGATTGAAATGTTTGGATTCCGAAGTAAAAGAAATCACTGTATCTACTAATAGTGGCCAAACTGATGTATTACTAAATCACGCCAGTATTGGGGTTTCACTGGCACAAGTATTACTAGTTGCGTGAAGTTGATCTCTGCTCATACTGTTTGCTGGGTACTCATACATGAGATACAGGGTCTGTATGTCATGCTCCTTTTTTTCTTTTCGTCCATTCATTCTCCACTTCCCCTCCTTGGGAGAAAAAGTGGGGTTGGATGATTGCATTTCCCATTGTGGATGCAAAAAACAGAGTGTGGTATTTTAGCTATTGGTTTTTTTCCTTATCTCGTTGTTCCTGATGCTTCTTTACTTTCTTTCGCTCCTACTTTTAGGAGTTAGTGGCGTTTTTTATAATCTATTTGTTTTGAAATTTGGAATGACCTTCTACTACTTTTAGTTTATTAGATAGAGTGGCTAAGCATCTGTTTCGAATGTTTGACACTCGTTTTAAACTTGCTTCTGGCTATGAAGAGAAAAAGGCAGCATCAAGTAGTAATGAAAGTGATGGAAGGAGAAAAGGGTCAGGATCATTTTTTCAACTATGTTATAACTTCTTCTTTCTTTCTTTTTTCTATTTCTTGTTTCATCCAATATGTAGATGTTCTTTCCCTTTCTTGTTATAGGAGCATTCAATTTACTGAGGCTCTGCGTATGCAAATGGAAGTTCAGAAACAGCTACATGAACAACTCGAGGTATGCTTTCTACTTCACTAGTTTGTGTATTGAATCTTAACTGGGTCAAAAAAATTTCATGAGTGGATCAACAATTTATTGTCAGAGCATCCTTAGTTTCTCTATCCATTGGCCAGGAGTAGTTTAACCTACATTGGATTCAATATTTGCTACGATGCATTATTTTTCTTCCTTTTCCTTTATGGTTGGTTTAATCTTGTGGAAATCTACCCCTTATCCAAGTAAACTTCCAGATACCGGAGTTTCTTTTCTGTTCTCTGTTGGATCGGAGTTTGTGCATGATTTTTAATAGGAAAAGGAAGAAAATACCTTCATCACCTCAGCTAGCTTTGAGATTTGGTTGTGGTTTTAAATATACTGTCGTTGAGGTCATTTGTTCCTTTTTTCCATTTCTTTGTTTCTTCTGTTGTTATTGTTCTTCTTCATCATCAATTTTCATCTGGCACTTTCTTTATTTTGGTAGTGCCTCAGTTTTTCTTAGAAAAGCAAATTACAAACATCATCCAAGGATTTTTGTTGTTCAGGCAATGGGGACTATGGTTTGCGGCATACTCTGCCATTGACTTCTTGTTATTATTATGATATTCTTCCTGTTACAACTTACAATGGTGACTCATGCCCAACTACCCATCCACAAAATGAAGTCGAGCAATCCCTGAAACATCCGGTGCAAGGTCTTAGTCCACTATGGGGGAGAGTCAGGAAACCAAAGCCATCAGATATTCCATTATTTCAACTGTACCTTTCTATTTCTTTTGTTAGGTACAAAGGTCCCTTCAGTTACGCATGGAGGGACATGCAAGGTACTTGCAGAAGATCTTGGAGCAGCAGCAGAAAGCTGGCAATGCCTTGGTCTCCCCCCAAAGCATGTCATGGCTGACAAATCCACAACCTTCATCTCCATCAGTTGGTGCCTCACACTCCCAACCAGCTGAGTCGAAAACTGATTCATCATCGCCTCTATCATCAAAGCATAAAGCTACTGCCAGTAGTGATTCTGAGCAGCAAGCATGCCAGAAAAAACTTCGTCTTGAAGCCAATCTGGAATCAGCTTCTAATGAGGCAGTACCCAAAAATTCTGTCTAATGACTGTTTCATTGCCACTGCTTACCAGGCAACATCTACATCCACAAGCTCGATCAGGGGATAGGGAGAATCCAACAGAAGTAAAATTTCATTTATATTCTGCATTTGCTGGATTTCTTAATTCTTGTATATAATGGTCTTGTGCAAACTAGTATACAGAGCCATTGATTTGTATCTTGATTCTTGACAGTATTCCAGTTTGACAGGGGAATTGCCTTTCTTATATTTAGGGGATCTGCGGAATTCATGGGTTTCATTTTGCAAATGCAGCCTTTTTTTTCTCCCTGGGTCCAGATATACATCGTCAGAATTGCCATAAAGGTATGGACAGAATTGCAATGGTACTTTGTTGGAAATCCTTTTCAATCCAAGTTTCTGCCCGTGTTTTGAGTCCCACTTTGTTACTTGGATGTTAGCTGCAAAGTCGGCTGATTTCATTATCTGGGCAGAGGACTGGAAGATCCCTAGTTATTTTTTTGACATGTCCAAGAACCGGAATTGCTTTTGCCAATATATTAATTGATTTATGAAGTTTCGAACGCATAAAAGCCACAATAGTGGTGATATGCAGTTGCAAACACTTATATGACCCTTATACGACCCAAAATGGTGTGTTTTGGTCCCACGCTTCTGCTCTCCCCAAAGTCTCCTGACCGTGTTCCTGTCTTCGTTAGTTTTTTCTTGTTTGCTCGCTCTCTGATATGACTATTTACTGCCACCACAGCAAGAGATGGCTAATAATACCTCTTGTTATTAGTTCCCTACCCTATTTGGGTGGCATTCAGGCAGGAGGGAGAACTTGACCACTATTCTTATACCCTTGCCCTTTTATCCAGCGAATATTTAGTTCAATTGCTAACCTGATATCATCAACTAATAAATTCATGCCAAACGTGTTGGTACTTATCTTAGTCACCTGCAATCACACCATTAGTTGAGGCCTTCTCTCCACGCTGCTACTACACAATTAATGATCGGGAACAATGTGCAGTGGCTTTGGTACTGGTACTTTATGGTAATTGTTACTACATTTTACATCCATATTCATCCATATACAATATAAGGAGGTTGCTATCGCTGGGGTTACAACAAGTGGCTCACTATGATATTATGTTTTTTCCCCTACACTTGGTGATGATGCAATAAACAATAAACTTGTAGGTCTTCACTTCAATCGATGCTCAAAGCCTGCAAGAGTCAAGAGGTAAAGTGATAGTATTAAGCACCAGTAGGTTGCCGGCTCAATACTCTCCGATACCTAAGTTAGCATAGTTGGGAGGTTGAAATTATGGTTGTAGGTAATGAATAATGGCGTACCTTTTGTTAGGGTTGAATCCTCCATTTATAGCAGCCTCAGTCAGTGATCTCGGCATGTTTGCTTGTTTCCAATCTCGGTGGGTGATTTGAATTGATTCTGATGTCTTGAATCTCGATTGACCATTTATGGATAGTGGTTCGATGAGAGTACCTCGGCTGGATCTCGGACTCCCAACCGGCCACAAGCTCTTGAAGATTAGGCATGGCAAGTTAGGGGCTAGACCATTAGACGCACTTCTTATGGCTCAAGATGCCCGGGCTGACCCAGTTATAAGGGGCGGTAGTGCCCTTAGCAGTGTGGTTAGATCCGTACTCATCAGTTGCCCCCTATTGCAGTGGTTATAAGTATTGTGGCCGAATGGAATAATCGTCTGACCTGGAGTTAAGCATTGTTGGTTCTAATGGTGTCATTTGTTGCACTCGTGCTAACTGATTGTCATTATGGTGAGGTGCCCCTTTATCTATGGTGACGTGCGATGATGTTGCCAGGTGGCGGTCATTGACTTGTTTGGTGTCTCCACACCTCGTGTCGCGTGCGCTAGTTGCGGCTGCTCATCCAGATGGTGGCCACGTGGATTCATTTCCACCCTTGGTTCGACTTGAGTTGTTTGAGCGCATTTTGACAATCCATACTCTGTCCGCTGCATCTGTTATTTGACAATCCATAGTGTTGCCCCCAATCTTGTTGGGTTTATTTATAACTCGGGTTTTGCAAACCAGTTGTTTGCTGCTTTGACTAATCCTGTTCGAAGAGCCTTTGAAGCTTCTAATCAACTAGGGCTTTTAGGAACCATGGCAAACCTTAAGGACATTGATTCCTCGTTTGCCACTTGTAGTGATCCCACCCTTAGAGGTCCGGCAGATTTTGGAAATGGACCCAACACTTTTATGGAGCTGGATTACCCTTCTATTGAAGTGGTAGAGGTTTCGTCACCTGATGTCTCCGTGGGTCTGGCAGTTGCCTCCGCGATAGTGGCAATGTTGAGGCAACGACTGACCCTAGTGAGATTGGCGCAATTGAAAGGTGAAATATTATACCCTGTCGGTACTGCCCAAGATCACCTTGGAATGGGTAGAGTGGTTGTGGCGGGCATGTCAGATTCTTAAGACAGTTCAGTTCAGGATGCCTATCCCTGGAGATCAGGCCCACAAAGCTAAAGTAAGGGAGATTGCCCTGCACGAAGAGGCTTTCCTGGCTAGGGACGCACAAGCTGAGAAAGTGGCTGCTGAAATGCAGGAGGTGCTGAGTAGGATGGTGTCTTAGCAGGGGTCTGTCGAGTATAACACAGAGTTGGCTGACGCTTTTAGGCAGGGTTTTGTAGACTATAAGTAGACCGCGGCCAATCTCTTCCCCAATATCGACTTTTCTATTATGGAAATACATGAGGATTTTGCCTCCATAGCAATTGACACTGCTGGTGGTCAGGAGGCGGCTGATGATACTCATGCTTGAGCGTTTTTCTTTAGACTTCTTGTTGCTATACTAAACACTTTTCTTTCACTTTTGTCTTTATTTTTTGTAAATAATGTTACCGTTATTCATCAAGTATTTTTGCTCTGCTTCCATTTTTTGTTTTATCTGTTGATTTCTGTCTATTACTCTGTTGTCTTGCCTGTCTCTGCCCTTGGGTCTTGTTGTTCTACCCCTGATAAACATAAAGACTCATAACAACAAGGCAAAAAGCAAAGTGCAGGAGTTCTTACTCTGTAATCTTACAACTCGATATTATTACTTTGAGCTCGAGTTTGACTGTATTGTTCGGCCTGGCCTTTTCTAGTTGGCACGCCTTATTAATTGCGGGGTGTAAATGTGGCAGTCATATAAAGCGACGTTTAAGGAGCGTCATCCGTGACCGTTGTTTTTAAGCTGTATTTATGGCATTAACTGCCATAAGTGTGAGAGGTTGAACGTCACATCGCCTTTATCCCCCATGGTTGTATATATAAGGTGTGGTGGTTTGATCTTTTTGCAAGTAACAAGTGGGATTTGCTATTGGTGTCTCTTATTTTGTTCTTTGGAAACTTTGTTTGCAGTCATGAATTTCAATGTTGTCCTCTTGAACCATGCTTTCATTTGTTGGGAATGGGAGGAGTTGGGAATTGTCTTCTTTGACTTGTGTATTTCTTCTCATATGTAGGATGCACTGAGTGGACCCCAAGGCTTCATGATGGTTCAAGGGAAGAATACCAGTCTTTTCCTTGTTTCCATTTGGGGGCTTAGGTTTTTCTTCAGTGATTCCAAGTTCCTGCTCAGCAAGGGCTATCAAGGGTGAGCTTTTATCTTCCTCTGGCACTTGTGCTTCCAGCCAGGCATTTTAGGGAGATATATCACTGGTCACCCCCCGTCTTTCCTTTGCTTCCAACCAGGTTTTTTGAGGTGATACATTATTGAGGCTTTGGGCCTCATGTTTCTGCTGTCGAAGATGTTCATTTTCTTTGTTAACAACACTGGGAGTTGCTTTCTAGCATGGGTGCTTATTATCGGTATGCTTGACGTGGAAGTCCAGTTTGCGAAAGTCCAGCTTGCTAAAGGGTTTCGTTCAGTCGAGCTTGTTTTATTTTTTTGGTCTTCTGTGTTCCTTATTGTAATAGGAAAGTTGTACTAAGAAATTGATCATAATAAAACTGAGATCTTTACCTCGCAGAATTTTGGGTATCCAAAATATCGCTTATGCTTCTGTCTCATGTTTGAGCTTTTTCTTGTTTGCTCAAGACTTGATGGATATTCTTGAGATCAGGCCCTGAGTCTTAGGCTATCGGTCTTTCTGCGTTGCTGAGCAACTTCCTTGGTTACTAGGCTTTCTGTTGAAAGGATTTCTAAGTGCTTTCATCATGCTCTCCCGAGCAGCTTTTTAGGCTGGTTGGACATTGTGCTATCCCGAGCAACCTCTTAGGCTGCTGAGCTCTTTGCTGAAGAGTTTTTAAGTATCCTCATGATGCTCTCTCGAGCAGCCATTGGGCCTGTTTAGTGCAGCTTCTCAGGCTGGCCGAACACTGTACCATCCTGAGCAACCTCTCGGGTTGTTGGGCTCTTTAATGAATAACTTCCAAGTTTCCTCGTCATGCTCTCCTGAGTAGCCACTAGGGCTAGTCGAGCACTGTGCTCTCACGAGTAGCCTCTCAGGCTACTGGTCTCTTTGATGAATAATTTTTAAATTTCCTCATCATACTCTCCCAAGTAGCCACTGGGACTAATCGCGCACTGTGCTTTCTGGAGTATCCTCCCAGGCTGCTGGGCTATTTGATGAATAATTTCTAAGTTTCTTTATCGTGCTCTCCCGAGCAACCATTGGGGCTAGTCGAGTACTGTGCTCTCCCGAGCAACCTCTTGGGCTGCTAGGCTTTTTAATAAATAATTTCTAAGTTTTCTTATCATGCTCTCCTAAGTAGCCATTGGGGCTGCTCGAGCATTGTGCTCTTCGGAGTAGCCTGAACTCTTTAATGAATATTGACCTAAAGAATTTTTGTTCTTCTTGGGCAGTTAGGAGTTATTGTGGACCAGTGCATACTCGGCTTTGAAGTGGTGGGCTAGGCATATTCCTGCCAGCAACGCCTCCTACTTGGCCCCATTATTTGTTACTTTGAAGCCAAAAAAGGAGGGCGTACTTGAGTTTTTGTCCATCCGGGGTTGTCATCACAACTCCTACTCCACTTGCACGGTTGTTATACGAGCCATCAACGATTAGCACCCAGGTGGGAACAATGAAGGGCTGCTCCTCGTTTTGAGCCTTTGCGGTTCGCTCCATGGGTTGTTGTGGGTTGGTGTACTCTACAACAGAAGTCTACCACAGCTTGCCCGCAGATTGCTATGTTGGGCCTGTTCTGTACATTGAATTCTTTGAGTTCAATTGGCCATTGCACCAATCACACTGACATGTCTTGTTTCTGCAGTGCCCTTCATAGCGGCTGATCTGTTAGGACCATAATAGTATGGGACTAGAAAAATGGTCGAAGTCTGCATGCAGCCGTCATGAGGATGAAGGCCAATTGCTTAATCTTTGCGTACCGCTGCTCTGCTCATCTTAGGGCTCGACTTGTGTAGTAAACTAGTTTCTGGACTCCTTGTTCCTCTCTAATCAGGGCTGAACTGACTGTCATAATGGAGACAGCTAGGTGGAGGTACAGCTGTTCTCCTATTATTGTCTGGCTGAGCGAAGGTGTTGAGCTCAGGTACACTTTTAACTGAGCACAATGCATGCTCGCATTTTTGCGTCCATTCAAAAGCCTTCCTTAAAATTTTTAAAAAAGGCAAACATTTATCTATGGACTTAGAAATGAACTTGTTTAACGCCGCCACCTGTCCTTCTAACCTTTGGACATCTTTCACAGTCTTGGGGGCTGCATGTTGAGGATTGCCCATATTTCTTGGGTTAGCTTCTATTCCTCTGCTGGACACCATGTACCCGAGGAATTACCCAGAGGAGACACCGAAGGCGCACTTGGTCGGGTTACACTTCATTCTGTGGGCTCGTAGCATGATAAATGTCTCTTCTAGGTCAGCCAGGTGATACGCGCTCTTGGTGCTCTTGATCAGCATGTCGTCCACATACAACTCGACGTTTCTCCCGATCTAGTCTTTGAACATGTTATTGATTGGGCATTGGGAACTCCCCTGTTGGTCTCCCCAGAGTTCCCCTATTCCTCGGTCAGTTGGGAACTTCATCATGAGATGGTAGATCGAGGTAATCGCCTTGAGCTGGTTAAGGGAGGTTCATCCTACAATGGCATTGTAAACCGACGGCCAGTCCACCACCAGAAAGTTAACCATTTTCATTGTCTGCTAGGGGGTAGTTCCTACCGTTACTAGGAGATCAATGGACCCAAGTGGCACTACTTTGTCTCCAGTGAAGTTGACCAAGGGTGAGTGCATTAGTTGGGGCTTTTCTCTACCAATCTCCATTTGGTCGGAAGCCTGGGTGAAAAGTATATCAGTCGAGCTACCGTTATCTATCGGGACTTTTCTAGTTACAAAATTTGCTACTACCATGGTTATGACCAGGGGTCGTCGTGGGGTTGGTGAAGCCTTGCCGTGTCCTCATCTCTGAAGGAGATTATAGCCGCTACTTCTCATGGCACCTTACAAGGCCTCTCTGCTACCAGAACTTTCCTCCTATCCTGGGTTCTAGCCATTCCTGCATGGCTATTCCTCGACGCATTCGATCATCCACCTCCAGCCAAGCTCCCAGTGATTGCTTTGATCTCCTTGATCGGTTGCTAATTCGATTATGCCCTTTTGGGGCTTGGTTGATGGAGCGGTTGTTGTTGTTGGTGGTGGTTTACGCGAGGTATGTCTGCTACAAACTGGCCTAGCTTCCCTTTCTTAATGAATCATTCAAGCTCCTCCCTCAAGTCTACGCAATCCTCCGTGTCATGGCCGTGGTCACTGTTAAAGTGGTAGTACTTATTATGGGCCCTCCTCTTAGAGGGTACTTTATCTTTCCAAGCCATTTGAGGGTCAGGTCGAATCAGATCTGGTATAGTACCTATTATAAAGGTGTATTGAGAGGAGTGTAATTCTCGAACCTCCTCTTGGGAACTTCTGCCCTAACCACAGGTAGGTGTGAGGCTTGGGGCGCTTAGAAGCTCCTGTTGTCTACGCCTGCCTTAACTGACCTTTTCTTCTTGTCGAAGTGCTTTTCTGCCTGGAGGTGCATCAGGGCTTTGTAAGTCTCTAGATGATCCAACAGATCCTTGTGGCCCTTAAAAGTCTCAAGGGTTGGCATATTGAACTTAGGGGGTAGGGACCGCTCCATCACTCCTTGAGAGAAAGGCAAGTCGATTTTGTTAACCAGGTCCTCAACAGTCGTTTGGTTTCTCTCTGACGGCCTCCATTACCCTAGCTTACTGGTCCCTTATGGTCCTCAGCTGATCGTCCTAGAGGTTAGGGCCATCCATCATCTCCTCGACCCCTTCTGTGATTGTCATGTCCCGTCTCTCAGGGGAACGACGTTATTGGCCACTTGCGTGGCTTTGAACTTCTCTGGCTAGTTCTGACCATTGGGGGTTGTCTTCTTCATTGTGACTCTCATTGTCACAGTTGAGCGGAGGCACTGGTGCTGGTGCCGGTGGTGGCGGGATTCACTGCATAAGCTCCTGGTTCTACTGTATCAACTATTACAACCCTGTGGTTAGGGTGGCAACCTGTTGCTCCAAGGCCACAATCCTGTTGGCATCACAGCCATCTCCTTGCCTGACGACAGCCCCCTGATTTTTGTTTTGTGTCATGGATCTAGTTTCGACCATGAAAACGAAAGCTTGTTGTTCCCATATAACTAATAATGCAGTAAATTTATAGGTCTTCGCTTCGATCGATGTTCAAAGCCTGCAAGAGGCAAAGTGAATCCTGTTGGCATCACGACCATCTCCTTGCTCGATGGCAGCCCCCTGATTTGCGTTTTGAGTAATGGATCTAGTGTTGACCATGAAAATGAAAGCTTTTCGTTCCCACAAACGGCGCCAACTGATAATGTAGTAAACTTGTAGGTCTTCATTTTGATCCATGCTTAAAGCTTGCAAGAGTCAGAAGCAAAGTGATAGTACTGAGCACCGATGGGTTGCCGGCCCACTACTCTCCGATGCCTAAGTTAGCAGAGTTGGGAGGTTAGAATTATGGCTGTAGGTAGTGAATAATGACATACCTTTTGCTAAGGTTGTATCCTCTATTTATAGAAAGCTTATTCAGTGATCTCGGCATGATTGCTTGCCTCCAATCTTGGTGGGTGATTTGAATTGATTCTGATTTCTAAAATCTTAGTTGACCATTTATGGATAGTGGTTCAATGAGAGTATCTCAGTTGGGATCTCGGACTCCTAGTTGGCGACAAGCTCTCAAAGATTAGGCCTGCAACTTAAGGGCCAAACCATTAGACGCACTTCTCCTGGCTCAGGATACTCGGGCTAACCCAATTACACGGGGCGGTAGTGCACTTGGTCAGTTTGGTCAGATTTGTACTCATCACTTGGTAATTTTTTTTATACATTACTACAATTGTGTCTTTCACTGCATTTATTGTAGTTAATCTGTTTCATATATTTTATACATGTGATTTAATGTTTCATTGGTTCATTTATTGTAGATTCATGTACATACATAATTCATCATGTATTCTACACATGTGGTTGAATGTTTCAGTGGTTTATGTAATGTAGATTCATGTATATATACAGATTATATAAATATAGAGTTCATTAAATTTATGTATGTTCATGCATTGATTACTATATTCATATACTTACATAGACAACTATATGAAATGTGTTTCCCTTGGTTCATGTATTTCCTTAACTATTAATTTAGATATATGAATTATCTATACTAATGTAGAAATGGAAGATGTATATCTTTTTCTTTTTCCAAAACTATCCACAAAAAATGAATTTTCACCCTTCATATAACATTGGTCTTCTTTTAACTTTGTAAGCAAATATGGAAACTCAAACATTGTTGTTGTCACCGTGTCCCCTACAAACTATGCAACTGCTTCAGTTCCCAATTTTTTTATTTCCCTAACTCTCAAACTCTAGGTTAGTTGCCGACCAATCTTCTCAACCAAGAACTGGAAAGCCCTTTCTCTTTCTCTTTGAATCGTCTCTATGATTCTATCCTCTCTCTAGATCCTTTTTCGTGGAGAATAATAAAGGTACATAGTAAAGCCTCCATATTTGCCAACGTGTTTGATTCGAAATCCTTCTACTTTTTTTTTTCAAACCCATGAATCTTCTCTCTCTGTAAGTCTATGCACTTGGATTTATGCTCAAGGAGACATTTAAATGTTTGTGCTTGCCTTATTCTAAAGGCCATGTATTGTAGCGTTTTCAATTTTCAACCGTTTTTCCATAACCTGTTAAACAATTTTATAATGAATTTGTGTTTGTAGCTTAAGTTCTGATAGTGATTTTTGACTGGGCTTTTCTTAGTTTTTTTTTTTAATTCTCTGTGGGTTTGTTGAATTTCGAGTCTCTCTTTGCAAACTGTTTCTTATTCTTTGGCTTTGTGATTAATTTATTGCTGGAATTGGGATTTTGCTTACATGTAATGGGTAATGTTTCTTATTCTTTGGTTTTATGATTAGTTTGTTACTGGAATTGGGATTTTGCTTAAATGTAGTGAGTAATTTTTTACTGGTTTTTCTCAGTTTTTTCTTCTTCAATGTTTTGTGAGTTCGTGGAGTTTTCACCCTCACTTTGTAATTTGCTTTTTTTCTTTGGCTTTTTTTTTTTTTTTTTTTTGCCTTTGTGATTAGTTTCTTGCTAGAATTGGGGATTTTACTTGCACATAGTTGATGGTATTGAGGATTGATTTTTTTGGTTCAATTTACTCAATATATATATATATATATATTATCAGCAAATTCAAGGCCCAAAACTTTCTAATGGATGCATACATATTACTCAAATGCAGACGCATACATAGAATTGTGATACGAAGTATCTTCCCAAGAATAACTAAATACCTATATGTGAACAATTGTAAATTATTGTTTTCTATTTTATTTTTAAGATTTTTTTTTGTTGTTTATTAAGTAAAAAAAATTAAAAAAAAAAAAATTCTCTGCATCGCACAGGCCTAAAACTAATTTGTAGTAATTGAGGGCAATAAATTTAATTTGGGTCACACTTGTGGTAATTATGGGTCACACTTTTGATAACTGAGTTTCACCAAAACCACCTCAAATCCCACGTATGATTTGTAATGATTTCCATCTACATCTAAATTCTAATCTTATTAATCCAATCAATCAAACCGCAGATGGTGAGTGTGCCTCTCACACGGTTAAGTCCCTAATTTTCTCCATTGAGTGATTATTCAATGCGCCATGTCACTCTAACTTCTCATTCCACAATATAATTAGCCATCTCTTTGTTATATAAGTCTTGAGACGGGTCTAATAGTTATGTTTGTAACCCACCTAATAGGATACTCATTACATTATGAGAGGAGTATGAGTAACTTAGTAAACCTCAAAGGTTAGCTCACTTGGTCGGTGGGTTTGCTTCCCACCTGCTTGGTAAAGGGTTCAACTTCCAGAACTAGTCTCCCAAGCGCTGTGTAGTGGATTAGTAAGGCAAGACTCCATTATTTGAACGAATCATATCTAAGCTTTGGGCAGGAGTTCGACTTCCCATAGCTTCGTAAGTCCAAAATTAAACATGTTGAGAGGCCGATGCGTATGACACAAATTAAGACTTAACGCTCCAAGAGCATAGAATAATTTTATTAATCGTCATCATAATCCATGGTGAATTCATCAAGCTGCAAGTTATAATCATGTTATTTGAAAAGACAGAGAGCCTCCAAATTTTGACTTTCCTTTATTCTCAATTGGCAATCATAAAAGGATAAATTACATTGTTTTTGAAGTACAATTACCACATTAATTACCTATATGCTATCAACTAGATTACAAAATAAATAGAAATTGTTTAAATTGATACGGTCTTGCCCATATGCGTAGATAAGAGCGTATAATTACCCACATGTGCAATTAAGAGCATATAATTGGGAGGGTTAAATTCTTTTTGTTTTCATCTGTAGATAGTCAAAATTAGGTCCTCGGTCAACCATGAACCAATGGCCCTACAGGGTAGCCCAGAGGTATTCTTGGAGTGCCAGCCCACATACAATTGGACCCATTCTAAAGTGTATTCCCCCACTACCAGAGAGGGATAGATGGATTGGGCCTCCAGACGATAAAATGACTGAGAACCATTAGGCCTTCCCAAGCCCAGTTCGAGAGGAGTAGGTCTGAGAGTTCATCAGTCCTCCCTAGACATGGCACACACTAGAATTCCTCTCCAATACCTGAGTCTCAAAGGTAAGAGAGAGAGAGATAGAATCAACCTCCTTGAGAGAATATTAGAGGGAGGACCATTGGGCTACGTGGCAGCACCTGGTGATGTCCTCTCCTAATAATCAGGAGAAGGATCACCTACAGAAATCGTTACTGGTGGTTCCCATATACAGGGATTAGGAGGTGTCATGGATTGGGTAGCTAGGGTATGAGATATGTTGTTGTGCATGTGTGCAGTCCCATGAGGAGCTCGTGGTACAGTGCCACGTGGCCATGTTTGGCCTGGCAGAGTAGAGTATGGAGGATCTTGTGGTCCTTAGGTCACTTGGCGCATGCTGAGCGATTTCTTGGTGCCCAAGTACCAAGATGCTCATGTGTTTGTGTATATATTATGTACATCAGCTATGAGGAGAGGGATTTAGAGATCTTTATCTTTTTCTCCAGCTGAGCCAAGGAAAAGCCCTAGAGTCAGCAACCCTAATTCAAGAGCTGCGAGCTTAAGCACTTTAGGAACATTCTACCACCTCCCCTGTGCTTATCCAGTCGCACCCTCAATCCATCTTCTCCACGACTTCTGAGTCTCTTTTGACCATACACTTTTCCTAACTTCTTCAAGAATGAACTCCAGCTCAGGTCAAACACGATCCAGTATTGACGCTCTACATTTTGGTGACTCCACTGAGGAGGTGGATCTGTGGATGGTCAGTACCAAGAATGGGAGGCGAATAACTCTTGGGGTGACGATGGCCGAGCACGCTAAAGGATCTTCGAACAATAGCCCACCATAGCAGAGTGCTGGCATGGACAAGATCTACACCTTGGATGCTATTTAGGTGGTCCAAGATACACAGTGAGAGGTCTTGGCCACGATGAAGGAGTTGTTCGACATTGTGCTGTTATTGGTGAACATCCCTCTTTTCCAACAAGCTGTGGTGCCGCTACCTCCTCCTGCAAACCCTACCACTACTCCGGTGGTGGGAAACCCTACTACTGTTGGTGGAAATCTAGTTACGATGTATGCTGCTGGAACCTTGGCTGCTAGAGATGCGACGACTGTCGTTCAACAGGGACTCCTTACTCTAGCTTCTGCTGCTTTTTAGACATAGCCCGCACCTGGGCTAGTGGCTCTTGTAACTCCACCTTAACCAGTGACAAACCTCTCTCTAGCCACCACTATTGCTTCAGTCACTTAGAATATGCAAGCCCACTTGGCCTCACCAGCCCGTTTCGTCACAATGGCTGATGTCCAGGCCATCTTGTAACAAGAGCACACTAAGGCAACCTTACCCTCTCTTCCAGATCCTAATGTTCAACCACCGTATCCAGCTTACATCTGTTCTTTGCCATACCCAGAGGGCTACGCACCTTCGAAGCTTCTTCATTTTGATGGAAAGAATGAAAATGCCTATGAGCACGTCGACCTGTTCATCGAAACCCTAAGGGCTCACAACTCCAACATGGAGCTCTGCCTGAGGGAGTTTTCAAAGTCTCTTATCGACCGTGCTTACTGTTGGTATGTCAATCTGGCTCCTGCGTCAGTTCTGACCTGGGAGGACATGGTGAACAAGTTTAACACCAAGTTCTTCTAAGTCTGTGAAATAGTCACAGACATCTCTCTAATTCAGGAGGTCCATTACTACAAGGAAGACCTCCTGGAGTTCATCCAATGCTTCCAGGATAGAGCCGTGGAATGCCATAAGTCTATGGAAGAAAAGTAGTTGGTAAAGATTTGTATTGTGGGCATGCAGAGTGCGTACAAGGTTCATCTGGTAAACCTCTCCATGCCAGCCTTCTCTGCCTTGTTGGAAGCGGGAAGAAACCTCCATGCTACCCTCAAGACGCCCCCTAGATTTGGTGGCTGGAGGAACTTCAAAAATAATGTCTCTGCAGCTTCTGCCCCAGTGGTCGGTAGCAGTAAGGGGAGGAAAGTTCTAAAGGAAGGAAAAAAAAGGGACATGATCCTCCTCTATTGCCTTGCAGCATGCCAGAAGTTGAGGTCCTTCTCAAGAAATGGGTAAATGACGGGGAGGTCAACCTTCCAAGAAGGATAAAAAAAGTGAGAAGTATTGTATCTATCACTGATCTACTAAACATTCTATTAAGGATTGCTAGAGTCTCAAGAGGATAGTCCACAAGGTTTTTGAGAAGCAGCTTTGCTTCAAAAAGGGAGTGAATGACCCTAATCACAAAGACAAAGGAAAGAATGTCAACATGGTGGCCTACTATGGGGAAACAAGACTGCGAGATTTATATCATTGAGACCCCCTCCACTAACTATCATGTCATCTTAGGGAGCACTTGGATGCACAGATATGTTGCAATCCCCTTGAGCTACCACCAATGTATGAAGGAGAAGTGGGAAAATAAGACTATCACCATAGAAGCTTCTGATAGGCCTTTCGAGGCCTGTGAGGCATACCTCTCGGACACTATTTTCTTCATAAAATTGTGCACAAAAGCAACACCACATACTTCAAAGCCTTGAGGAACCAAGATTCCCAGATGGAAAGATATCAAGGATGAAGAGGAGAAAGTCCCTCAGAAGAACTCACCCCAGAAGGATCCGATCCATGAACCTCCAAGAACTCACCTCGGAAGATCACTAAGTTCCAAGAGGGTGGGAGGACCATATACCTTCTATGACGGTGCGAGGGGGGAAAGCCCTCTGTTATGAGTGTTGCCCCCCCCCCCCCCCCACCCCCCAAGAAGGGAAGGCCTACGCGCATGGTGACGAGGAACTCGATGAGATCGTTGAGAATCCTGAACTAGCACCCGACTACATGCAGGATGGTCCTAAACCCCAGCAAGAAGAACTTCATGAGATCAATCTTCAGAGTGAGCCAGTGTTCATAAGTAAAAGGCTAACTCTTGAAAAGCAAGAGGCTCTGACAAGGTTACTCAAGAAGTACTTAGATGTGTTTGCTTGAATATACAAAGAGACACCCAGCTTAGACCTGCAATGGTGTCTCATCACCTAGACATCTTTCTAAACTCCAGACCATGCAAGCTGGCCGTAAGGAAGTACCACCCAAACCTAGAAGAGAAAATCCAAGAGGAGATCCAAAAGCTGCAAGTAGTAGGGTTCCCTCCGGGTTAGCCAACATTGTCCATATCAAGAAAAAGAATGGACAGATACGTGTTTGCGTAGATTTTCATGATCTCAACAAGGCGTGCCCAAAGGATGAGTTTTCGCTCCCTCACGTAGACACTCTGGTTGACGCCACTGCTGGTCATCAGATGTTTTCATTTATGGATGGGTTTAGTGGTTATAACCAGATAAAGATGGCTGCTAAAAATGCTGAAAAGATCACGTTCCAAATGTGTAATATCCCAAACCTCTATTTATTTAAATTAATGTTAATTTCTAGTATTTTCATTGTTTAATGTTAGTTATTGCATCATGTGGGTAAAAAATGACCAATAAGAGTTTATGTTGTAACTTAAGCCCATAGAGTGAAACATAGGATTATTTCCATGTGTATCATCTTTATATACACATATATACACACACCTATTTGTAGAGAGAGAGAGAGAGAGAGAAAGAGGAGAAGAGATAAAGGAAGGAGATTGAAGGGAGAAGATCAAGAAAAAGAGGAGGAAGCAAGAAAAGCTCAACCAAGCTTGGAAACCCATTGTGGAGTTGGAAAAGCTAGAGAGAGAAATGTATGAACTAAAACCTTGTATGTATACTTATGTAAATGTGTTGGGATATTGTATATATATGCATCTATATGAATTAGGGTGTTTGGGTTTGTCTTGGGGGACTTCTTGAGTCCCAATTACTTTGAATTTGAGAGCTTGTAGCTCAATATTAGAGGATTGGAGAGTTGCGGGTTGAAACCCCCAAACATTTGGAATGTTAGGGTTTTGAATTCTTTCATTAGATCCCTTTGTTTTAATTGTTCTTTCTCCCCTATTTTGAGTTATTATTATCATTGTGGGCTAATCTTTGAGCCCTAAGAGTATTGGGAAGGTTTGGTTGTGTTTAGAGGAGTTTTGGTTGAGTTTTGAAGTTTTAGGTCGAACTTCGGTTGCTGCTCGGAACTGGGCGTTTGAACGCCCGATATGACGTTCGAACAGTATGGGGAAGAAGACCGGACATTTGAACTCCCCCAGGGGGCATTCGAATGGTTAGAGAAGGTGTTTTTCCATTTTTTTCCTGGAGTTCGAACAACCATTTGGGCGTGCGAACTCCTGGTTCATTTTGCCTGGCGTTCGAACTCCCTGGTTGGACGTTCGAACGGCTTGCCAATTTCGAAACTGTTTAGTAAAATGACATAACTTTCTCTAAAAAACTTGGATTGATGCACCATTTGAAGCGTTAGAAAGTAGACTCATAGACCTTTGTACCCATATAAAGTTTGTTCTCTAATTTCTTATAGATTGAGAGATATGGGGGTTTAAATTTGACCCAAAACTATGCCAAAAACCTTATTTTTCCAAGGTGTTACCCCATTTTTTGTGAGACCTAACTTCTTCACCCGAAATGTGTTTTTAAGCCATGACCTATCAAATTAAAGGCCTTTAAGCCTATTTTTATATGGAACTAGCCTTGTGTGAGAATCCTTTGTTCAGGGTGGTTTCGATGCCAGGAAAGGATCGATGTTCAGGGTTTCATACTTTGCCCTTAACCTTATGTTCTCGTTTTATATTGGGGCCTTGCCCTAGAGTTAGTCTCACTCTTCCATGGTGAGAGTGAGGTGTTGGTGAGTCGGAGTCAAGAGATTTATGTGCTTAGCCTCGATTTATGTGTTATTGCTTGCCTTAGAACCTTGTATCGATGTTTCTATACTTCTACGTGAATTTTATGTCGGAACACCTTGTTTATCACCCGTTTAATTAGAGAAAGGTGAGTAACGATATGCCATGAGTAAGACCTATTACTCTCCAAATTTTCAAGTTCAATTACGTTTCATGCATTTCCTTTCATTTATTTCAATGCATCAATGATTACGTTCAAGTATAAATGTCATGCTTTGAATTACATACGAACCTTACCTATGATGTGAATTACAACCTACAGACTAGAACGTTCACATAAAGTAGATGTAAGATTCCTAATGTACGACTCTAACTCAAGGTCTTTTCGTGGCGAGACTTTAATCTAACCCGATAGCCCTAGGATGAGGGACGTGAAATAAACTATTGACATGTAAGGTCTTTTCGTGGCGAGACTTTAATCTAGCCCGATAGTCCTAGGATGAGGGACGTGAAATAAACTATCGACATGTAAGGTTTTTCGTGGCAAGACCCTAAACTAGCAACGATGGTCCTACGATAGGGAACACAAAATAATCTATCGCTATGTTGGGAGACGTCCCTTGGCTTAAAAGTCTAAATGTGACCTTTATAATTACTATAATTGAGCATAACTCTTATAATTGACTTAAAGAGCCTATGCGTGACCTTTACAGTTACTATAACTGAGCCTAGCTCTTATAATTGGCCTAAAGAGCCTATGCGTGACCTTTATGGTTACTATGATGGCCTAAAGAGCCTATGCGTGACCTTCATGGTTACTATGTTGGCCTAAAGAGCCTATGCATGACCTTCATGGTCACTATGATGGCCTAAAGAGCCTATGTGTGACCTTTATGGTTACTATGTTGGCCTAAAGAGCTTATGCATGACCTTCATGGTTACTATGTTGGCCTAAAGAGCCTATGCGTGACCTTCATGGTTACTATGTTAGCCTAAAAAGCCTTATGCGTGACCCTTGTGGTTACTATGATACCCAATACCAAAAAGACCTCTTAAGTGGGGTGAAGTGAGGGATATGTTGGCCTAATGTAGAGACATGACACACTTATGTTCTAGAATGAAAAATATGACTTGTTTGAATGCTTCACAAGTCATGTATGTTCCCACAAGTATTAATGTCACGGTGTATCGCTTTCTTTCAAGACATTATGATATCCTTTACAGTATCATGCCATGGTATGCTTATGACAGCTATGTTATGCCTTACGAAATTATGTTATGTGTTATGTCTCACTCTTATGATATTATGTTCGAAATATTATAGTATTCCAACATGATACTTATGCTACCAACGTTTTCAAGGCTACGCTTTATAAGTTACTAAGAATGGTAATATTTGATGTGTCCACTATTATACTGTGAGTTAAGATGCACGCTTACAAGATATGATATGTTATGCTTATGACAAGTTATGTCACGCTCTAATAGTTCATGTTACAACATGCCTGCCTCTCTTCTTCAACATTATGTTTTGGAAATGATGAAATGTCTTAATACAAAAGCCTATGCTTTATGTGTTTTTTTTTAAGATTGTACTTATATGTTCCTAAGTTCATGTCACATATGCATAAATGTACCTCTATTGTCACGTACATTAAATATAAATGTTAGTCTAGGGTATTTTATGCTCATGTATTATTGTTATTCACTAAGTATTAGCTTACGTTTTCTAAAAATGTTTTTAGGTGACCAAACTGGGAGGCCTATTACGTGGATATTTGGACTACGGCTCACGAGCCTTATGTTATGTACTGATATAGGGGTTGGACCCTAATGTTTTGTAATATTATAATGTTATAACTATGGTGGCATTTGACACGCCCATCTTATGAAATGTGTATATTTTGGAGATTAAGCACCGCTCTATTATGTATGACACACGTTTTACTTTATGTTTATAAAATTTTAATTCTGCAATTATGTATCTTTTAAAGATAAATGCATGGGTGTTCAACCGGGTTATGTAATGTGGCCTTAGGTAGCCAAGCTACTGGCCGGTCATGCACCCTAAATCCGCATAGGCCAGATCTTGGGTGTGACAACATGCCCTTGGGTAACTTCTCCTGCACAATCATGCCCTTCGAACTAAAAAAACACAAGAGCAACCTTTCAACGAGCAATGACTACTGTTTCATGATATACTGTACCACATTTTGGAAGATTATGTTGATGACCTGGTGGTCTAGTCTCTAAAAAGGGAGGATCATTTGAAACACCTCGAGCAAGTGTTCAAACGCTACAAGAGTTATAATATGAGGATGAATCCGCTGAAGTGTGCTTTTGGAGTGACAATAGGGAAGTCCTCTGGGTTCCTCGTTCACTGGCACGGCATTGACGTTGATGGGGCAAAGGTGAAGGCCATAACCGGCATGCCTCCACCCCATTCTCAGAAGTCATTGAAGAGCTTTCTAAGAAAGGTATCCTACCGATGGAGGTTCACCCTGTATTGGCTGAAATCACAATGCTCTTTAGCCCCTCTTGAAAGGAAAATACAAGTTCGAATGGACAGAGGAACACCAGAAAGTGTTTGAAGCAATCAAATACATCTGGGCTTTTCCTTAAACCATGAATGTTCCCCAGCCACGGAAGCCATTGATCTTGTATTTAACATCCACTCCAAGATCCATCAGAGTGCTCCTTGTTCAGGAGTTGGAAGGAATAGAGAAACCTGCGTATTACATCAGCAGAATAATCAGAGGACCTGAGGCGAGGTACACCGCTATTGAAGGGCACTGCCTGGCCCTTGTGTTCATCGCACAAAAGCTCAGGCACTACTTCTGGACTCATCCAATTCACGTAGTTACTCACAGTGACCCCATTAGGTACTTGCTCAGCAACCCAACACTGACAAGTTAGATGGCCCGATGGCTCTTAGCTCTTTCAAAGTTTGAGAGCAAATGTGTTGCTCCTACTGTGATCAAATCTCAAGCATTGGCTGAGCTCCTGGCCCACTTCCTAAGTGGTTCCTATGAACCTATGGATGAAACCCTCCCAGGAGATAACTTCCAAGCCGCCACAGCAACGGGCGATTCTTTGGAAGATACTTGGACTCTAAGCTTTGATAGGTCCAGCAGCAGAGGGAAAGGAGGAGCAGGAATATTGTTAAAAAATGGTAGGGGGAAGGAGTCTAGTTTGTCTTATCGGTTGGACTTTTGTTGTTCCAACAATGGAGCAAAGTATGAGGCCCTCATTTTAGGACTCCTAGCAAAGAATGGGTGTAAAGTGGCTCAGAATTAAGAGCGATTCGAAGTTAGTGGTCAAACAAGCTTCGAGACATTTTGCACTAAAAGAGGCTGCCTTGGCAACTTACAGCACTATTGTCCTACGGTTGCTAGATAAGTTTCACAAGGTGATCATCAACCATGCTCCTCAAACTGAGAATAGGCATCCAGATGCCCTTGCAACACTTTGGGTGAAGACTGATTTCCCCGGGAAGGAAACCACCATTGTCATCAACAAGAGAACCAGTCCCTCCATTATCCTGGGGAATTTTCCTGGGGAAGTGCCTGATGATTCGCGAGGAGATGTGATTCGGAAACTAAAGAATAGGGAAGGAACACTACCCTTAGAAAAAGCAACTCAATTTCTCCTCCTGCAAGGAGACCTCTATTATAGAGGATCTAGCAGATTGCTCGCTTACTATGTTGATCATGAAAAAGCAAACTTGAGGCTCCATCAGATCCATGAGAAGTCCTATGGAGATGGAGATGTGAGCCTCTACAGAAGAATCCAGAGGTAGGGGTACTACTGGCCTAATATAGAGAGAGATGACAGGAAGCTCCAGTCCAGCTGTACCCACTGCCAAAGTTACTTAAGAGAAGACGAGTGCAATTTTGTTGAGGATGTTACAGATTGGAGGGAAGTCTACATCGACTTCCTCCATGAAGGATTTTTCCCCAACAGCAACCTCGATGCTACTAGAGTAAAGAAGCGAGTTGCACGTTTCTTTCTTAACTAGGGGCAACTATTAAGAAGAAATCTAGATGGCACTCCATTGAGATGTTTAGTTGGAAATGAGATAGAGGTTGTCCTGCAGGTTGCACACGAGCAAAAACATCTGGGATGTGTTAAGTTCTTCCAGCATTTGTTGCACCTAGGCTATTACTGACCGTCAATAGAGGCCAATTCAATGCATTTTTCCAAGAGATGCAAGTCATGCCAGAAGCATAGCAATCTCATACATGCTCCTACCACCCAGCTCCATCAATTGAAGGCACCCTGGCTGTTCCACACCTGGCCCATGGATTTGATTGATTCTATCGCTACACCCTCTAAGGGGCATAAATGGATTTTGACAACAACAGAAGTGATTACAATATTGGTGGAAGCTATGTCGATGAGGAAGGCTTATGGAGCAACAGTAACAGATTTCATTTGGGAGAATATTGTTTGTAGATTTGGGATACTAAAGGTTATATTATGTGATAACGGGACTCCTTTTGTCAACATGCACGTCCGAAGAACGTTGGGTGCTTATGGCATCAAGCATTATAAGTCCACTCCATACTATCCTAAATAGAACAGATAGGTTGAGGTGACCACCAAAACCCTTATCAGAATTTTGAGCAAGATGATGGATGAATCGGGAGGAACTTGGTTCATGCATCTGCCAGAAGCCCTTTGGGCCTACAAAACTTCCAAGAGAAGAGCCACCAAGGCAACGCCTTACTCTTTAGTGTATGGGGCAAAAATAATTCTACTTGTAGAGATAACAGTCCTTTCTGCCAAAATGGCTTTGTCTGTTGTGATGACTCATGAAGATAGAGGAATTAACCTAGAAACCCTGGATGAGCGAAGAGATAAAGCAGTGTAGAAATTGGAAAATTATCATAGTGTGGTGACCAAAGCATATAGTCGTCTAGTGATTCTTAGAACCTTCAAGGAGGGCGAGTTAGTCTGGAAGACAGTGGAACCAATTACGAGGAACCAACTTCTCCCTAAGTTCTCCTTTAAATGGAAAGGACCTTACAAGGTACTGGAAGGGCATCCTAATGGCTACTACAAGCTTCAAAGGACTACTGATGGATTCAGGACAGGACCGACCAATGCCCAGTTCATCAAAAAGTACTTTCCCTGGCCCAATTTCTTCCATTCAACTCCTACTTCATTCAAGCTGTAAGCGGTCTTTATAAACAAAAAAAGAGAGAGAAATATTGTCTGGTATAGAACAGCTAGTAAAATCCAAAGGCAAAACATTATAAAAACAAAATCATATAAACAGCTAAGTAGCAGGCTCTTCCTACTGCACAGAGATATCAATGAGAACTATGGAGTCAAGGATCAGATCAGTTGTGGGGAGGGCTTGCAGGCTGGCACCAAAGGCAGCTTTGGCTTGCTAAAAGTCAACTTCCAACTTCTTTAATTTAGCCTTGGCTTCCTTCAGAGGAGCTTCGAAGGAGTCAAGCATGATGGTGTTCTCTTCGTGCCACTCCAAACAGCCAGAGATGTTCAGGCGATTCTTCAACCAGTCTAGGGGAAATCTCAATGCCTCAAAATCATAAGCCTTACTCAATTCTTTGCGAAGACACTCTTCATCAATTTCATGCACCCTCATTTTGGCCAGCCTTCTGAAGTAAGTACCTAGCAGCACCATCACATCTATTGGGCGCTCGACCAGCTTGAATCCAACAAAAGTATTGGGATGTACTCTTTTAATACGCTCAAGGAAGCGATGCAATTCTTTGTCTATCAGGCACCTTAAGAACTCAACAGTTTTCTTTTCTTTCGCTCCAGCAGCATCTCCAAACTCTAGGGCAGCTAGAGATTTCTGGGGAACCCAGAAGTGGTAGCAATAGGAACTGCACTCTTCACAAAAACATGTGCTTACACAACACATAATCAGACATATGCAAGCAAAAGTAGAGGAACAAATGAAGAAGAAGCACAAAAAGGATATGACAGAGAACTTTCTTCGAGGCTAGCAGGCTGGACGAGTCCGCAACGTCTGCTAGCCCACCCTTTCCACGACCAGAACTTTTCTTTAATGATTCCGTCTCTACAAGAAACTCATACTGCTCCCTAATAGGGGTTCCATAATCCTCTTCTTCTTCATTACCTTATCCTTCCTCATCCCCCTTCATAATGCCACTACCTTCTGAGCTATCATCTCCGTTTAACTCCTCGTTTGTCTCCTCTACATCCTCCTAAGGAGTCTCATCAACATCAAAGGCATCGCTACTCAGTTCCTCCACCTTTGTCTCGTGGGAGGAAAACAAGCTCAATACAGTGCACAAAACAAAAAGAAATCCAATAGGAGGGGAAGGAGAAAATTGAATTCACCTATTGCCTTCTTTTTCTTTAAGGCAGACCCCTTACTCTTCCCATACAACTGGATTCCTGAGCTCTGGATAATGAAGTAAGCAAGGAGAGAAACAGTTAATGGCAGTTAGTCAAACTCATCAGGCAAGCTAAAAAGGCACCACTTACTCTACAAACACATTTTGGGGAGGGGGTGAAGGAAGACATAGGCACGGGTCACTTGCCCAAATGAATATTAGAGGACGGGGAGGCCCTCTTAGGAATAAAGGTCTTCAGGGTTCCCTTCGAGGTGCTTGCCTTCGGTTGATAAATTAGAGGCTTCAAAGCCTGACCCTTAGAGCCCTTGGGGAGGACAGGGCTAGGAGGAGCAAAGCGGCTATGAGATCCCTTGTCCCTCTTGTGGTTCTTCTTCTTGATCAGATGAAGGGAGGGATATCCCTTCCTTATGGGAGCAGCTTTCACACGATCTGTGTCCCCATAGCAAAAGGAGAAGGAGTCCAAACTCCTTTGCCAATACAACTTATGGTGGAGGGCGAACTAGCCCTCATGTTTAATAAGTGAAAATTCAATTGCTGAATATCTTGAAAAGTTAGACTCTATAGCATCCACCAAAAATTTCTGCATGCATTCCTTGAAGGTGGACTCATTAGGGTAAGGGGCATGAGGTATCCCTGATTATACCCAAACTGCCTCAAGAACCTATTAGGACAGTACACTATGACACCACACCCATCCTCTTTTAAAAATGGAAGAAGGACTGGCATAGTCTTGACCAGCAACTTATGGACATCGGCAGGAAGAGGGCTTGCACTAGGAAAGAATTCATAACTACACATCTGCAGAGGGTAAATAATGGGAACATGAGCTCTGATGTGTCTATCTGTGTAGGGACGGACAATGAACTTCTTAGAGTCATTAATAAACTGGCCCAAGTCATGGGTGCTGATTGCCGTGAACCACCTCGCCATGAGGGTTTCCCTCTCCTCTATTCGTGTCAACACAACATGACCCTTTTCATCCATAGTAGTCGCAGTCATGTCAACAGAAAGGATCTTGGGGCGAAAGACCAGCCCCCTGAAACGCTCAACCAAATAACCCAAAAGGAATTAGGTATGGACATAGCTTCCCACGTCATACCAATCCACTGAGTGCTTTAAGTTGTACTTCAGTTGATTCAAGCGCTGGTATAGGCTCCTCAAGAATAGGGGGCTAGGGCAATCTTCTTTCCTTTCGATAGCAGAGTAGTAAAAGGGTACACCAACGACGAGACAAAATCTACAGGAGGTTCAGAAAGGATGAAAGTTAAAATAAAGAAGGCAAGAAAGGTGGAGAAGTAGTTTGACTGACTATAGCTTGGCCCTTCAAAATATTTCAAGATGCTGCTTGAGGAGATGGATTTTGGTTGAATGTCCCTAAAGAAGTAGTGAATACATGCAGCATAAGTGCATTTGTTGGTGGGCACCCATTCGACCAATTGCCTCTCATCATTGTTAAAGTGTGAGTTGAAATTTTGGGTAGCACGGTACCCTCGGTCCAACTCCTTCACTGTGGCCCTCTCATCTACAGATAAGAGGTGGAGTTCGACGCCAAAACCACCAGTAAGGGGAAGGGCATCAATGACATTGTCTTCTAGGGTAGGCCCCGATTTCCCCCCCCCCCCCCCCCCCCCCCCCCCCCCCCCCCCCCCCCCCCCCCCCCCCCCCCCCCCCCCAAAATGAAGCCACAAAAGTGTGGGAGTCTGTGCTCCACCGAGAGATCAGAAGATCCAAGTTAGGGATGTGTCGTCTGATGGCCGAGTTCCTTGTGAGGCAAACAAAATCATACAAGCCAACTGCCCTTAGACAGGTCGTTAGGTCAGCGTCAACCAAGACGTCATCAACCCACTCTGACTAGCCCAAGGTAGGAGATGAAAGCCATTTGAACTAAAAGAAAGAGTGAGGGATGTGGCCCCTCTCCAACTGAAGTCGGAAGATGGACTCTGGCCTAATCATGTCGCAATCTTCTAGAGAAGCCTCTAGTTGGGAAAGAATAAGGTTAGGAGGTTCTTCGCCTTTAGGAAGGAATCCAATAACTCCCTTCCAAAACTTGTCTCTTGGCCCCCCAATGTACGGAGCCCGCATCCAGTCGTTATCCAAAGGCAATTGGGATGAATCCTCGTTGCTAAAGGCATATTCCTTGCCGGAGGGTTCAATATAGTTAATGGCAGATTTTTGGGCTCTATGTTTCTTTGCCATGATGACTGGGGTTCTAAGTTACAGTAAGATTAGGTCAAGAAAAAAGGGCAAAACCAGAGAAGGAAGAGAAGAAGGGAAGTTGAGAAATGAAAAGAAGAGGCATTGGGGTTGTATGATCAGCAGTTACAACTACACCTCTCTCTTTCTCTCCATTTCCCTTTTACACTCACATACCACCTCTCTCTCTTGCTAGCTATCTTGAATTTCAAAATTTGAAGTGTCAATAGTTAATGGCCTGCATTAGAAACCCTACATGTTAAGGCTATATGACTCCTAGGGCAGTGGAGCAGACACTGCATGAAGAAGACAAAAAGGATGGTAAAAAATTTAAAAAAAAAAAAAAAAAGACGGCTAAAACTTCCTTGAAAAAGGACGAGTTCCCAGCCAATGGAAGGAGAAGGTCCTTGGAGAAATATGGGGAACTGGGCGTAGGAGAGATAAGGACGAGGACCCTTCAACAGGTTGAATTGCACATACATGCCCTAGTGCATGTGTCTTCCACATGTAAGGGGCAAAATGTAGATAGTCAAAATAAGGTCCTTGGTCAACCATGAACCAATGGCCCTGTAGAGTAGCCCAGAGGTATTCCTGCAGTGCCAGCCCACTATCTTGGCCCGTATACAATTGGCCCATTCTAAAGTGTATTTCCCCCATTGCTAGAGAGGGATAGATGGTTTGGGCCTCTAGACAATAGAAGGACTTAGAACCATCAGGCTTTCCTAAGCCTAGTCAGTGTGGAGTAAGTCTGAGTGTTTATCAGCCCGCCTTGGACATGGCATACACTAGAATTCCTCTCTAATACATGAGTCTCAATGGTGTGTGTGTGTGTGTGTGTGTGTGTGTGTGTGTGTGTGTGTGTGTGAGAGAGAGAGAGAGAGAGAGAGAGAGAGAGAGAGAATTAGCCTCCTTAAGAGAATATTGGAGGGAGGACCACTAGGCCACATGGTAGCACTTGGTGATGTCCTCTCCTAATAATCAAGAGGATGATCACCTGCAGAAACAGTTGCTGGTGGTCCCCACGTACTGGGATTAGGACGTGTCATGGATTGGTTGGCTAGGGTGTAAGATATGTCATTATGCACGTGTGCAGTACCATGAGGAGCTCGTGGTATAGTGCCACGTGGCTATGTTTAGCCTGGCAAATTATAGCAGAGAGAATCTTATGGTCACTGGGTCACTTGGCACATGTTGAGCAATTTCTTGGTGCCTAAGCACCAAGATGCTCGTGTGTGTGTATATATTATGTACATCAGCTATGAGGAGGGGGATTCGGAGATCTTCATCTTCTTCTCTAGCTGAACCAAGGAAAAGCCCTAAAGCTAGCAACTCTAATTCCAGAGCTATGAGCTCAAGCGCTCTAGAAACATTTTGTCACATTCCCTATGCTTAGCTACTCACACCTTTAGTTCGTCTTCTCCACCACTTCTAAGTCCCTTATGACTATACACCTTTCTTAACCTCTCCAAGAATGAACTCCAGCTCAAGTCAAGCACGATCCAATGTTAACCCTCTACATCATCCTTCAATGGATAATTGAGGGGAGAGATTGCACAAGCAAAGGTTTAGGTTGGGTTAGACAAATAAAAAGTTTAAAATTTCTAAGAATTTTGAAGATAAAAATGGTGAGGCAACAAAAACATCTTTTTAAGTAAAATTTGGGTTTCCAGAAAAATTGTGTGAAAGGTGATGGTATTTACCAACTAGGGTTTTGGGGAAGGATTGCATGGGTGAGGGTTTGAGTTAGGTTGGATTGAAGTTTTCATGAAGGTGGGTGTGCAAGGTATGTTGGATCAATGGTTCATTATCGAATCGAGCACAACATGTCGGGAGTTTGTGGCTGTTCAAAAATAGCGGCTATTTTGGTCTTGCTCTTTCCCAATTGATTAATTATTATTTGTTAATTGATAGTAGATTAGTGTTACAATTAAACTTTCAATAGTATACATACAGTCCAAAGCATCGGGTGGTTATGTGCAATTTACCCAAAAAGGGGGGTACAATCTCAAAATCTCTGCTTTTGTTTTCTATGGCGTGAGGTGGGGGAGAGAAGTGAGAACCCACATAACGCAAACGGAAGAAAACTAGAAAATATTCAATGAAGTGGTGATGCTATGTTATTTTGTTAATGTAGTATCACAAGCCAATCAAATTATGTCAAGTGCATGTGTTATATCCTAATCACTATGATACGTCAATAATTAGTGGGTAGTTGGAAAAAATCTTTCCTAACTTTAGGGACTAGGATAACAGCACATACATTTGCCATGTTTTGATTAGTTTGTGACACACATCAATAAAATATAGTGGCATCACTGTTGCATTGGAATTTTCTTAAAGAAAATCGACTTTTTTTTTTTGGATGACTTAGGAGAACCTAGGGCAAGGCACTTTAGACCCACCCTTGATCAATTAATTCCTCTTGAGACTGGCAAACACTCATAATTCACCAATCATGGCTAAGGCTACATTTGTTCCACCAGAGAATATCAAAAAATAAATATTTTCTTAGAAATTAAGAAAATTGTTTGTTTGGAAATTCTTAAATTTTAGAAAAATATGTTTCAAATCATGAAGAAAATGTTGAAAAATAACATCAGAGATTTTATCTATCAAATCTTCAAAATGAAGAGTTCAAATTTCTCTTAATGTCTCTCCCTCTCTCTATCAATATCCTAATTCTCTATAATTCTACTTCATAAAAAAGAGTTCTAATATGCAATAATCTCTCCCTATCTCTTAAGGTCAGAATCACTATAAGTTGTAAAAATAACAACTATAGCTAAAATAATTTCTTACCAAAAATTTTGAAGTTTGTTCCAAACAAACGAAAATAAAGGGAAGACAAATTTTTTACTGTCAAATATTTTGCAAGAAAATATTTTCTTTTAAGAATTTATTTTCTAGTAAACAAACGAAGCCTAGGGTACGAATTGTCCAAATAGATAACTGCCCTCACAGTGATTGACACTAATGTAACAATTTTCTCTAAAAAAAAATGCTTCATGCAATGTGGATTACTCAAACTCGGATTGCTCTAACATAGCGATACACACTTCTACTTCACGCTTTACGAGCAAATTGGGACGAAATTTTTATACTCTCACCCAAAGTCAAGAATTGAGCATCATTCTTGTCTATGCCAAATGTGAATCTCATGACAAGGAGAAGGGCTATCTGAGCAACTAGTCTAAGTTAGTTGGTTTAAAAACAAACTTACCAAAATATTATACGAATATAATGTCATTCTTATAGTGAGATTCCTTTCTTTTCCTTTGTTTTACTCCACACTCACTAAAACATGACAAATGATGCTACGAGAGCATTAAATAATTTTCCCAAACAGACCTGCCTGGAGCCTACGTAGGAACACAGGGAAGAGCGCCCGTGTTTCTTCGTTGTCGTGGGGATTAACTATTTGACTGTTGACTACTAGGTGGCAAATGCCAATGCCAGTGCAGATGGGGGTGCCAGAGCCACTGCCATCCGAGGTCTCTTATCTCCAGACTCCACTCCTGCACGCGTCGTTGGAGCTGAGCTGAGCTTGTGAGAAGAAAGAGGAGAAATGTTGGGTTCGGGACACGACAGAAGAGCAGTGGTAGTGGGGTTGGGTAGTGGTGGGTTGGCGGGCGGGCAGGCGTTACTTTCTTTTGCCTCTTTTGTTATTGTTAGTACCGCTCTGTATATGCAAAAGTTCTTTTCCCTTGGCCACATACAGATAGGGACAGACTTGACTCTGACACAGATAATAAAGAAGGGGGAATCGCATTTGTTTGATTATTTTACCTTCATCTTCATCGTCATCAGTATCGTTTCCATCCATTAATAAGTGCGGTTTTACTCCCCATCACGTCGTCGTCGTCGTCGTCGCGATATAAAGTCCTAATTTCAATCGCTACAACGGAAAGGTTGTACCGCGGCCAACCAACCCGCAATCCCAATTGAAATTCCATCCTCTGTTCTTCTTCGTCCTCGACTGCTTGTTATCCGTCCATTCTTCGTCTTCTCCTTCTTCTTCATAGGGTGCAACTCGTCGTCCATACTCCTCCCTCTCTAGGGTTTGAACGGTGGCCTTCCTTCTCGCTCTGCCAGGTAAAACCTTCCTCTTCCTTTTCCTCCCCCCCCTTTTTTTTTTCTGCTATTAACTAATTATTTTTACTGCTGCTTCATCTCTTAACTCGCCGTAAATTATTAACATATAACTATGTGATTGTGGCTTCCGAAATTTATCTACCCTTAATTTTTTCTCAATTTGTATTTCACTCCTCACGCACGCAGGCTTTTACTAAAATAGATTTTATATCTTTTACCTATTTCCATGTGTTTGGATTTTTGCAGTTCATTCGGGCATGATTTTTCGAAAAAAAATCTATAATGGCAACATTATTTTTAGAAAAAGAAATTTACAGAACTAATGGTGTGTCTATCTTGGTGTGGAACATTTTCTGGAAAACATTTTTAGCGTTTTCAGTTGTTGTGTTGCTTGTAAAACGTCCTGATCGTATTTCTTACACAAATGTTTGGGAAAGAATAAATTGCTTACAGAACCACAACTTTACAAGATTTTTTTACCCCCTCTCATGTTCGTTAGAGTCAGGAATCATGTGCACACAAAATAGACACGCATGTATATACACGCATACAAGTCTATACGTCTAAACATATATAAATGCCTTATACCTGTACATGCACGTGTACAGTCACTTTTATACATGCCAATGCACTGCCATTGCGTTTGCCAATATGAAGTGCCTAGATTTGTAGATCTATGCACATCTAGATTTGATAGGTAAAAGATGATTTTATTAGGAGGAGAAGCGATAAGCGGTGAAGTGACCTTGTCACCTCCTTTTACACTTTAAGAAATGCAATTTTACAAGCCCTTATGCTGTGTTTGGATCAATGATTTGGTAAGAGAAAATGATATAAAATTATATCTTATGTGTGGTTGTTAGAAGAAGTGCAAGATAAAAGAACATAAGAAGAAAATAAATAAGAATTTGGAATCCCCCATCTTTTTCTCTTTTCCCTCTCTTTGTCCTTTTCCTTTTCTTTTCCCGTGATAAATCCAGGTTTGAAACATAGCAATTACTGTTTCCTCTACAATTGGTTAACTTTTGCACAAGAAAACAGTAGTCTTACCTAAAGCTGCCGTTATTGAATAGAGTTCATGGCCCAGGACTAGTAGCTGAAGACTTTGGTTTTCAAAATCTTTAGTATTGAATTAAAATTTTTGTTGGATAAGTGCTGCCATATTTAAGTACCAAATGTTTAATATTGAAATTTTAAGGCTCCATATTTGTAATAATTTTTCATCCACATAAATATAACTATAAACCCCCAGAAAATAAATAAATAAATGAAAAGGAACTATTGTAGGATAGTGTTTCTTTGCTCTTGTCCTATTTTGCAAATATGAAGGATTCCTGCCTGTTCAAGCTATCTAAATGAATCACCATGTCATGTCCATCCTCATTGTTGGAAGATAATATGTTAAGGGAGTGGAAGTTTCCAGAATGGTTAGATTTTAGAATCCTTCTTTCCTCCATCAAGAATTAGGTTTAGAGTGTCCTTAAAACATGTTACACAACTATAATGTATATTCTGTCTTAAATCTCCAGAAGCTTGCGCTTTTTGTGAATGTCTCTCTGCACCTGTGCCCTTCACACCCAAATCTTAGTGGAATGGATATACTCAAAATAAAATCCCAAGATAATTGATAAGGGGAGGCTACTGCAAGAGGCACCTGCCATGTGGGGTTTGGGGAGGGTCGGATGTACACAACCTTACGCCTCCGTGCAAAGAGGTTGCTTTCATGTTTTGAACCTATGACGTTGAAGACCACCTCTCCAAATATCTTCCTAAAAACAAAAACTTGGAACATAATAAAGAATGGTATCTTAGCTCACTTGAATAAGAAGAGTTTTATAGCTTTTGACAATCTAAATGCAGTGGAGCTACTTTGTTTTTTTTTTATACTCTCTTTCAATCTTTTATTTAGGTTAGCTTTAGGAAACTTGGAATAAATTTCTGGACTGTGGCGGTTTAAGGTTAGGAAAGTTATTGATGCTAGGGTTTTAAAGGTGAAGAAATAATTTAAGACCTGTAAAAGGGAAGAGGCTAAAATCAGGTTGATTTCAAAAGTTGTAGGTTGCTGGATATTGAAAAAGGTGCTCGGACTTCTCTAGACAATGGCTAATTTAGAAGTTAGAGGCCAAGGAGGTAAAGGAAAGGTGTATGGTTGGTTAGAGCTTAATATGGTTAGGGTTTTTAGGCTGAAAGAGAGCTGGTCTAGGACTGTAAATACAAATCTAAGATTAGTGTTTTGTGAAAGACAAGAAGAATAAGGAAAGAAAGATAACTATAGGAATTCCACCTAGAATTCACAAGGAATTACCCTGATGCTAAGTTTGGATCTCAGATTCATCAAGGGAAAAGAAAAGGAAAAAGAAAACGAAAGGGAAAAGTGAAAGAAATGAGGGATTCCAAATTCTTGCCTATTTCCCTTTTACTTTCTTTTACCCCCTACTTTTTCTCACAACCAAACATAATATGTAACTTCATATCCTTTTCCCTTAACAGATGGGATCCAAACACAGCGTTAAGGTAAGGTTGCATAATGCTTGACAAAGTTTTGAAAGTTTTATTGAAATTCTTAGAATCTGACTTTCTTTATTGAGTATGTCTAAAAAATAGGAAACTAAGAAATTTTGACCAAAATAGACCATAATACCCTTCACTACTATATCTTATCCATCAAAACTTAAAGTTGCCAATATACCCTACAATACTAGAACCAATATAACAAGAATAAAATTGTCCATTAGTATACTATCTATAAAAGACATGAAAGTTTATCTCAAATAGACGCTATACTTCATTAGACAATGCCTTAAATATTTCGCAAATGAAATTTCAAAATTTCCCTTTCTCTTCTTTCCATGTTCTGCATCTTGCTTCCTCCTCAGGAATTTTACTATCCTATGTAGTCTTCTAAAGAGGCTATTTTGCTAGAAAGTAACTAAGACATCTTAATCTTTTGTGATGTGAGTGAGGAGCAACTCAGATACCTTAGATGTATCCTTATATGTTTCGAGGCAGTTTCAGGACGAAAGATTTATATGGGGAAAAGTGAGATTATTCTAATTGGGGAGGTGGGGGATGTTAGGGGTTGGGCAGATACCTTGGGCTTCAAAGTTGGATCCCTTCCATCTACTTATCTAGGGCTCCCTCTTAGTTCCTCCTTCAAAGCTATTTTTGTGTGGGATGGAATAATTGAGCGTGCAGAAGGACGGCTAGCATCTTGGAAAAGACAATACCTCTCTAAGGCTGTTAACCTAACTTTGATTAAGAGTATGCTTTCCAGTTTGCCCACATATTTTATGTCTATTTTCAAGATCCTAATATTGGTGGCTAGAAAGATTGGAAAAGTTACAAAAAAACTTCTTATGGGTACGATTGGGAGATGAGTTCAAATAATATCTTGTGGCTTGGGGATAAAATTTGCTCTCCCATGAAGGAAGGGGGATTGGGGATTTGACATCTTAGTATGTTTAATCAAGCTCTTTTGGGAAAATGGTTGTGGAGGTTTGCTAAGGAAGATGGTCGATTGTGGAAAGAGGTGGTTCAGTGCAAATATGGTTTGGTAAAAGGTGCTTGGACTTCTAAGGAAGTTAAGAACACATATGGGGTTACCTTATGCAAAGGTATTAAAAGGATTTGGCAGGTTTTCAGAAAAGTTTATTTCTCTATTGGAGATGGGAGAAGAGTTAAGTTTTGCCATGACCTGTGGTGCGACATTTTATGGCTCTTGGAGGTTTTCCCTAGCCTCTATGCCATTGCTAGGGTATAAACATGCTTATGTGGCTGATTATCTGAGACTTTCTAATGGAATCATTGTCTAGGAGCCTAGCTTTATTAGATCTATTTAGGATTGGGAAATGGAGGAAGTGGGTGTATTTTTCGAGGCTTTGTATAAAGTGAAAATCAATCGGGGGGGAATCAGACAAAATGATGTGGAGCAAGAATGACAGTTTTTTGTCAATTAAATCCTTACACTTTACTCCGCAATGGTAATTCCACTTCCTTCCCTTGGAGAAAGGTCTGGAAAGTGGAGGCCCCTCAAAAGTGGCCATTTTTGTGTGGTCGGCAGCTTTGGTCTCTATCCTTACCATTGATAAGTTGGGGAAGCGAGGTAAGATGCTTCCAGACTCTTGTATTATGTGTCGTCAAGAAGAGCAATCGGTTGACCATCTACTTATTCCTTGCAATGTTGCATGGCAACTCTGGAGTTTGGTGCTCTCTATTTTTGAAATCCATTGGGTTATGCCACGCTCAGTTGTCTACGTGGGTAGCAATTATCCTCTGGAGGATGTTACCTGTGGACAGTTGGGTTATGGACCAAGTACCTACAATTTCCTTGTGACTGATTTTCATAACATATTGAAGTCTTTAAAAATTCATATAATCTTCTAAAAGAAGTTGCATACCAATCAAGCTTTCAAAAGATTTTGGCTTCGGAATCAAATGAAAATTCCGCATTTTTCTTTCTTTTTTAACTTTTCTTGTCCCAAATTCTGTTCTTTAGACTTTGGTCTCTTATAAGATAATATGGTGGATTACTTATCAAAAAAAAAAGGAAGAAAAAAGAAAAAGAAAATATAATATGGTGGAGCCTACTGAGGTCTTTCTTCAGGTCAACTGCTGAATTTATCTCATTCTCTTTTCATTTATTGAACTGATGTCTGTTTATTTATTTAGTTATTTATCTTTTTTCCTGAGGTAATTGGACTGATTTGATTTGCTTCCTTGAGTTACAACTCAAACCTTATACAATTTGAGCCTTAATCATTTTGGGGGCTCATCAAATTGAACTACATGGATGTTGTATGTTCAGGACGGAAAAGTTTGGAGAAGAAAACCTTAACACAATCATCAACAATATTTCGAAAAATCATAAGAAACAAAGGATTTTGGCATATAATTATAGAAATATGTTACAAGAAAATAAGATACATGCACAAGTATTTGTCTAATGTAACTGTTATTCTCTATTGTAGAAATCACGTCAGGTTACCTCAATATGATGTCTGTTGGTTTCTTTTTTCTTACGCATTTATCTATTATGAACTGGGTATGAAATACCTTTTCTATTAGCTGCAAGTGTAGGATTTTGAATAAATTAACCATACCTTTTTACTTTGATGAAACAGTGCACATGTAGTAGCAATTCATCTTATATATTATTGTTGTCCGCTTTTAAATGGGAAAACATAATAGTCTTTACTATGGTAGGCTGGTAGTTTATTTTTAATTTTATTCAAACCAAATCCTGTATTATTGAAATTGTGCACATTCTGTCTCTATTAAGCTGGTGGAACTTATTGCTTATTTATGGTATTTTAATTTCTTAAGCAAGCTTCTAGAGCTCACAGCTGTTTTTGCAGGCCTACATTGATAAAAGTGCTTGACTCGGACATGGGCATTCTGATGATTCTTGACTAGCTCATTGATAAATTATCTTTCAGTCTTGTCTGGTACTGCAACTGATGTACACTGGTTTGGTAAGTAAGAGTTTGGGTGGATTGGTATATTTCTGAGTGAGTTGTCAATAGACACGGCAATCCCCAAAAAAGGGAGTGAAAAGAAGTTCAGTAGTTAGTAGTGTAACAGATTTTCTATATAAATTATAATTATTATCAATTTGAGGGGTTTCATATCCATTTAATCAAGAAAATGGCTGCAAATGAAGTTGCCGTAAATGTTCATGATCATGGTATCGCTCTCGATGAGCAAAAGAGGAGAATCAAATGCAAGTATTGTGGTAAAGTAGTAAGTGGCTTCAGCCGCCTTAAATGCCACTTAGGAGGCATAAGGGGAGATGTAGCTCCTTGTGAGGAGGTTCCCACAAGTTTGAGGGACCTAATGAGAAATGATTTACTTGAAAAGAAAAGGGGAAATTTGAGCAAGGAAGTTGGGGAGCTGTACCACCCAAATCTTCCTTGGAAGAGGAATTGGTGCCCTCTCTCCAATGGTTTCAAGAATGATAAGCTGGACATGATTCAACCTGCTGGGTCTGGGGGTATAAAGCATGTGAAAGTGAACTCCATATCAGAAAACTGTGTGACGGAATTGGTTTCATTTCCCAAGAGAAGAAAATGTTCACAAGCAGCTGCCAATGCCACGGAAGATTTATCATCACAGCAGGCTCTGAAATGCATCGGTCGATTTTTCTATGAAACGGGCATTGATTTCAGCGCTGCCAAATCTCCTAGCTTCCAGCGAATGATAAATGCCACCCCTGGTCATGGTCAGATTGGGTATAGGATCCCCAGTTGTCAGGAGTTGAAAGGGTGGATCCTTCGGGATGAAGTGAAAGAGATGCAACAGTATGTGAAGGAAATTAGAAATTCGTGGGCAAGCACAGGTTGCAGCATATTGTTGGATGGATGGATTGATGGAAAGGGTAGGAACCTGATAAACATTCTCGTGGATTGCCCACGAGGACCAATTTACCTCAGGTCATTGGATATTTCAGCTGCTTTTGGAAATGTTGATGCCCTGCAGTTATTGTTTGATGAAGTTATTGAGGAGGTTGGGGCTGAGAGCGTGGTTCAAATTATCACATATTCTACATCTGCCAGTATGGAAGCAGTGGGCAAGCAATTAATGGAGAAGCACAGGACATTTTTTTGGACTGTGAGTGCATCTCATTGCATTGAACTCATGTTAGAGAAACTGGGGATGATGGATCTTATTAAAGGAATATTGGAGAAGGCCAAAACTATTACAAAATTCATTTACAACCATGTCACAGTTCTAAAGCTCATGAGAAAACATACTTACGGCTGTGACCTAGTTAAGCCCTCCAAGATTAGGTCAGCAAGCCCCTTCTTGACTATGGAGAATATTGTGTCAGAAAAGGAGAACTTAAAGAAAATGTTTGTTTCGCCTGAGTGGAGCACTTCGATCTGGGCTTCTAGCAGGGTGGGGAGAAGAGTAGCTGATTTGGTGGCTGATCGCTCTTTCTGGACTGGCGCCACAGTAGTTTTGAAGGCAACTATTCCACTAGTGCGTGTCTTGTTTCTGATTAGTGAGGGTGATAGACTGCAACTTGGTTATATATATGAAACAATTGATCAGGCTAAGGAAACAATTAAAGAGGAGTTTAAGAACAAGAAGGCCCAGTACTTGCCTTTTTGGAGAGCCATCGATGAGATTTGGAATAATCATCTACATAGTCCTCTCCATTCTGCAGGTTATTTTCTGAACCCAAGTCTCTTCTATTCAAGTGATTTCTTCACTGATGCAGAGGTTGCCAGTGGTCTCTTGTGCTGTATTGTTCGCATGGTAGAAGGTAAGCACTTTCAAGATTTGGTCTCTCTACAGGTTGATGAGTATCGTGCCGCTAATGGTGCTTTTGGTCAAGGGAGTGCCCTTGATCGACGATCAAGTATTTCTCCAGGTTACAGAATCTACATTATGCCCTTTTATTGCTTACATCTTCAGCCACTTCAATTCAGGTATGAACTAAGAATTTTTTTGCCCTCAAAATTTTATGCAGCCCTTTGGTGGTCCCGCTATGGTGGACAATGTTCTGAGTTGCAAAAACTCGCTATTCGAATTCTAAGTCAGACATGTGATGGGGCATCAAAATATCAGCTCAAGAGGAGTTCGGCTGAGAAGCTGCTCACAGTGGGAAGGAATCCTATAGAGCAACAACGACTGATTGATCTGACATTTGTGCATTATAATCTGCAGTTGCGGAATTTTGAGTCCGGAGTAAGCAGTGATGGTCTAGTTGAAGATATTGATCCAATGGATGATTGGATAGTGGATGAAGCACAGGATACTGTTCTCCAAAATCATGAGCCAACGTGGATGGAATTGGATTGTGGAGATAAAACCACTACAAGAGGAGTCAATATTGGGGAAGGATCTTCAAGTTTTCATCCAAAGGAGGAGTCCAGCTAAGATAGAACTTGGAAGGAAAGGGGAAAAACAAATTGTAAATGACAAATAAATTGGGTAGGGAGCATTAATTTTGTTCTGTTGTAAGGAGCTGTTCTCTGTTTTGATGTTTATATTTCAAGGATGCTTTTTTCCAGTTGAGCTTGCAGATTTCTTTATTACTTTGTTTTTCAGAACTTAAAAATCTGTTTTTTTCTTCCCTTCTCTCTAGAGATATATACGTTGGTAAGCAGTCTTGTTTGTTTGCTTTCCAAACATATGAAGATTATTTTTTTTTTTTTTTTTGTTTTTTTGGACGAAGCCAAACCTCGTGTAACCCGCTAAAATGGAAAGCGGAGGTTAAAGTTTATAAACTTACACACATGCACATTTTTAACCGATGTGAGAACCAGCCTAATATGAAACCTCACATGGTACTGGCTCCAAAAGCTCTAAAGCCTCATATGGTATTGGGTCCGAAAGCTCCACTTACACTGGGTGCATGTCCAGAGACCCAACATAAAAGATGAAATTCAAAACATAACCCTAGATCTCTAAAAATGCTAGGCCCTCCAATATACCCACCAAAAATAATAATAATAATAATAATCAAATCAAGTTCTCCAACATAGAAAAAGGTCTACCAAACTACCCGCTCGGTAGAGATCCCATTTCTTTCTTCCCAACTTCAGCTTTGGTAACGAAGGCAATGATTTAGGTATAAATTTATACTATATATTATAACAATATGTTATGAGCTCTTTAAAGTTGAAAGTTTTAATCTCTTTTTTTAAAAATTTTAATTTTTTATAAATATATAATACATGTGTCATATTGTTATTGGTTTCTTTTAGTTTATTTATTTATTCTAAACTTCATAAATGTTATCTATTGATAGTTATGGTAACATTCTCAAATTTTCTTTAATTATAATTATCCTAAAGAATCTTTATTCATTTTCATTGATAATTTGCTAATATTTTCAAATTTTCTTTAATTATAAGCGAACCCAAATCATCTGCCTCCTTAGTGTGCCTCCTTCTTTGTCCTCTCGATATTATTAGTTAACATCATCAATGTGATAATACAAATATATGTGAAAAGAAAAGTTTTTTTAGTAATAATTTTTTTTGTATTTTCACATTGATGATGTGAGTCAATGAAATTGAGGGGGGCAGATAAAGAGGCACACTAAGGAGGTAGAAGATCTTGATTCATTATAAGTCTTCTAAAGAATTTTTATTAATCATAAATTAGATTTTAAAATTTTACAATAGAAAGAACACGTGTCATTAAATTATTAGCACTTTGTCATATTCAATTTATATTTGTCAAAATATTATTGGTTCTTACTATTTTTTTAATTTCTTCTCATTTTTATAAATTATATCCATAGATTGATACGATAATGTTTCCAATTTTTTTTAATATGCTCCTTCTAGATATTTATAATTAAACATAAATTATATCTTAGCCTTACAAAATAAAAATGACATATGTAATGAAATTAATCAGAATTTTTTCATTTTTTATCATCTCAATTCACACACCTCAAAAAAATGTTTACAAGAAAAAATATATAAAAATCAAATCAATACCAAAAAAAAAAAAAATCAATCTTTTGAATAGAAATGTGATGAAATTAATTTTTCTCTTAACCTTAATTTTTTCAAATAAAATGTACAAAATTATTTCCATTTGAATTATTCTATCCTTTTCATTTTTGTAAATCTTATCCAACAATTAGTACAACAATATTTTTTTAGATACTCTAGGATTATCATATTTATCAAAATATTTATATAAAACTAAATTGGATGTAAAATTTATATAATCTATTTTACCTAAAATAATAGTATTTCAGCCTTTTTTTTGTTTTGTCCCAAGACTCTAATACAAGTTCATATTAGTTTATGACTTTGAATGATGAAGTAACTATTTTGTAAGAAAATTGATTTTGATAAAAATTCATTGATTTTAATTTTAACTTGAACAATATTTTCAAGTATAGTTCACATATACATTTCATAATTTATGCAAACATAATGACTACAAAAATTATATTAGCCGAGTCAACTTTGGACATATAACAGGGTAATATATTCTTTTAATTGGTGCTTACTAATTGTAAGCATCCTATTTTTGCTCGCTCGGCACTTTTCGGCCCAACCGATCTCACTTTCAAATACCATAACACATTCAAACCCAAACTAACCCAACTGGTCATTTTGTAGGCCTGTCGGGCCCATTTGAAGCTAAATTACCAAAATACCCCTGAGGCATCATCTAGTCCATCTCAAATCCGACATGTTCTTCAAGAGGATATCTAAGTCCTTAGAATGATAAGTCCACCACTTCCAAGATTTATCCCAGACAACCCAGCATGCTCAGAATGCCATTTACGCGAATTCCGAACCTATTCTAATGGTTCGTGGTCAAAATGACCATTTTACCCCTAGAAGGTCCGATCACTCTCGTCAACCACACTAGCTCTGGGTATCAAACCGGTAAACCTCTAGGGAGACTCCCACGAGTATCCCCAACCTTTACATCCCCTTCCAGTCAATTCTGAACCCGTTCCGATCTTTCCTAATTAAAATGACCATTTTGCCCTTAGTGGACCGGTCATCCCTTTTAACCACGCCGGCCCTGGGTATTAAACCGGTAATTCCCTGGGATACTCTTAATAGTGTTTCGGACCTTCCAATCTCATCCCGGTCGACTCCAGACCAATTCTGATATTTTTCGATTCAAATGACCGTTTTGCTCCTAGTGGGCAGGTCATCCTTTTCAACCACATCGACTCTAGTTATTAAATTGGTAAACCCCCGAGGCACTCCCACGAGAATCCCCAATCTTTGAATGTCATCCCGGTCCATTCCGGGCCCATTTCAATATTTTCTGGTTCAAATGACTGTTTTACCCCCGGTGGACCGATCATCAATATTTTCTGGGTGCCCTTTTCTCTTTTCCAACTAAGCCCCACAGCTCGGCAGCTTTTCAGACCAAAGCGGAGCCACTTACAGTGAAGCCAGGCCAAAAAATGGCTTCGAGCCACTAAAAGTGGAGCCCAGATCTTTGCCTTGCAGCCCAAGGCGAATCAAATCTTTAAGATCATTGTCATACCAAGGTGGCGCCACTAGGCCAAAAATTGGTTAGGTGCCACTCCTAGTGGCACCACCTCCTCCAAATTTTGGCCTATAAATATGAAGCCCCCCCCCCCCCCCCCCCCCCCCCCCCCCCCCCCCCAAGCGTATTCAGGGTCCGAAAAATTGTAAAGAAATGCGGCCTCTCTTAAAATAGCCCCTTAAGTCCTCCAAAAGCCCTAATTCTCTCAACTCTCTCTCTAGCCCTAGCCCCCTTTAGCCCCAAACACTTAAACCCTAGCTTCCCCACTCCATTGAAGATCAAGTCCAGCCCTTGGAAGCTTTTGAAGGCCATTACAAGGTTCAAGTAAGTCTTCCACTGAAGCATTCAAGCTAACAAGAAGATAAGGTAGGGTTCTATTTACTTTTCTGCAATCCCCCTCTCTCTCTTCTCCCTCCTAGTCCACTTGGACTATTCTTCTATTTTAATCCCCGTCTTCAAACCCCTTTGTAATAGCCAACATTGTTTAGCATCATGTTTAGTTTAATTACATCCATTATAGTGTATGATTATCCTAATTGAGGAGTTTGATTAGCATGACTAAGTGAGAACATGTCATGGGGGAGGGAGGGATTAATATTTTTGTGAGCATTTTATGTAGGTCGGCTGTGCTTTAGCAGATGCTGGGCTTTGCTGAGATCAGGTTGGCACCATCTTTCGTAGTGGGTCTTTGTTGAGTCTCTTCTTTAGGAGATCGGCACTACCAGTCTTTGTGGACTGACCTTGTTCCAGAGACTGCCGAATCTTTAGCTCACAGTAATCATGATTAATTATCATATACGTGATTAATTATGTTAATCATATGGATTAGTGAAGTGCTAGGTGTGCATGTGTATGCCTAACACCTAGGTGTGTGACTCATTCATGTGACATGTATGCATAAGGTGTATGTTTGTTGCTAACAATGGTGCATGTGTGACATGTGGTGCATTAGATACAAGTTGTATCTATCTTGGCTTTGCGTCAAGGGAATAAATAGAGAACCTAGTGTCAAGGGAAAGTGTTTGGGTGAGAACGAAAGTGAGAGAAAAGAAAAAAGGAAGAGAGGAAGGAAAGAAAAGAAGAAGGAAGTGTAAGGGAAAGCTTGTGTAATCATTTCTTGAGGTAAAAATCTTATGTGCATTCTTGTTTTATTATATTTTGTGGTTTTTGCATATGTATATGTCATGTCATGCTATGGTGGCGAATTGGAGGTGAGATGTGCAAAAGTGTTTAAGGTTTTCAAGTGGAAGCCTTGAGTCTTACATGTTGTTCATGATTTTGATGTGTGGAGTCTTGTAATGGCCTTAGAATGTTTATTTGGGTCTTTGAAGAGTTTGTGGTTGTGTTGGGATCGTTTGGTAGACTTTAGAGTCAGGTCGGCAGATTATATTTTCGAGCCACAAGAGGGTTTTGGTTGGCATGACGATCCCTAGTGTCGTGCTGACGACAAGCTGTTAGACTAAGTTGGCAATTTCCATCATAGTTGGCACATTCCATAAAGGTCAGCAACTTTCTTCTGGTTGTCCTGACGGTCAAAATATTTCCATTAGTGTACATTTATACTTTGCATTTGCTAGAGACTGTGGAATTTTTCACGACCTGGCTATAATGCATACACATAATATAAAAATTCTGATCTAATTAGCATAGGCTAATCTACATTATTAGTATCATACCTTTGAGATCTCTTTGGCTTGATCCCGAATAACAAGTAACAGCAATAAACACGAATCAACTGCTTAAACTCAACCTTCGAACTTTTGCTATATCCCTTGTCCATGTCTTATTCCAGAGAGAGTTGGTTTACAGTTGCTAGGGTTTCTCTTCCTTACAAAAATGTGTATCTCTCAATTATGAGCAAGTGTAACTCTAGTAACTCTTAGAGTGTGTATATATAGAGGCTATGGCAGGGACCATAGGATTAGTATAACTAGGACTTTCTACGCAAATAAGGATTTCTAATCCAACCAGGAGTGTCTAGTTCAACACAGTCCTATTCAATACACACAAAGTGTACTAGTGTAAGGAGTTAGAACTATACCGTTCCCCGTAGTCAAGACAGACCTATTAAAACCTTGTGCTACAGTCCTACTGATGGTGCGTCCAGTTCCATCTAAGACTGTAAACGATAAACTTATATTCCATAAGAATCGATGATCTAATTTTTCGTGTGTAAACCGTACTCTATACACCAAATCATCTACCATATAGAATAAGAGACACACATGCATAATCATTAAATAAATAACGCAATGCAAACATTGCTCACATAGATACTCATTAAAATAGAATAACTAATTAATTAACAAAAACTAAAGCCATTACATAAAGCATGTCTTTTAATATAAATCCCTAACAGCATTACATCGGGAAGGGTTTAACATTCTCATGTTTCATGCATTGGTTATGCATTATGACATTGACTTCATCAAGTTTGATGTGGTGGTGTGTGATAGGTTTGGAAGCAGAGCAAAGCACTTCAGCTTAACCAAAGAGGTGATCCGATTATGGTTATAAAGTGATAACAGGTGGGGTATAAGATATTCATATTCATATTGTGTTGAATGTTTTATTAGTTATATTGGAGGTAATTGCGGGATTATCAGGTGATATTTACATATAACTTATGCATTGTGTGCATAACTACATTACATAGAGGATGTTTAGCCGAGTGGGGGTTAACCTAAAGGGTGTTAAGAGAGGAACATTCTTTGATAACAAGCCATGAATATATTGGGCCAATACTATCATAAATAGCACTCACGTTTGTGGTGTATCATACATTGCATCACATAAGGAGATATTACATTTCAGTGGTGGATTATTTATTGATTATCTATCATTTAATCATTATGAGTTTGATTATTGTTGTGAGCACGTGAATATATAGCTCACACCTACACAGGCTATTTTGTAGATTGTTTGGAGATGTCTAATCCACTATAAAGGTCAACGATTGAGTTGGGGAGCTTCGAGAAGCTCTTGCTATGATGTCGGCAATCTGTCTTTATATTTATATCGGCAGTCTGTCTTTACTCTTGTATTTGAACGAGATATATTTAGAGGCTTGTAATATGGTGATAACTGATTATTGATATATATATATATATATATGTGTGTGTGTGTGTATATAATACTATTGTTGAATCCTATAAGATTTATATCTTTAAGATTATATCGAGATTTCGCTTACAGGTTGGTGACCTGTGCGTTCACGTTCGCCTAAGATGGTGTCAATGACACCTGATTAGGAGTGGGTGTGATAGATTGGTATTAGAGCTGAGGTTTAAGACCAAAGTTCTATTGCCGAGTTGATTTTAAGCCAAGGTTTACAACCGAGGCTATATTGTGGGGTTGGTGTCTAGAGTTGCAGTGGACTGTAAGGTGGGGTTGTGTCGGTTTAAGTTGATAGGCTTATGTGGGTCATATATTTTGTGTGTTAAGCTTGAATTAATACAGTGAGAATGGCCCAAAGAGAACCACTAAGGGGAGTTGAGGAGGAAGTGTCATCAGCTCTAGTTCAGGGGCAGGCACGCCAAAAAAGGGGAGATCAGCATTTACCAAATGCAGCCAATAGAGTGGCAAATGTTATGGCTCAGTGCATTGAATATCAAGCCATTAGGCCGACGTAGAAGACTAGTACATTACACGAACAATTCATAAAATTGAATCCTTTAGAGTTCACCAAGGCAATTGATCCATTGGTGACAGAGGAGTGGTTGAATAAATTAGAGACAATCTTTGATGTAATGGTAGTGACAGACGAACAAAAATTGATGTTGGCTGCATTTATGTTGAAAGCTGAAGCTCGAAATTTGTAGAAGGTAAGACGTATGATAGGTTCTTAGGGTAGTGAAGTGCCAATTACATGACAACAATTTGTAGAGGTATTCAATGTACAACACTTTCAATTCATTTATAGATATCAAAAAGATCAAGAATTTATATCCCTAAAACAAGAAAAAATGATGGTGTCAAAATATGGAGAATAGTTTACAGCTTTGTCACGGTTTGCACCTGACTTAGTGCGTACAAAAGATGCTAAATGGAAGAGGTTTCAACAGGGGTTAGACTTGAGCATACGATCACGGATTTCAGTTCTTGAAATGGTGAGGTATGCCAACTTAGTGAATAAAGCAAAAATTGTGAAACAAGATGTAAGAGAATTGTCAGGTTGAAGAGAACAGTTCAAAAAGGAAAAGCTTGATGCGGGGACAGGAAAGTCGGGCCAGAAATCATCAGAATCTGTAAGATTTGGTGGACAGGGAAGATCACAGCCGAGTAGGGCGGGGAGTCCCAGATCTGGAAGTCCTAGAGGTCGAGGACCTTTAAGACCTTCAGTGAGATCAGCAAGCTTGGGGATTTCTAGGGGTAGAACTGGAGGAGTTACTTGTTAAAAGTGTGGGGTTGAGGGACATATTCTCAGGGATTGTCTAGTGCCTTGGAGTGATAAATGCTACCAATGTGGACAAATGGGTCATATAATGAGGCATTGTATGCAAGGCTCTATGCCGAATTCGTCTGTGGGTAGTGTAGCTTGTGGTGGAAGAGGGACGACTGAGAGTGTGCAACGTGAAGGTGGGACTACCTCTAAGCCACGGACTCAAGCTCAGGTGTATGCAATGATCCAGCGGGATACTCAGGCTATACCTATGGTAGTGACAAGTATGATATCAGTGGTTGACAAGGATGCTCACATATTGTTAGATCTTGGATCTACACATTCTTTTGTATCTCTTGTATTTAGTGAGCATCTACATAAACCATATACATCTATGGCATAACATTTACTTGTTTCTACACATGTGAAGGACGTGGTATTGGCGGAAGTGGTATATAAAGATTGTGTGTTGAAAATTGGGGAGTAAGAGTTGAATGTAGATTTGATCCCTTTGGCAATTCATGATTTTGATATGATATTGGGTATGGACTGGCTATCATCTTATCATGCTTCCATTGACTGTTTCAAAAAGGAAGTTATTTTTTGAATACCAAATAAACTAGAGTTTAGATTTCAAGGCGAACGAGATGTGGTTCCAACATGTCTAATATCAGCTGTAGTAGCTCAACAACTATTACAGAAGGGGTGTGAGGGATATCTAGCTTATGTGATTGATACTACTAAAGTCAACTTAAAGCTGTCAAATATCGCAGTGGTACAACATTTTGTAGATGTGTTTCCAAATGAGTTACGAGGGATTGTGCTTGATCAGGAGGTAGAGTTTTCTATTGAATTGTTACTAGAAACTACTCCGATCTCCATCACACCTTACAAAATGGCGCCATCAGAGTTGAAAGAATTGAAAATTCAATTGCAAGATTTGTTAGATCAGGGTTTCATTCAACCAAGTGCGTCACCTTGGAGAGCTCCTGTGTTGTTTATGAAGAAGAAAGATGGAACTATGAGACTATATATTGATTATCGGCAGTTGAACCAAGTAATAGTAAGGAATAAATATCCTTACTACATATTGATGACTTGTTTGATCAACTGCAAGGAGTCAAGATATTCTCCAAGATTGATTGGAGATTTGGTTATCATCAAGTAAAGTTGAAGAATAATGATGTATCGAAAATGGCTTTTCGTACTCAAAATGGGCACTGCGAGTTCTTGGCATTGCTATTTGGACTGACTAACGCTCTAGCTATCTTCATGGATTTAATGAACCAAGTATTTCAGCCTTTTCTCGATTCATTTGTTTAATGTATTCATTGATGACATTCTAGTATATTCACACAGTAAAGAGGAACGTGAGGAGCATTTGAGACTTGTACTATAGACTTTGAGAGACAGACAGTTATATGCCAAATTTGGCAAATGTGAGTTTTGACTTGACAGAGTGGTATTTTTGGGACACGTAATTTCTGATGAGGGAATTTGTGTTGATCTAAAGAAGATCGAAGCAATAATGAATTAGGAGCAACTGAAGAATGTCTCAGAAATTAGAAAACAAGTGAAGGATGGAATAAAAGCCGACTTCTCCATACATGAAGAGGATACATTGATGTTTGGGACTCGTTTGCATACCAAACAATTTAACTTTGAAGAATTAGATTTTAGAATAGGCACATCAATCTTTATATGCTATGTATCCAGGGAGTATAAAACTGTATCGAGATCTTCGAGAAGTGTATTTGTGGCCTAGCATGAAAAGAGAGATTGTCGAGTTTGTGGCTAAGTGTTTAACTTGTCAACAAGTAAAGGCAGAACATAGAAATTAGCAGGATTATTGCAACCTCTTCCGATTCCACAGTGAAAGTGGGAGCAAATTACGATGTACTTGTGCTGGGATTACCAAGAACCCAAAGTGAATTTGATTTTATTTGAGTGATTGTTGACAGGTTGACTAGTTACGACTACTTATACTCTCGACAGGTATGCTAAGTTATATGTTGATAAGATTGTAAGTTTGCATGGTGCTCCAGTGTCTATAGTTATAGACAGGGATCTAAGATTTATTTTTAAATTTTGGCCAAGTTTGAAGCAAGCTTTGGGTAATACCTTGAAATTCAGCATAACCTTTCATCCTCAAACTGATAGGCAATCAGAGAGAACAATTCAAACTTTAGAGGATATTCTAGGAGCCTATGTACTTGATTTTAAAGGAAGTTGAGACGATCATCTAGCTTTAATGGAGTTTGCTTATAACAATAGTTATTAAGCCAGTATTGGGATGGCTCTGTTTGAAGTTTTGTACGAACGTCAGTGCTGAACTCTAGTGTGTTGGAGTGAGGTGGGAGGGATAGTTGTTGGGCCCTG
>CM065394.1:39385000-39475000 GCA_033060915.1 Euryodendron excelsum
AGGGTTGTCTTTAATCTTCAAACCTCAGATTGCAGCTCTTCAAGTCTTCAAAGGTAGGTTGAAGGCTAGTGTATGAGTGTATGGGGGTGTGTGTGAGTGTATTGAAGGCTAGGGTTTAGTGTGTGGTGACTAGGGTTTGGAAAACCTAAGGAAGCTAAGGTTTAGGGAGTGTTTGAGCTTTGTATATCGAATTATATGATTTTTGGTTTGAGTTTGCGGACCCCTTTCACGCTGGAAGAGGCTCTATATTTATAGAGGTTGGACAAACCTGGCGCCTGTTGCAGTGGCGCCAAGGCAAAATTGCTCTTGGCGCCACTAGGAGTGGCGCTAGGCCAATTCTTGGCTTGGCGCCACTACTAGTGGTGCCAACTAGTTAGGAAAGTATTTAGGTCGGCAAGTAACGTATCTTTGACTAGATTTGAGCGCCTGTACTAGTGACTACCATGCAATTTTTAGCCTGGCTTCACTAGGAGTGACTCCGGAAAGTCCGAGAAAGAGTTTGGAAGACCGGGAATGACCCGGAAGGCTGGAAAAGAGCAGGAACACTTAAAATAGTGTGTCAGAGGTATTTGACTTGAAAATGAGGACAGGATGTGTCGGAAGGTTTGACCGGGCCTTTAGGGGCAAAACGGTCAATCGGGTCGGAAAGCTGTCGGGACGGACTCGGACTGTCCCGAAAGAAGACTCGAGATTTGGAAACATTATTCAGAATGTTCCCAAAGGTTTCCGATTTGATACCCAGAGCCGGTGTGGTCGAAAAAGGAGACCGGCCCTCCAGGGGCAAAACGGTTATTTTGCACCGGGTTTGCCGGAACTGACTCGGAATGATCCGGAAAGGTAAAGGAAGGTTGAGAATACTATAAAAAGCATTCTCGGGAAGTTACCGGTTTGATACGCAGAGCCGGTGTGGTCGGAAATGGCGACCAGCCCACCAAGGGCAAAATGGTTATTTTGTACCGGGTTGGCCAGAACTGACTCAGAATGATCCGGAAAGATAGAGGAAGGTTGAGAATACTATAAGAAGTAATCTCAGAAGGTTACCGGTTTGATACCTAGAGCCGACGTGGTTCCCGGGGCGTTCGGATGCCTAGGGGCAAAATGGTCATCTTGACCGAAAAGTTTTGGAATTGGCCCAAGGGGCAGTTTGGTCATTTTTCACCAAAGTGGGCCAGCAGACAATGGTGTTGACCTGGGTTTTGAGTGTTTCCGCCACTCTGACGGCAGTCATGTGATACAGGAGTTTGTTGGCAATTCCCTATATTAACCTGTTTTCGAGTATTTCCGCTACTCTAACGGTTGTGATGTTTGCGAGTATTTCCGCTACTCGAACCGTCTCGAGGAATAAACTGTCTCGAGAGAGGGATTGGAAAGGGGACTTACCTTCTTCGGAAAGACGTGCCTGATTTGGAATAGATTTTCCGTCTCGAGGAATCAACTGTCTCGAGAGAGGGGTTGGAGTTGGAAAGGAAAGGACAATGCCCCTAAGGCCATTTTGGTCTTTTTGCCTCTATTTGGGCCTGGCGGGCCGGCGAAGTGATGGACAGATAGGATTTGGACTTGGAAAATTGGTTTCGGTTGGAATATACCCACAATGCTTGAACACAAGTATGGACGGAGCGTAGACTGTCGAGCGGTCAAAAATGGGGTGCTGACTGTTGGGAATTTATACTAAAAGACATGCTTTGTGTAGTGACTTTAGTATTTATTAATAATTTAGTTATTCCATTTTAATGAGAATCTGTGTGAAAAATGTTTGCATTGTGTTATTTATTTAATGATTATGCATGTGTGTCTCTTATTCTATATAGTAAATGATTTGGTGTGTAGAGTACGACTTACACACGGAAGGTCAGATCATCAGTTCTTATGGAATATAAGTTAATCGTTTACAGTCTTAGATGGAAATGGACACACCATCAGTAGGACTGTAGTACAAGGCTTTAATAGGTCTGTATTGACTATGGGGAATGGTATAGTTCCAACTCCTTGTACTAGTACACTTTGTGTGTATTGAACAGGACTGTGTTGAGGTAATTGTTTTTATACTGACTATATAAAACAATTAATAACTCATGATTATTATGAGTGCTTATACTCTTAATCCTAACATAATAAATAGACACGTGTAGTATTTATTATTTTGATTTACAGAAGAGTGAGATTCTTTGTGGGTCAATAAATTCAGTAAGTTGGACGATAACATTACGTATATGGTGAATATTTATTATTGATGGAATCCACGCCCCCGTATAGGGATTGTTGATACCCCCTTGAGGAAGCTTATAAGTTTTGATTATGTCAAACCTTGCAGGTGGATTATGAATCCGACATATCAAATAAGTTAAGTGGAAGGTCTCAAAGAATTAAATAAGTCTATTAAATTTAATTGTCAGTAATTTAATTTAATAGACGGGTATCTGTAATCTTAACGTGGGGAGATAAGTAGACATTTAATAATATGGAGCACGAAATATAATTTCTAGTATAACAAGAAGTGCAATTATAATTCGTTAGTGGTATAAATTATAATTTACGTAAATAAGGATTAATCTTGGTTGGATTAGGAGTCCTTATTTGCGTAGGAAGCCCTAGTTATACTAATCCTATGGTCCCTGTTGTAGCCTCTATATATACGCACTCTAAGAGTTGCTAGGGTTACGCACTCTACACATAATTGAGAGATACACGATTTTGTGAAGAAGAGAAACGCTAGCAGCAGCAAGCCCACTCTCTATAGAGCAAGACGTGTATGAGGAATACAACAGAAGTCCAAAAGTTGAGTTCGAGCTTGCTGATTCGTGCTTAGCATTGATTCTTATTATTGGGGATCAAACCAAAGAGATCTCGAAGGTACAATTCTAATCACGTAGATTAGGCTATGCTAATCAGATCGAAATTTTTGGTAGTATGGGTATACACTATAGCCAGGTCGTGGGAAATTCCGCAGTTCCCAATACTTACAACATGCATAATCATTAAATAAATAACGCAATGCAAATATTTCTCACACAGATTTTCATTAAAATAGAATAGCTAATTTATTAATAAATACTAAAGTCATTACATAAACCATGTCTTTTAGTATAAATTCCCAACACATCACAACAAGAGCTTCTCGAAGCTCCCCAACTTAACCCCGACCTCTACAGTGGACTAGGCATCTCCAAACATCTTGCAAAATAGCCAGTGTGGGTGTGAGGTATATATCTATGTGCTCACAACTATAATTAAATTCATAATGATTGAATGATAGATAATCAATAAATAATCCACCACTAAAATGTAATATCTCCTCACCTGATACAATATATGATACACCACAAATGTGTGTACTATTTATGATAACATTGACCCAATATATCGATGGCTTGTTATCAAAGGATATCCCTCTTTCAATACCCTTTAGGTTAGCCCCCACTCAACTAAACCTCCTCTATACAATGCAGTTGTGCACACAATATATGAGTTGTATGCAAATATAACCTCATAATCCAACGATCACCTCCAATATAAATAATAAAACATTCAACATAATATGAATATTAATATCTTATAACCCACTTGTTACCGCTTTATAACCACATTCGAGTCACCTCTTTGGTTGAGCTGAAGTGCTTTACTCTGCTTTTGAACCTATCACACACCACCACATCAAACTTGATGAAGTCAATGTTATAATGTATAACCAATGCATGAAACGTGACAATGTTAAACCCTTCCTGATGTAATGCAAAGTACAAATGTACACTAATGCAAACATTCTGACCGTCAAGACAACCAGAAGAAAGTTGGCGACCTTTATGGAACGTGCCGACTACAATGAAAATTGCCGACTTAGTCTAACAACTTGTCGTCAAGACGATACTAGGGACCGTCATGCCAAACAAAGCCCTCTGTAACTCGAAAATATAATCTACGAACCTGACTCCAAAGCCTACCAAACCATCCCAACATAACCACAAACTCTTCAAAGACCCAAAATAACATTCTAAGGCTATAACAAGACTCCACACATCAAAACCATGAAAAACATGTAAGACTCAAGGATTTCACTTAAAAACCTTAAATACTTTTCCACATCTCACCTCCAATTCCCCATCATGGCATGAAATGACATATACACATGCAAAAACCATAAAATACAATAAAATAAGTATGCACATGAGATTCTTACCTCAAGAATTGATCACACAAGCTTTCCTTTGCACTTCCTTCTTCTTTTCCTTCCTTCTTCTCTTTCTCTTTTCTTTTCTCTCACTTTCGTTCTCACCCAAACACTTTCCCTCGACACCAACTCATCTCTTTATTCTCTTGACGTAAAGCCAAAGTAGGTATAACTTGTATTTGATGCGCCACATGTCACACATGCACCATTGCTAGTAACAAGCATACACCTTATGCACACACGTCACATGAGTGAGTCACACACCTAGGTGTTAAGCATACACATGCACACCTAGCACTTCACTAATCCATATGATTAACATAATTAATCACATTTATGATAATTAATCATGATTACTATAAGGTAAAGATTTTGAAGTCTCCAGAACAAGGTTAGTCCACAAAGATAGGTAGTGTCGATCTGTTAAAGAAGAGACTCAACAAAGACCCACGAAGAAAGATGGTGCCGACGTGATCTCGTAAAGCCCAACATCTGCTAAGGCATTTTCGATCTACATGAAATACTCACAAAAATATTAATTTCCTCCCCCCGCCCCCTGCGGCCCTCACCCGCCCCCCGCTGCATGACATGTTCTCACTTAGTCATGCTAATCAAACTCCTTAATTAGGATAATCACACACTAGAATGGATGCAATTAAACTAACCATGATGCTAAACAATGTCGGGTACTACAATTTGGTGGTGATTGCTAGATTATGAGGTGATATTTACATACAAATCATATATTGTGTGCATACTTTGAATTGTATAGAGGAGGCTTAGCCAAGTGGGTGCTAACCTAAAGGGTGTTGAAAAAGGAACATCATTTGATAACAAGCCATCGATATAATGGGCCAATGTTATCATAAATAGCGCGCTAATTTGTGGTGTATCATACATTACATCACATGAGGAGATATTACATTTTAGTGGTGGTGTATCTGTTGGTGGATAATTTATTGATTATTTGTCATTCAATTATTATGAATTTGATTATCTTTGTGAGCACATAGATATATAGCTCACACTCACACATGTTGTTTTGCAGGATGTTTGGAGATATCCAGTCCACTGTAGGGGTTAGGGTTGAGTTGGGGAGCTTTGAGAAGCTCTTGCTGTGATGTCGGCAGTCTGTATCTTGGTTGTTTATGAATTGATAACTCTTGGAGTCTTGTTTAACTTTACTTTTGTATAAGTATGAGTTATATTCAGAGGATTGTATGATGATATTAACTGACAGTTGATAAATATCTATATAATAATATTGTTGATTCCTATAAGATTCTTACCTTTAGGATTATGTGGAGGTTTCGCTTATAGGTTGGTGACCTGTGCGATCATGCTCGCCTAAAATGGTGTTAATGACACTTGATTAGGAGTGTGTGTGACACCCTTCTTCTTGCATGCTTGAAACAAGAGGACATTGGGTTTATGCTTAGGGGAAGCTTTGGGGAGATCATCATGTCAGGGATCTTTCTTTAGCCTAACCAATCACAATATGGTCTTAAAGTCCCTTGCAATGTGGTGAAACTGTCAACCTTATATGTTCACGACCCCTATGCATTATACTTGTCATATGCATACATTGTTCTTATTTTCAAACTCACAACCTTAGGATGATTCTAACCTCCTCATAGTTAGGATTTTCCTAGAAAAGTGACATATTTAAAGGGACCACTAATGTTCATGATGTTGGAAAATGGAGAAAAGAGGAGGTAGCACAAGTGAACACTCAAGAAATGATTTAAGCTCGCCACCCTATGGAAATCCACCAAGGGATAAGAGCAAACAAGAAGAACTCCTTTTTCTTAGAAAGCCAAAGGCTAACTCTCAAACATAACCTGAAAATTCTCTTCCAGTAGATACAGATTTTAATGCAAAGTCAGCTAAAAACAGAGTTTGCACAGTTGAAAAAACAGGTTTGGCAGCCGCTCTGTTTTGACTATTTGGCTCATTGTTTTTAAGCCAATTTTGACTGAGATCCTCCGGTATCATACGCATCTGCTGCGTGTGAACTCGTCTCTGAGTTCTCCTCACTTTCTTCATCATGATATGGTGACAAATCCGCCACATTGAAGGTGGCTGAAACGCCATAGTCTTCTGGTAGCTCAATCTTGTAAGCATTTTCACCAATTCTTTGAAGCATTTTTAAAGGACTATCAGCCCTTGGTTTAAGCTTACCATGATGACCTCATAGAAAGCATTCTTTGTGAAGATGGATCCATACCAACTCTCCTTCTTTGAATGTTGCAGGCTTACGGTGTTTATTGGCACTTTTTTGGTACTCTTGATTTTGCTTGAAGATTCGATCCCTTACTTGTTCATGCAACTTTTTGATCTGTTTGGCTCGTTCTTCAGCATCGCCACTGAAATTTTGAGTGGTAGCAAGTGGTGCCAAGTCCAAGGGACTTATAGGATTGCGCCCATAGACAACTTCAAAGGGACTGGTTCTAGTGGTTTGGCTCATGGACTGGTTGTAAGCAAATTCAACTTGTGCTAGAGTAAGGTCCCATTGGCGAATGTTGCTGCGAACTAAACTTCTCAAAAGGTTTCCCAAACTCCGATTGACAGCTTTAGTTTGCCCATCCGTTTGTGGGTGATAAGAAGAGCTAAATTGAAGAGTGGTTCCAAGCTTACGCCAAAGTGTGCACCAAAAATGACTCATAAATTTCGAATCACGATCGGAGGTCATTGTCTTTGGAATACCGTGGAGCTTTACAATCTCTCGAAAATAGAGATCAGCAATATGAGAAGCGTCCAATGTCTTGGTACATGAAACAAAGTGTGCCATTTTGGAGAATCGATCAACGATGACCATAATAGAGTCTTTGTTTCTTTGAGTGCGAGGCAATCCCACCACAAAGTCTAAGCTCATATCCTCCCAAGGAGCCATGGGAATTGGCAATGGAGTATATAGTTCGGTATTTTGAGAGTGACCCTTGGCTTGTTGACAAATTCTACAACGCTCCACATGCCGGGCGATATCACGATCCATTCTAGGCCAATGAAATTTTCTTGCACAAGAAAGAGTGCCTTATCCCTCCCAAAGTGGCCAGCAAGTCCTCCTCCATGAGCTTCCTTGATAATAGCTTCCCTAAGAGAACCTTCTGGGATGCACAGCTGATTTTTCCTGAAAAGAAAACCATCTTGCAACAAAAAATAGTTAAAAGGACCTTTCAAACATTCCTCCCAAATTTTGGCAAAGTAAGGATCATCTTTGTACAACTCCTTTATGACTTCAAATCCTAAGACATCCACTTGAATTGTAGATAATAAGGAGCGTCTTCGACTCAATGCATCAGCCACTTGATTTTGTTTTCCAGATTTGTGCTTGATATGGAAAGTGTAAGCTTGTAAAAACTCGACCCATTTAGCATGCCGATTATTGAGCTTATGTTGGCCCTTTATATACTTCAAAGCTTCATGATCTGAAAAGAGAATAAACTCTTTGGATATGAGATCATGGCTCCAATGATCCAAAGCTTGAATAATAGCATAAAACTCTTTATCATAGGTAGAGTATTTTTTTCGACTTCCATTCAACTTTTCACTAAAGAAAGCAATAGGCTTACCTTCTTGACTTAGCACAACACCAATTCCCACATTGGAATCATCACAATGTACCTCGAACACATTGTTAAAATTTGGTAATGTTAGAATAGGAGTCTCGGTAACCTTCTTCTTGATGATTTTGAAGCTCTTTTGTGCCTCTTCCGACCATTTAAATGTGCCTTCTGTTAAGCACTCGGTGATAGGAGCGACAAGAGTGCTGAATCCTTTGATGAAGCGACGATAAAATAAAGCAAGACCATGAAAACTTTGAATATCACGAACTGACCTTGGAATGGGCCAGCTGATAATTGAGTCCACCTTGCTGGGATCCACTTGAATGCCCTCACCGGATATCACATAGCCTAAGAACACAAGGCTATTTGTAAAGAAGTGACACTTCTTCAAGTTGGCATACAATTTCTGCTCCCTTAGTTTCTTGAATAGTTGTTGAAGATGCTCCAAGTGTTGTTCTTCGCCCTTGCTGTACACTAGAATATCATCAAAGTAAACAACAACAAACTTTCTAATGAAAGGTTTAAACACATGATTCATAAGACGCATAAAAGTACTAGGAGCATTAGATAACCCAAAAGGTATAACCATCCACTCGTAAAGACCATCTCTTGTCTTGAAAGCGGTTTTTCATTCATCACTGGGTCTCATTCAAATTTGATGATATCCACTCCGTAGATCAATTTTAAAGAAGATAGAAGCACCATGGAGTTGGTCAAGAAGATCATCAAGGCGTGGAATAGGTATTTGATTGTGATCTTATTCACCGCTCTACTATCAATACACATATGCCAAGAACCGTCTTTTTTTGGCACAAGAAGAGCAGGGACAGCGCATGGACTCATGCTTTCCCTCAATAGGCTTTTATTCATGAGTTCTTCAACTTGCCTTTACAACTCTTCATGCTCCTTTGGATTCATCCTATAAGCTGCCTTGTTTGGAAGGACGGCTCTGGGAATGAAATCGATGCAATGTTGGATGTCTCTTATGGGGGGAAGGCCAGGTGGGATCTCTTCTGGAATAACATCAAAAAATTCTTCAAGAAGTGGCTACATAATGGAAGGGACTTCCATGTGCTTTTCATTTCCTTCCATCACCACAAGAGCATAAGCTTCATTAGACTCTTCCAAAGATTTATCAAATTGGGATTTAGAGAGCAAATTACTTCCCTCCCGTTTTGACGGTTTAGGAGTGCTCACTAGCTTGGAAGGACCTAAGATGACTTTCACTCCATCCTTCTCAAAACAGTAAGTGTTTTTGTACCCATCATGAATAACCCTCCTATTATATTGCCAAGGACGACCAAGAAGCAAATGACAAGTATCCATGGGAACAACGTCACACCAAACTTCATCTTTATAGTTATTGCCAATGGAAAAAGTAACTAGACATCTTTTAGTTACTCTTACCTCATTTCCCTTGCAAAGCCACAAAATTTTGAAAGGGTGTGGATGCTCCATTGTCTTGAGATGCAATTTCTCCACCATTGTTGTGGCCACCATATTCTCACAGCTCCCTCCATCAATGATGACATTACAAACTTTGCCATGGGAAGTACATCTTATGTGGAAAATATTATTGCGGAGCCAACTTTCTTGCTCTACATGGGCTACACTTAGACTTCTTCTAACAACTAGGCTCTCTTCGTGATCTCCATAAGTGATGTCTCCATCATCTTTTTGATTTCCATCGGTTGATGCATCATCTTTCTCGGACTCCTCTTCAATGTCCTCTTCCACAAGAGAGACTATCTTACGATTTGGGCAATCGGAGGCGATGTGGCCTAAACCTTGACACTTGAAACATCGGCGATTGTTAGGATTGGAGGCATTAGGACAGCTTGAACTCGCTACTCTATCTTGCTTGGGCAGTGACTTTGAAGGGGCTGCTTTGTGTGATGAAAAGGGCTTGGTAGTTGAGGCACTTCCTGTAGAAAACCCATCTTTGTTCCAAGGCCGAGAGCTATTCCCGCGTGCTTCTTTGAGTTGTTTTTCCACGTTGATTGCAAGCTTAAAAAAGTCATTGTAACTCCAATAAGGTTGCAGCTGAAAAATATTAGCAATTTCAGACTGCAGTTCTCCAAGATAACGTGCTATAGTTTATTCCTCCAGTTCAAACACTTCACAACGCATCATAAGATGGTCAAATTCAATTGTATACTCTTCCACGGACTGCTCCTTTTGTGTGAAATTATGGAATTTAAGGAAGGCATCTTGACGATAATTTTCTGGCAAGAACTTCTTCCTTAGCTCTTTCTTCATCTTATCCCACGTGACAATGTGAGACTTTCCTTCTCTAGCACGCTGCTTCTTGAGGTTCTCCCACCAATTTGAAGCATGTTTATTTAATTTTATAGCAACTAACTTCACCTTACGATCTTCCACAACATCTTAATAATCAAAGACCCTTTCAACAGAGTGAAGCCAATCTATGAACTCCTTTGGACGCATTCTTCCTTCAAATTCTGTAATGTCAACTTTGACACCATAATCTTGTTGAAAATCATGGTTCCTTCAGACACGACGTCTCGGAGAAGCCTCTTCACTTGACGCTTGATTAGGAGCGCCATGGAAGGGGTTAATCTCCTCCTCTTCATTAGGTGATTCTTGCTCTGAATCATGGCGCAAATCGCCATGTTCCAAAGGCTCGTAGCATTGCAAATACTGCTAGAGTTGCTGCACTTGTCTCTGTAAATCTTCCATCTCAACGTCTCGTAAGTCTCGTTCATGAACTGGGACTTTTTTGACATTAGGACTACGACGACGACGACCAGCCATCACGAACCAAATGCTCTGATACCAAATCTGATGCCGAAAAATGGAGAAAAGAGGAGGTAGCACAAGTGAACACTCAAGAAATGATTTAAGCTCGCCACCCTATGAAAATCCACCAAGGGATAAGAGCAAACAAGAAGAACTCCTTCTTCTTAGAAAGCCAAAGGCTAACTCTCAAACATAATCTGAAAATTCTCTTCCAGTAGATACAGATTTTAATGCAAAGTCAGCTAAAAATAGAGTCTGCACAATTGAAAAAATAGGTTTGGAAACCGCTCTGTTTTGACCATTTGACTCATTGTTTTTAAGCCAATTTTGACTGAGATCCTCCGGTATCAGTTCACATTAGGGTTTCAAGCCCAAACTTGTTTTCAAAATTACAACCCTGAAGTGATTCTAGTCTTTTCATGATTAGGGTCGCTTTAGGAAAGTAGAATATTCAAAGAGGTCTTTAAAGGCCACATTAGGGTTTTAAACGCTAAATTACCTTTTTTCAAACTTTAGTTTTTGAACCTCTTTAAATTTCCCTTCCAAAGGTTTTTCTGAAAATTGGTCCAAGATTTGTTTTCTTGAAGCCCTAGAAATCCATGTTTTAGGAAGCCTTGTCTTGTCCCCTAAGCCTCATTTTGTATCCTTACATTTTCACCTTTATTCATTGCGTCAAAAAGGTTTTCAAAAAGTGCATATCACCCTTGAATTATTTTTCAAAGAGTTTCACATGAAATCATAAGTTTCCAAATCAAAAAGTTTCACACAAAATCAGAAGATTTTTAAATCAAATCTTTCGTTCTTCGATTTCAAATCAAATTTTCTATTTTTGAAAACAAATCCAATCTTCGATTTTTGAAAACCAAATCAAATCTTCTATTTTTGGAAACAAATCCAATCTTCTATTTTTGGAAGCATATCAAATCTTCTATTTTTTAAAACAAATCAAATCTTCTATTTTAGGAAACAAATCTAATCTTTTCATTTTGCATGAAATTCTATCTTTCATTTTCTCACATAAAATCATAGATTTTTCAAATTTCCTTTTCAAGTGCATGCACCTGGCTTCCTCCTTAAGTCATCTCTTTTCCCTAAGTTGCCTAAAACCTAGGAGATCTAATCCTAGATCAATCCAACCTTAGGTCAATCTTACTTAAAGTTAACCCAACCTTAGTTGGTCAATCTAACCCTAGTCGGTCAACCAAACCCTAGGTGCTCCAACCCTAGGTCGACCTAATCCTAGTTGGTCCAATCCTAGGTCAACCTAACCCTAGGTTACCGTAACCCTAGTATTGCCCAATCAAGGTTAGGAGGCTCCAAGATTTTAACTCTGGGACCCTTTTTCCAACTTATACTCCAACCCAAAAATGTTTAAAAAAAAAAAAAAGCTCTTTCAAACTTGTTTCAATTCAAAATGGCTAGACACGTACCATATATCAAAAACTATTTCTAAAATGATTTCAAAAACTCAAAACCCTAAGATGATCCTAACCTTTTCTTGGTTAAGATTTTCTAAGGAAAGTGATATATCAAACGAAACCTATAAGGTTCATATTCTTGAAATGATCCTAGGCCTTCTATGGTTAGGGTTGTCCAAGATAAAGTGAGATATTCAAACAAGGGAAGCTTCTAGCCCTTTTTTTCTAAAAATGCTTTCTAAAACTCATGGTCTTGAAGGAGTTTAATTCTTACATAACTAACCTTTCAAAGGCAATGAAACATCGATATACCTTTCATAAGGTACATGAAACACAATTTCCAAAAATCTTTTCAAGATAAGTTCATAAGAGTTTTTCCAAATCCAAATCCCACTTTCAAATCCCTAATCAAGTTTCCAAAATTACCAAAACTCTCTTGAGTTATGTACAAAAATATTTCAAAACATTTCAAATCCCATTTCAAAAGCACTTTAAAAAAACTTTCAAATTCTATTTCAAAAACACTCTGACATCTAATTTCAAAATCAAAACTCTCTTGAGTTCAAGTCTCAAAACATTCCAAGATTCTTACAAGTCTCTTTTTAATCAAACCTTTGTCCGAACTACAACTGACCTGATTTTCGCTTAATGAGATACATAGGCAACCTTCATAGGTGCGGTCATAACCCTCTTTTCATCTCAAATGCCTCTTTTCAAAATCCAACCTTGTCACGCCCTATTTTTTTTTTTAACCAAGCCATTTAGCTCGGGAAAAAACACAGTGCTCTATCGTTAGAACTCATCCTCCTAGACGGACAAATGCGACGGAGTTTGAATTTTTGAAATGAAATTGATTAGGGCTTTTGAAAAGGTCTTTCGTCGCCACCTAACATATTTAAATATGTGCTTGGTCATATCCACCAAGTAAAACCCTAGAGTTAAACTTAGGTTTTGGAAAGTATTTTTGAAGGATGTCCTCATGAGAGGGTTTTAGAAGGTAGGGTTGTTTGATAACCCTAAAAATGTTGGAAAGCTCTTTTGAAAATTGACTCCAGTTTTGGTCTTTGATACAAAAACTTTTAAATCCGGGGGTTAGTTACGTGTAGGAAAGATGTCGTAAGACTATCACCCTACCCCGCCCTTGCGGTACCTATGTCTATTCACCTTTTACTCACCTAATGACTCACTGGTTATCTATATTTAATGCTATCTACTTAGAAAACATTTAAAAACAAAGTTTAAAAAAGAGTTTGAAAGATGGAATGAAGTTTGAAAAATGGTTATGGAATTGGGAATTTAAAAAGGGTTATGGAGTTGAAAATTTGAAAAGGGTTGTGGAGTTGAAAATTTGAAAAGGGTTGTGACCGTACCCCATGAAGGGTTGCCTACGTACCTCCTTAAAGAAGATTAGGTCAGCCGTAGTTCGAACAAGAGTCCAAAAGAGTTGGAATTTTGAAATGGGTTTCTATTTCTAGAAAGTTTTCATTTTTGGAAAGTTTTTTTTTTAGAAAAGTTTGAGTTTAAAAATATTTCCTTTTTAGGAAAGTTTGACTTTGAAATATTTATTTTTCAGGAAGATTGGATTTTGAAAATGCTTCCTTTTCAGGAAGATTTGATTTTTGAAATGTTTCTACTTCAGGAAGATTGGATTTGGAAATGTTTTCTTGATTTGAAAAGATTGGGATGTGACTTGAAAAGATTAGATTTGATTTGAAAAGATTAGATTTAAAAAGATTTGATTTGAGAATATTTTATTTCCTTTTTGGAAAATATTGGTTTCCTTTTTTGAAAAAGATTTGATTTGTTTCCTTTTGGAAAGATTTGAAAAGATTTGGAAGATTTGAAAGGGTTTGAAAAGATTTGGAAAGGTTTTGTTTCCTTTTTGAAAAAGATTTGATTTGCTTAGAAAAGTTAATTTTGGATTGTTTTCAAAATGGGAGGAATTGATTTAGGGTTAAAATTTGGATGGTTTGAAAAAAGAGTGATTTGAGGGATTTGAAACGGAAGATTTTAATTCGATCGATTTAAAAACGAAAGTTTGAAAAGGAAAGGTTTGATTGATTCGAAAATTGAGAATTTTGAGGGTTTTGAAAAGAGGTATGATTTTGGTTTAAAAATGGAAGGTTTCTAAGTTGACAAAGATAAGATTTTCCTAAGACTAAACTTCTAGGGTTTAACAAATACGAGTTTTATAAATGGTTCTAAATCTAGTTTTTTGAAAATATGTTTTAGGGCCCAAAGTCCTAATTTTGATTTTAGACATCCAAATAAATATCGCACTTTGCCATTCTAGCCGTTAGAAGGCAAGAATCACTTTAGGCTCGTGACTTTGAAAAATAATAAAGACATGAGGCAAAAAATATAGACCTTTTCAGGTTGTTTTGAATGTCACACGTTCCCCGAGACAACCTTAGTCATGAAATAACTAGGATCGTTTCGGGATTGTATTGTTTGAAAAGAAAACAATATAGGCTATTAGAAGCCATTTCAAATGTCACATTTTTCTAGAAAAATCCTAACCATGAAAAGGTTAGGATTAACTTAGAATTGTGATTTTTATAAAGCAACTTTAAAATTGGTTTTTAGGGATAAAAAGATGACAAAAATGCAAATGTATGACAACGATAGTAATGGCATGAATCATACAAGGCTAGGTATAACCACATTACAAGAGGGCCCTAAGGCCATCCCATAAGGCGAGTGAAATTCAAAAAAGGAGTCCCCATCGGTAGTCCCCTCTCATCCACTCTCGACATGGACTTAGCGTCCTCTTGTTCCAAGCATGCAAGAAGGGGGGTTTAGAAGATGGGGGTTAAACATGAGAAGAACCCAAGTGGGCTCGGAGGGAGAAGAGAGAGTGTGTAATACGGAAAGGTAAATAAAGGATTACCTTATCTCGTTTCTTTTTTCTTTGATGGAGGCTTAGGCCTTGGTCTTGAAAAGACGTCAGGAGCTTTCGGGCAGCGGGGCGGACCTTCAGGGAGCTTGGAGGCTAAGGCTTTAGAGCTTCAGGTTAAGGCTCGGCCGACAGGACTTTGAGAGATAGAGATAGGGCTCCGAGAGCTGTCTGAAGAGAGAGGGAGAGTTTTTAGATTTTTTTTATCCAAAATAGTGAGGGGGAAGGTCTATATTTATAGTGTAAAACCAAAGGATTTGTGTGCCACTCCTAGTGGTGCACGTCTTAGCTTTGGTCGTGCGCCACTAAGAGTGGCACATGCTCATTTATTAGGGGTTGGAAAAAAGGCTGGATATGGGGCTTGTTAGGTGCTAACCGATTTGTAACTGCTTTTGACAGCCTGGGGGGTTAGTGTGTGCCTCTAGAAGTGGCTCAAGACTAAAAATTAGTCATGCTTTACTTGAAGTGGAGTGGGGAGATTCTGGTTCGAGAAGGAAAGTGCCGGACAGCGGGGCCCGGCCAGAAATGGAAAAGAATACTCTGGAAAGTACCCCAGAGGTTGCTAGTTTGATTCCTAGAGCCGGTGGTTGAAGAGAGTGACCGAATCGCGGTCACCTCATCCCGAGAGCTCATGGTTGACCAAGATTGGTCGGGGTTGACTGGGGTTGACTAAAGTTGACTGGGTTGACCAGAATTGACTGGGGTGACCAAAGTTAACTAGAGTTGACCAGGGTTGACTGGGGTTAACCAGGATTGGTTAACCAGAGTTAACTGGGTGGTTGCCGATTTGATACCCAGAGCCAGTGTGGTTTCCTAAGGCGTTTAGTTGCCTAGGGACAAAATGATCATTTTAACCGAGGAACCTCTGGGAAAGGACCAGGATTGACTGGATGGCACTGGACATGCCGGTCCGTTTAGGGACGACTTAGAAAGGTGGTCTTACTGTTTTGAGGACTTGATACTTTCTTGAAGAACATGTTGGGCCTGCTAGGGGTAAAATGATCATTTTTCACCAGCACGGGCTAGCAGGCGTCGCTGTTGACTGGTCTGGATCTAGTCTAGACTTTTATTCGAGGAATTGGTACTTTCTCGGTGGACAGGTTTGAAAAGGGTTTTACCACCTTGAGAGATAAACTTTTTTGAAGGTTGTGCCGAACTTGGGTGGTCTTCCATTCATGAGGGGTTTATGCTTTCTCAAGGAACGTACCGGACTTGGACGGTCTTCCATTCCTGAGGAGTTTGTGCTTTCTCAAGGAACGTGCCGAACTAGTGAACATTCTACATTAGTAGACTAGCAGGGGCCAGAAGTGAACCGCTCTTTCATCTTAGGGACTTAGGTACTTTCTGGAGATGAGTGTGAAAGGGGTTTTACTGATTCGAAGGATCAACTTTCTCGAATGACGGGGCTATTGGATTTGACTTTGAATTTGAATGGACTTATCGTCTTATGAAAGACGTGCCAGGCTGGATTGGACTTTGAGTATGCTTGTGTTGGTTTGTAAGTGCTTCCGGTCGGGCCGAAGATCGCTGAGTGGCCAAAATGGGGTGCTAACAAACCCCAAGTTCTTGTAAACTATTTTTCAATTTGCATCATGCCTTCATACATCAAAAAAGTGATGACCAAAACCTCATTTTTTTTAAAACCTTTTCAAGTGGACATAAACAAACATTTAGGAACCGAAAATGCAAGTGAGTGAATATAGGGTGATAGGATATGTCGGTACCACAAGGGCGGGGTAGGGTAATAGTCTTTGGTCGTCTTCCCTACAAGTAACCAATCCCCAAACCATAGATCTCTATTTCAAAGACCAAAACCAGAGTCACATTTTCTAAAAGGGCTTAAACATTCTCCAAAGGTTTCCAACCAACCTAGTTTTCCAAAAACTCTCTCTTGAGAAACTTTTTCAAAACCTTTTCAAAAACCCTAAGTTTAGTCTTCGGGCTTTACTTAATTTTAAGTGATCTAACACACCCTTATCAAAGTTAGGTGGCGACTCTAAACCATTTTCCAAAAGCCCTTAATGAAATCAATTTCAAGCTCAAAGCCCATCGCACTTGTCCTCTTAGGATGGTGAGTTCTAACAAAGAGAGTATTAGGTTTCTGTTTCGAGTTGAGACCCAAATTTAAGGCCAAAAACTGGGGTGTGACACTAATATATTAAGAGATGTTCTTAAAAGATAAGTAATATACTCAAAATAGTTTTTGATATTGGATTTAGATCCCGTTGGAATGGAGGTTTCTATTTTTATAGTTGGAATGTAGATCTCCATTTCATTAATTAAAGAGTTCACACATCAGCTAAAAAAAATGGAGTGTTCAAATGAGCTGACTTAAAGCTTATTTGAAATTAAATGATATTGCGGTTATATATTGTGAGACCTCATCTTGCCTATCACATTTGACTTAAATGCATATGTTGTAGTGCATGAGTACCTTAATCAAGGAACTTGATTAGCATGTTTTAATGATAACTTGTCATAAGTTGATTGAATATTTTTTAGCATGATTAATTAGTTTAATTAATCTCTATGTTTAGCTTAATGTTAATGATGATTAATTATCATAAGTGTATTTAATTATGCTAATGATGTGGATTAGTGGCGTGTGGTGAAGCGAGGAGGTGCTTGGTGTGCTTGTGTGCGAAAGCCACCAAGGTGTGTGCATAACATGTGTGCTTCACCATGTGAGAAAGGTGTGTGCTTCGTTTGCTAGCTTGTGTATATGCTTGACATATATGTGTTAGATACATGTTGTATCTATTGTTGGCATCAAGTCAAGGGAGGAGAGAGGAGAGAGGAGAGAGGTGCTTGTTAGTACCTTGTGTTTGGCAAAAGAGAAAATGAAAGAAAAGGAGAGAAAAAGAAAGAAAAGAAGAGAAGAAGAGGAAATTGAAGGAGAAGATGTGCATCTATTGCTTAAAGTGAGTAACTTCAAGATTATGCTTGTTAACATGTGTTGAATTGATTGTTGCATGTAGGAAGACCATTTCATGTCATGAGAGTGTGATTTGGATTCAAGTGTGAGTGGATTCGAGAAGGTTTCCAAATAGAAACTTAAAACCTTGGCATGTGCATGTTTTGAATACCTGAAGTCTTAGTTGGGACTTTAGAGTATCATTCTAGGCTTTAGAAGATCTTAGGAGTGGGTTGGAGGGATGAGAGCTACCTAAAACCATGTTTTGATTGCATCAAGTTCAAACCAAGGAGGCAGGAGGGGTGTCGTGGCATGGTGAAGGGCGTATAGTGGCGCACTCCTCTGGAGAGGCGTGCTAGAAGGGCGCTAGGAGTGGGTCTAGTGGCGCGGTCCTTTAGAGGGGGTGAACCAGTAGCATGCTAAGGGGGCCGCACTAGCGCAGCCCACTGGCCAGGGCACACCGGCACAGTCCCTTGGCTAGTTTGGGCTAGTTTGTTTCTTGTTTTGTATTTTATCAACATACATTGTGTCTAGAAGGGTTTAACACCTATGGTTAAGAGTTGGTACTTCATTATAAGTGTTAATACTTCTCTTTAAGTTTTTAACATGTCATTTGATGTATCATTTCTTATATTTGTGCATTATAAGTCGTGAACATGCATTGATTATGCATATGCTTCATAAGTCTGACGTGGTGGTGTATGATAGGTTTGGAAGCGACCACAGATACTTCAATTCTACCAAAGTAGTGATTCAACCTTACTTTATACAGCGGATTAAGGTGGGGGTTAAAATATTCTTACTATTATTGAATTGGATGTTTTATTATTGATATTGGTGTTGGTGATGGTCAGAGATGTTAATTGGGCTAGGCCGGCTTGCCTTAACTTGGCCGTGGCCCATCGGACTCCCGTCATTTTTCAGGCTGGGCCAAAATGTGAAGAGGAAGGCTCAAGCCCAGCCCATAACCCTAAGGACGGGTTCAGGCTTCAAGCCAGGCCGCGGGCTTGGGCATCGGACTTTGGCCTAGTTTTTTTTTTTTTTGGTAGCATTATGCTTTTAAAAATAATAAATTTAGTTATAATAAATTATACACTATGATTCTAGGAATTAGAAATTTATTTGTAAGCTTATATAAATTTAATTTATTTGAACTAGTGTAAAAAAATTTACACTTATATTTATTATTATATATAATTAATAAGAATTACTAAGGTAAATTATTTATACAATTACATTTATAAAATTAATGAACACGCTTAAAAAAAATTAATTTCAAAAGGGGGGATCACGGGTTTGGGGGGGGCTTGACAGGCTCACGATCGGGCTTGGGCTCGGGCTTTGATCCAGGCTCAGGCTTCTAAAAGGGGGGCCCCAGGCTTGCCCATAGGGTGCTCAGGCTTGGGCCAGGCTAGGCCTAATTTGGGCTCGGGCTGGGCTTTGGCTCGGCGGGCTCAGGTCTGGCTCTGGCGGCCCATGGGCCTCGGACCAGATTTACATCCCTAGTGATGGTTGTGAGGTGACATTGCATACAACATACATTGTGTGTATAATTTGTATTGCATTAGTGAGGTTAAGTCACAGTGGACTAACCTAAAAGAATATCACGGTGGATATTCTTAAATAACACTCAACCATGAATTGGGCAATGTTATAAAAAGGTGTGCATATATGATGACATCAAATATTGTATCACAGGAGACATTACATTACATGAGACATTTCTCATTGATGATGATAACAGGTGTATGATTATATATCATTACAAAGTGGATCATCTATTGGTGTTTACTTTTGTGTTATTTTATATTCGTTCTTTATGAGTTTAATTATCTTAATGAGCACATTGACATAAAGCTCACAGCCACACAGGTTATTTTGCAGGGTCATGGTGAAGATGTACAGTCCACTGCTATTGATATCAAATTGATGAGTTATGGAGAGTTCTTCAAGTTTAGGGTCATAGTTTTTGTATATTTTGGAGAAGAGTCCTTTAAAGTTATTTACATTCTGGCCTTGTAAATATTTGAGGGTTTGGTTCATGATCTTTTTATGTATATATGGTGATTATAGGATTGTTTTATAGTTAATAATGTCGTTTATCCCTTAGATGATTCACATCTTGGGATTTATTATGAGATGACGTTCGCAAGCTGGTGACATGTGCTATCACACTCATCCTAAGAAGGGGTTAGTGACACCTGATTAGGAGTGGGTGTGACATATGTTGACTCAAGGTTGATTCTCATATTGATTTTGATCATAACAAAATCATGTGGTTGTTATTTAATGATTTCAATTGAGTGTGCATGTTAGATTATAATCATTTGATAACAAGAAAATAATTAAGCTGATTGGTTGAGAATCCAACAAGAAGATTACTTAGGTAGTCTTATTCTTGAAGAGATAAAGTTTGGGTATGCATATATTTGGTAAAATTCATAGCTAACTTATTCACCATGAAGACCCTCGATCGTCATGGCCATATCAAATCCAGTAAAGCATCAATTGCACAAGAAAGGAAGAGCAAAAGCTTGTATGCTCTGAGGCATAAAGCATAAAAGAAAATAGGAGTAAGTTTCTGCTTAACACATTGGAAGATATTGAAGAATTTATGTTGAGAAGCTTGTCAAGAATTATCAAAGGTTGATGAGTATGATGGGTTGACACATTTAATAAGCTCATGCATTACAAGTCTTGAAGGTTTGAATACAAACATGGAAGTATGAAGAGATTAAAGGTTTTCAAAGGAGTTAAGATTCAAGCAAAGTCAAATATCACAAGTTCTATTGAAGATTTGATGAAGACGTGGAAGAATGAATGATTGAAATTATTCTTGAAGATCCACATGTTTTGAAAAAAACCTTTCAAGCTTTAGAAGTCTCAAATTGATGATTCTTGAAGAGCTTGAAGAGTTTTGTTATGAACTGAAGAAGTCTTACAAAGTTGAAGTTTCTGATCAAAAAGTGTCGACATATGGATTCGAAATGTCGACACATGAAAACAGAGGACAAGAGCTGGAGGATGTAAACATGAAGTGTCAACACATGAAAATGAGGTGTCGACACCTGGGCTCCAACGACTATATTTTTTACCCTTATAACAGTATGATCTTGCATCAAATGATCTCCCATCCATAACCAACAGCTACAATAAACTCAACGATATATATAGAAGATCCCCAACACATATATGAGTAAGAAGAACATAAGATCAAGTGCTAGAAATTGAGATTTCATCTCTTACATCTTATAATCTGTTTTTATTTATTTGGGGGGTTCTTGTGTAAACTGAAATTTGCTTATTTACTCTTTGAGAGAGAATTATTCATTGTACAACCTTCATCTATTATTGGGTATGCTTGTAAACCTGTAAGTTTAAGTGAAGCTTGAATAAAATCACCTATAAGTTTGAGTGGAGCTTGGACAAAATCACTCGAGATTTTGAGAGCTTAGAAAGAGCTCTTGTAAGAGTGAGCTAGGCATTTAGAGCAAAACCAGCAACTATATAAGAAAATTTTACATAGTGAAATATCTTCAAGAGGATCGAGGAAGAGAGGACGTAGGTAAGGGTTGGCCGAACCTCTGTAAAATTCTTGTACCTTTATTCTTCATTTTTTGCTTTATTTTTCTTCCTTACTCATAACACTTGCTTGAATTACATCTTATTATTTTGTTGATTGGCTTTTAGTCTGATTATTCACTGCTACATTACTTGATAAGTTTTTAATTGCATTGTTTGCTATTAATTTCATAAATTCACCCCCCCTTTTGGGTTGTCTACTTAGGCCAACAACATATATAAAAAAAATAAATTGTAATATAAAATAAAGTGGTTTTGGTAAGACATTTTGTGAAACCCTATCTTGCTTAGCATCACATTTAGCTTAAATGCATATGTTGTAGTGCATGATTTTTCTAATCAAGGAGCTTGTTTGACATATTTTAATAAAATTGTGTCATGTGGGGAGTACGTTATTTTTTAAGCATAATTAATTAGTTTAATTAATCTCCATACTTAACTTAATAACAATAATAATTAATTATTATAAGTGTGCTTAATTATATTAATGATGCGGATTAGTGGTGTGTAGTGAAGTAAGGAGGTGTTAGGTGTGCTTGTGTGTGAAAGCTATCAAGGTGTGTACATAAGGTGTGTGCTTCATCGCTAGCATGTGAGTGAGTTAGATACATGTTGTATTTATTGTTTGCATCAAGTTAAGGGAGTAGAGAGGTGCTTTTGTAGTACTTTGTTTTGGCAAGAGAGAAAGTAAGAGAAATGAGAGAAAAAGGGAAATAAAGGAAGAAAGGAAGAAAAGAAGAAAGGGATTAAAGGGGGAGGTTGTGCAAACATTGTTTGAGGTGAGGAATCTCAAGTTTATGCTTGTTTGCATGTATTTCTATTAATTGTTGCACGTAAAAGACTTTTCATATCTTAGAATTGAGAATTGAAGTCCAAGAGGTTGGAGTTCAAGGTGAAAACCTAGAATTTTGCATGGTGTTCATATTCTTGGTGTTTTGAAGTATTGTTAAAGACTTTAGGACTTCATTCTAGGCTTTAGAGGACTTAAAATTGGGTTAGGATTGTAAGGAAGACCTAAAACCATGTTTTGAAAACACTATTTCGAACCGAAAGGGGAGGGGGCATACTGTGCACTCGAAAGGCGCCTAGTGGCGCACCTTGTTGGAGAGGGGCACCAGTAAGGTGCTAGGGGTGCACTTAGTGGCGCGGTCCACTAGTCAAGGCGCGCCAAAGGGGCACACTGGCACGGGTCACTTGGCTGGTTTTGGCTAGTTTACTTCTTGTTTTGTATTTTATCTTCATACATTGTGTAAGGAAGGGTTTAGCACCTACGGTTAAAAGTTGGTACTTTATTCTAAGTGTTACTATTTCTCTTGTAAGTTTTTAGCAAGTCATTTAATGTATCATCTTGTATGTTAATGAGTTATATACATGCATATATTGTAATCAATTGCTTATTTTTTATAAGAATAATGTTATGGTATATGATAGATTCGGAGACGACTAAAGACACTCCTGTTCCACCAAAGGAGTGATTTTATCTTACGTACACTACCAGACGAGATGAGAATTTAGGATATTCTTACTTTTATTGAATTGAATATTTTATTATCAATATTGGTGTTGATGTTGGATTATGACGTGACATTGCATATAACATACATTGTGTGCATATCTTGCATTGCACAGAGAAGGTTAATTTGATGTATGACTAGCCTAAAGAATTTTGATGTGGGACATTCTTAAATAATTTGCCTTATCAATCTCGGTATTGTTATAAAAGAGGTGTACATATGCGATAACATCAAACATTGTATCACAAGAGACATTACATTTCATGAGGCATTCCTCATTGATGATGGTGATAAGTAATGATTAATTATCATTGAAAAGTAAATTATCTATTGGTGGTTGATTTGGTGTTTATCTAACATTCATTCTTTATGAGTTTAGTTATCTTAGTGAGCACATTGATAATAGTTCATACCCACACAAGTTATTTTGTAGATATGATTAATGAGGTCTAGTCTATTGCTACGATGTCGAGCTGGAGAGCTTAAAGAGCTCTGTTTGTTGAGTCATAGGCTTGTACATGTTGTACACTTTGAGAAATGATGTTTTGGGAGTTTGTTTACATTGATCTTACAAATATTTTGAGTTTCTGTTAGTAATTCTCTTATGTATATTTGGAGAATACAAGATGGTTATAATATTAATGTTTGTCTATTTCTTTATATTTTTCATACCTATAGAATTTTTGTGAAATATCGTTCGCAGGTTGATAATTTGTGCAATCACACTCATCCTAAGAATGTGTTAATTACACCTGATTAGGTGTGGGTGTGACACATTTGATAAGATTTCATTTAGTCCATTATATGATGGGATGGAGAAGATCCAAATCATTTGATATAATTACACTTACTTATTAGATTATTAATACTAATCATTTTAAGTACTAAATTTACAATTTAAGGATAATTTTGAAATTTAAACTTCACTAAGAACAATTAATATTTGATAGTAAATCAAGTCTCTAACTTAAAAATACAAATTATTTTTATGTAAAAATTTCAATTTTGAGTAACTATATATATATATGCGTAGGTGTAAACTATTAATTACACTGAATAGATAATTCACCTAAAAGTGTAGTCCCTTAGCAAATTTTTTGGAGAAAAAATCACTTTAAAATATTTACATTAAAACTTTAGTTTCTTATTGCAAGTTAGAAATTTTTTTGCAATTAACTTTTATAATTAATTTCAAGACTATATTAATTAATATAATTTAACATGAAGTATATATTTATTCTTGGAAGACGTTATGTGTCATTGGTTTTAAATTATGTTTGTAATCGCCAATTACATTACATTGCAAGATATTGAGCTCTTGACTTATGATCTTTCATATTGTGCACCAATCAAAAGCATTTTTTAAGTGGTAACAAGAAATGTGAAATAAAACTAGCGGCAAAGAGCATTTAACTAGGATTTAAAACTTAGGTTTGGGGTTTAAAATTTTTAAGGCTATATAATTTATTTTCCTAAAAATTTTTGATGCAGTTTTTATTTTATTTTTTATTTTATAGCAACTCAAGAGTAACTCACAAAGGAATTCAACCTTTATAGACACTTAGAACTATAAAATACTCACTCACACACCCAAACGTCTCAATACGGTTTAGTTTCTTTTCAATTGAGCTATGTCAATTAGGAGAAAATATTGGGTACAATTGTGGCATCACGTCATTATAACAAGGCAATAAATTAAACCCACATTATCAAGTAAATTCTAATCACCAGGAATGCTGAGTTTAAAATTTAAAATTTTTTCCTAAAACAAGAGGATTAAAATTTCAAAATACTCAAATGGTTATGTATTATTGACTTGTTCTACCACGACGTCGTACCCAATATTTTTCTCACAAACTAGATCTTTTTTTTTCTTCTTCCGAGTACTAGGCTTGTTTTTGGGCTTAAGTTTTTAGAAAATTCAATTCGTAAGGCTCAAAACATTTGGAATTTAGTGTTATCGATTTTGTGCTTAGAAATTTAGAAATCTGGAGATTAGGGTTTCAAAAAATTTTCAATGATTTCGTTGTTTTTAGATTTTTTTTTTGGAGGCTTTGTTTGGATATACTATATGGCATTATTGTGGGCTTTTTGTCTTGTTACTTCTGACTTTTTTTTACATAGCATTCGGTACCAAGGATAAGAACAAAAAAAAAAAGAGAGAAAAAATAAAGTGTCGAAGAAGAGCTACTTGAAGTTTGGTTTTGTAAAAAGTCTTTATTAACGGTGCTCCGTCGTTACACTTGAGAGTTGAGGGGCTACGGCACTTCTGTTGACTCGAGAGGTCTCCCTCTCTCTCTATCTCTCTATAGTCTTTACTATATTATTTTTGGATATTTAGCTTCTACTGATCACATTAGATATCTTTCTGTGTGAAGACTGATATAGAAACCGGAAGGCAAAGATCCGTTCTTTTTTTTTTTTTTTTCGTTCTTTGCTTTTTGTTTGAGTTATCATTTTATTATTTTTATCTCTTTCCGCGTCTGTTCGTTCATGAATGGGTCTCCCTGCTCTAACTTTGTGGGAACTTTTCTGTGAATTTTTTTGACTGTGGGAATGCCTTCTCTCATTATATAGCTTTAGCAACTAATATTTGGCCTTTGTTTTGGTCCGGGAGGAAAAGTGGGTTAAGATCCCTACTTTTCTTTTGCATTATTCTTTGCGATCTTTTTTTAAATTAGAGGGTGCCACCTTTGAATCCTTCTTTCTAGTCTTTATATTTCACTTTTTTATTTGTTTGAAAGGGAAAAAAAATAAAAATTGGCATTGGCTTTTGGTGTTGGAGAGTGTGGTTTGTCATTTTCCAATATCTTTTTGGAGCAATCATTTGCTCATGAGCTTCAGAATTTACTGCTTTTGCTTAACTCTAGGTTGTGTGGTTTTTGGTACTTCCGATTTGGTTGATGAATTTCCATTTCCCAATAATGTTTTGTTTCTTATTTCTTTCACCTACTAGTACTACCCTCTTTTCCCCCTTTTTCAAATTCTGCTGAAACAAATTTATTAAAAGTAAAATTTGTAAAGTCCACGAGTTGTCTGAAAGGGGGGCATTTGAGAGTGACTGGTAGCTGTGCATTCATGAGTTTTTTTGTCCTCATCTGTTCACTCTTTCACAGGCGTAACAATGCGTCTTCTAACTCCACATGTCATTTTCTTGCTCTTTCAACTTTGTTTTTTTGGAGTGTTGAAAATTGCAGTTGTTGGAGGGTTCCCATTGAGATTTGCTGTTTCCCATTTTCTCAGATACTTCTACTTTTCCCCGACTGAAGAAACTGCAATACCTGGCGTTGATCGGAAAATTTAGAGTTCTCCGTCTAGACCTTGCAGGGGGAGGGGGGCTATACTCTTAATGGAAGTGGAAGACCAGGTGTTGGGAAATTTTTGGATGTGCTTTTCTTAATTGTCTGACTCCCATGACTTTACTCGATGAGTGACTCACCAATAGTGCGATCTTCTTTGGGCTTGTGAGTTTGTCCATGCTCGTCTTTGCTCTTTCTAGCTTCTGTTCTTTGCTTACAAAAACTGAGACACTTACACTTTTAGCGAGCTTCAATCCTCTTTGAGCGTTTACTTTTTTGCCTTATATATTGTGCAGGGGTGACTCTCCTTCCAAATGTGCTGTCTCTGGTGCGGGTTCTTGTAATTCAGGAACTCTGCCAGGTTATGCAGATGAAAGTCCAAATTATAACTACTCGGAGGTCAGTTGAATAGTGCATATCTTTACGCAGTTCCATTTTCCTTCTTGTTCATCAATCGGAAATAAGGCAAACCAGGCACTATGGTGAGACGTCAAAACACCCGATCCTATTTTGACCTCGATATGTGGAATCTCCTTGCGCCATGTGTATTGAAATTGTTTGGGAGACATAGTCCCAGAGAGAGAGAGAGAGATATCTCACATTTGTTCGGATCTTCTCATGATTTCTGCCTACTAGATATACCCAAAATAAATTCTTTCCTCTCTTTCTTTACCTATCTGCTAGCCTGTTGATTTCACTCATTTTGTGCTCAAGTTTTTCCACTCTATTTTGGGTGTGATCGATATCCCAGTTTATTTAATTTATTGTCCTAATATTGTTTCTATCTCTCAGACTTGTGATATTCATCAGCATTGGGTACCTATTCTATTAGCCTTACAGTCATAATTTATAGTAATGGCGTCTTATTATGTGTGGGCGAATGCTTGACTTTATATTTATGAAGGGTTCCTTTTTTGTTCTTATTCCAAAGGGTTGAGCTTGTATTGGATCAAAATACTAATTTCATTCTCAGTTCTCAATCAAACAATTCAGGAGTATCTTTTTTGATATATGACAGCTTGACGGAACTTGGCCTAATGCTGCCTATGGCAGTATGGCTAGGTTTTCTGGTTGATTTAAGCCTAGGAAAGCTTCTAGATTTTAGGAATCTAAAAGGTAGAGGAGAGTTTATACGGTCGGAGACGAATAGGTGTGAGATTTGGCTTGATTTTTCAAGAGGGCAGGTTGCAGGTTTTTTAGAAAATAGATGCTTCTATCTGTGGACAACCATGGTTTTATGGGTTTTGGTGTTAATTCAAAAGCCAAAGGTAGGGTAAAGGATTTGGGTTGATTTAGGCTTAATAGGTAAGGGTTATGGAGTTGAAATGCTGCGTCCCATTCTGGAGGGGTTGATCAGGTTAAGCAGCGTGGTGACACCCCCAAAAACAAAGGACTTTTTGCTTTTTGGGGTGGGCCTTTTTTATTCGAATCTGTATGGGGAGGAAGTTCATCGTTCAGTGGTATGGTGTTCATAGTAAAGAAGGCGTCGCCCAACAATTGGTAGGTTAGATGGAGTCTCGCTCGTACAGGAAGAGTATGCACACTCTGGCAAACCATACAAGTAAAACAACTTGATATACCATACAAAGCATCTCCAGCCGAATGGTTGGGCAAGACTAAGGTGCCTAGGTAAACATCCTGTTTACCAGTCCATGAACAGTAACCCGAGAATAGTAATTTGTGGATGAGAAGAATAATCTAGGAAATCCTACCTAGAATTTCTTAGGAATTACTTGTAAGGCTGCATGACGTATCAGCAAAGCTTTAAAAGCTCACACACTTCTCAATATCATGATTCTAATGAATGGAAGGATAATATGCATAATTATAGGCGCTGCTAGACTTATCCTTATTCTACTAGGACTAACTTATAAATAGTACTCTTTAAGAGATTTTGACCAAATAGAATATTCTTGACCTAATAAAGACTCTATATAAGATCCAATAATATTGTTTGACCTGTAATATGACCCATGGGCGACCCTTATGGCCTATTTCCAACAATTTGCAAAATCACTAGAATCCCTCTAACTACTAAACCTAATAAAAAAAATCATTAACTTTTCCAACAACATTCTAACCTAGAAAATACATAATAATAATACTAAAATTGACCCTAACCATGATTATAGAAAGCCCAAGGAGTGCTCCATGTGAAATTCAATGCTTGCCTTATTTCTTATTCCCACGCTATGCATCAACTTTAAACATTTTTAAAGCATATTATTCAGTGTACATCTCCATTTTTTTTCTCTCTCCCTGGTTCTCATCAACTTACAACAGATATATTGGTTTACTTAATTTTCAGGTGAACAATTATGGTGGAGATGATTTAACTCTTGAATTTTTCTCAAAAAGCAGTGGTGCCTACATGTACAGATTACAACTTGAGAAGGATGTAAGCATCTCTTTTTCATAAACTCTCACGCAGTTGTAGACTTTCTACTAGATTTTGGGTTGGTTTTTATTTTCATCTTTGCAACCATTTGGTCTGTTGGTACCAATTGGATGAAGCCCCAAGTTATGTTGACCTCTTGATTAATTAGGCAAAGGCACTGGGGTCCAATATATTTTCTTGTTGATCCATCAAGAGTACAACTGCGTGCATGTCTTATTAAACTGGAGTTATAAACAGCATGCAGAATACTTTCTCTGCCACGGAATTCTTCCTGCAGGGCTTTCTGCCCAACTACTGCAAACATCCTGATTGCTAATGGCCTAATGCTAGTCAAAAGATTGAGGTATGGCAATGTTGTTTCTTCGACTGTGTTGTAACAAGAGGTCAACTTGCATTGGAGTCCTTGTCACTGACAAATTCATCAATTTGTGGTGACCAATAAAGTCTGGGAGGATATTCAATGGTATATGGAAATGCTTGTGTCTATTAAGGTGGCGGTTGGTAACACTTACAGTTTTTTTGCTTACGCTGTCAGTTTTCTGTGGTGGCAGTTGGTAACACTTTCAGTTTTTTGGCTTATGCTATCAGTTTTCTGTGTTCTGTTTTTTTATTTTTTGCAAAAGAAAGAAAACATGTTTGGTAATGCCAAAATAGCTATTTGTTCTGTTATTATTTTTCCTTAAAAAATATATTATAAATATTTCATTTAACAAGCAAAGGAATGATTTATTTTGTTTTTGGGTGGGTGGGTGGGTGGCGATGTGGTTGGGGAAGGGAAAGGATGAGTGGGTGGCGGGCAAGGTGGTGAAGGATTGGCTGGGTGGTGGTGGAGGTGGTGAAGGTAGGACTGGGTGGCGGTGGGGGTGGGGAAGGTGTGAGTTTACAAATAACAAAAACCAAAAACTGTTTTGAATTTCAAAAACTGTTTTCAGAGTTTTTCACAACAAAAGCATTTGAAAACAGTTACCAAACATGCTTTTTATTTTTCAGTTTTCACAAATTTTGAGAACAAAATAAGAAAACAGAAAATAAATACATTACCAAACAGGCCCTAAAGAGTGTCATTTTTGTTAGGTTATTGAATGCTACTCTGTCTATTGGATGTGATGGCAGCAGCAGAGAAAAAACGTCAAAATGAAATCTGCTCTTAAAATTGGCTGGATTGTTTATATTACATTGCCAGAAATATATGAAAGTTCAGAAGTATCTTTTTAAATGAACCTCCAGAGGTAGGAGTAGAAGCTTTGGGGTGTCCTTACTTACGTGGTACAACACAGAAGTAATTGTTTAGCTTTCACCAGGATATTTTTGTTGTCTAAAATTAATAGCATTGGAACGATATGTTGCATTACTTTTTGTAATTGTGGAGCTTTTAAGCTCCGGGCATGTGCTGTTGGAAGCACTTTGTTTGAATAGGTAAAAGTTGGATGAATTCTCAGTTTAGAACATATTTTATCAGCTTTAGTAACATTGCAGCATTACGTGCTTCCTAATTAAGTCCTTTGTATAGGTACAAGGATTACAGCATCAGCTGCAAGAAGAAATCGAACTGCATGCCATTCTGGAAAATGCTATTGAAAAATCTGCTGGAAAAGTATTCAGTTCATCATACCTTCCTCATCACGTAAGTTTATAAATCTTCATTCACTCTCAGAGGTATTAATAAATCTTTTAGATGATGAGATGAATGTGCTTTCCTCCTAAAGTTGATTCTTCTTGAATCATAATTTTCTTTTCCTTAGCAGTTTTACCAGATAAAGTTACTTCTATTTACTGAATCCAGAGAATGTTGTTGCATTTGTTGTTTTAAAAATTCCATCGAAGTATATTTCATATAAACTGAATCACATCTAGATTCATTCTACATGTGGCCTCGTCCCCTGAATCCTTTCTTCATCTTTTTTGAAGGTGGGATTTACTTTCCATCCTGAAGGTTTGGTTGATGGAAGAAAATCCTTGATACTCTTTGGTGACCAAAATTTAGAGCAGCTGCTGTCACCAAGCTGTTATTTATTTACTTCTTAGTTTACATCAACTAAAAAATATTTAAAAGGTGGAAAGAAGAGAAACTGAAAGAAGGTGAAGGGAAAATACTTCTCCAGTGGACTGTCCCCTATCTATCTGCAATGAGTTCCCAAAAGCACACACTGGCAGCCCCCACACCCCATCTCCATGCACACACACTGTTGTACATTACTGAAACTTTTCCTAATTTGCTGATCTCCTTGCCTATGTAAATAGGTCATTTTTTGTCTTCAGTGCTGGTTCCTGTGCTGCAGTGTTTAATTCTCACACTCCAGTATTCCTGTCAATTGAATAGTTGCCAGACTACTATTTATCACTAGTTGATGGCCACTTAATCAATGTGTGGTGCAGAATAATGGAACTGTTTGTTGTAGTCTTTACATAATTTCCAAGAGCACGCATGCCTCAATTGTAACTTTTATAAATAGTGGGTGATGCTCTTGCTTCAGAACTGTCATTCTACTCTTCTTACTTTGCACCTTCTATGAGTTAGCTAGAACATTCCAATGATTTTATGTCTATTCAATTGTTTTTAATACTACTTTTCCCAGAATAATAGTTGACATTGTTTTTTTATTGATAAAAAAAGGTTGACATTGCTTTTCTGGATATTCCAAAATTACCACTTATCCAAAAAAGGAAATTCCAATATTGTTAGCCATGGTCAAAAGTGGACCAATAGGTTTCACTGAATTTCCTACTATACCCTTTGTTAAAGCATTAATAATAAGTTTATCATTTGTTTGAGTAGTCTACAATAAAGAGTAAAAATGGAGTACTAAAACAAAGTCTGAAAGAATATAAGGTCAATTCCTAAAACTATTTGCATCTTCAAAGTGGACTTCTTCTTAGGGATGGAGTGTGTATGAGAAAGGACATTTTATTGCAGAATTTAGCATAATGTTCTCAAAATATTCTTTTTGATAAGTAACGCAGAAATATCTAACCTAAGAATGTAAAGTCAGTCAAGCTTGAGAGTGTGAGTTTGGATCTGTGGGGCAGTCACTTCAGCAAAATAATGCTGGGAGTTAGGTCTGTTCCCAATATACCCGTCACCGATGTTGTGGACCGTCATTTGGTATTTGCTTTGAAATTTTGAATTTATATACATACTTTGTAGTTGCAGAGTTTGAGTCTTCTTAAAAGCTATCATAAATATCATATTTATATTTTATTATATCAAATAATAAGAAATAATTTTTCATATTTTACATATTGAAAAGACGTGTGAACAAAAAAGTCGTAATACTTATTTTAGAAAGCTGTATGTATAAACAGATTAGAATTTTTGGGCTTTAGAATTTTTTAAATTAAAAAGTCTGGAGGGATTAATATGAATAAATCCATGTTTTTATTTTATTATTTTCTTCAACTTGCAATGTGTTTCATGCATGTTTAATCGATGGACACGTGGTTCTCTCAAGTGTCCGAAGCATGTTGGGTTTTGAAAATATCAAAAACATAATTGGACATGTTCGGATGTATGCCTGTTACGTGTTAGGGAGTGTTTGATAGGTGTTGGTATCTGATAGACATGGCACATTTTTAGAAGTGTCAATACTTCTTAGCGTATAACCACGAGGGGAGGAATCACTGTCAATACACGTGATTGCAATAGCCAGTCTAGAAGCCCTAATGTTGTAAGGCACGTGATTGCATTCCTAAATTCTATCTCTGGTTCCTTCACTGCTTCCCAAACTGACCTGCTTACACAAAAAAAAAAAAAAAAAAAAAAAAGGAAAACATAAGAAAGGAAAGTGAAACTTTTTACCCTTTTTTTGGAGCTGAATAATTCAATATTTTCAAGTAATGGATCAACTTTTACAACTTATCAAGAAAAAAGAAGAAGTAAAGGTTCAACTTTTTTGTCCTTTTCAATCTGCTTTGCTCTGCATTCCCTTTTCAGTTGTTTGCTAGGTCTCTTAGGGATTTTGAAGGGACCATAGAATTTTCCATTTTTTTTTTTTTTTAAATTTAGGGTTTCTTTTATAGTACTGTTTTTTGTTAATTGATTCCGTTAGAAACATACCGGCCTCATTCTACAGGCTCAGGAGCTCTTGTCCAATATTGCAATATTGGAGTCTGCAGTTTCAAAACTTGAACAGGAGTTTATCTCTTTGCATTTCCAAGTTAGTCAGGAAAGAAATGAACGAAGACTTACAGAATATCGTTGGAGACATTCTTCCCAGTCATTATTTGTTTGCTCTGATACTGCCAAAGCGCCGGTATATACTCTTTTCCTGCTAAAATCAAGTAGCCTTCATGACCATAATAACAATTGATTTGTCCTTCACAAAGTTGGCCTGACAAATTCTAGTTTTTCCTGAGAAACTCTATTTGGCTGTATGTCTTCCTATACTGCTTCTGCTGCTACTAATACTATACAATTGTTGTTGTTGTTATGTTGTACGTGTACATTCACATTATTTAGCATAAATAGTGATTCTCCTTCATTTTCCACTTTTTTATGAAACAGCAAGTTCGTTTGTACTTTCTGCATTTCACATTAAACCAGATTCAGTGATTGCACATTGAACCTCAACCTTATTTGGTCACTCTACAGTTTGAATTTTTGAGACGGACATATTCAGTATTTGTTCTCTCTACGGGTTAGTTCGCGGTTTGCCTATAATGTCTAAATAAGAGAACATCATGGACAATTAAAACATGAATATCCATACTACCCACTTTTAGCTTATTTATCCTTTTCCTCTTTTTTTCTTTTTGTTCTCTTTTCGTTGCAAGAAGAGGGAGAGGCAGGCTGCAGGTCCCAGAGCTACAGTATAATTTGGGTGTTGGGAGGGTGGGGGGTTGGTTTGTGAAGTCCCAATATTATTATATAGTTGAGGGAGGTCCCATTTTGTATTTTGCATATGGATGATTGTCTTTGCCAATAATAGCCAATTTTAAACCTGACGTATGTAAGCAGTTCCTTGTACTACGTAAATAGGTCGTTCTAATATATGGAATTTGATCCAACAGGATATATGTTGTAAGCACTAGTAGTAGGGTTGACATTGACAATGATGGAATGCGTCTTGTAGCTGTGAAACATTCTTTGTGTGTGTTATAGTAATCAGCTTTGCTCTTGCTTCTGTCTAGATTTCATCTTCTTTAAGGTGTTCAATGCATTCCGTGTCTGAACTGTGTCATTCCTCTGAAGATATCTCATGCCAGAAGTTCAGAGATCAACCATCAGAAACAACTATAAAATCATCCACTACTTACTTGATGACAGAGGTATCTCTCTGGTTACTGTCTTACCTCCAGCATGTTTCACTTGTTAATATCTTTGAGCAGTCTGATTATTGTAATCAGTTGCTCCTTAGTGCAGATTTCATTATTCTTGTTTGTTCGTAAAGTCAGACTAAATTGGACCCCGTGTTCGGTTTTGTGTTACCATAATACTCTACTACCCTAACGATTTATGTTTTTGGAACAGAGTTCCGAAACATGGTACCATTCCAAAACGGTGAATTTAGCGATCCAAAGTAACCTCAAACTTTTTTCCTTATTTATATCTTTAAAGGTTGCCTAACAAAGAAAAAAAAATGCTTATAATGAACCAAAATATAGGAAGAATAGAATTTTGTCATAACAATATATATATATATATAAATTCACATTGATTTAATCATTGGCTCCCAAGTTATTTTCTTCAAACTTGTGAAGTGTGTTTAAACTATGAATGCGTGTGTCCCCAAGTGTTCGAAGTGTGTTATGTTTTAAAACTATTAAAAAAATAGAAAATGTTTTAACACTTGTCCGACGCATGTTGGGATCGACGGGATGTGTCTAAAACTAGTGTTAGTGTTCGATATGGGCACATCACTTTTGTAAAATATTTATGCTAAAATGAATGATTCTTTACAATTGTCTTAAGCTCATACTTGTTAGGCTAATGGGAAAATTTGATTGGACTACTGTTAAAAGTGGACCATGATATATGAAAAATGTGTTAGTTGTTTGTCAAGAGTTATTAAAGAGGATTGGTTTTGTTATAGCTAATTTTAATTATCTAATGGGAGGGACAAATTAAAGAGGATGGTACTTGATAGAATTTTAGCAAGGAGGATGGAGTAGGAATTGTGTGTTGCGTGCCACAAGCTGTGGCATATTGGATTGGTGGGAATAATGGCTGACCCAAGAATTTTGTGTGGCCAAAGCGCCCCAAAGGAGAAGGGTTTTGTTTTTTTTTTTTTTTTTTGGGGGGGGGGGGGGGGGGGGGGGGGGGGGAGAAGAGAGATCTGTTTGTACTTTGTTGTATATAGATTAAGACACTAATTAAGAGGAGAAGCAATGAAAACATGTTAGATACACAATTTCAAGATTATTATTCAAATAATAGCATCATTATTGTGGATGGTCGATTGTTGATTGAAGGGTTTAGAAGCCTCTTGGAAGCATGGTAGACATGTAGGAGTTGCCAAACCACAAGATGTAGGCTAATTGAGAGCTGAGGTGGTTTTAGGAGGAAAGAGAGAGAATGGTAGTAATGGAAAGCTAAGGAGGCTTGGAGTAGGATGACCAGAGTCTTTGGCTAAAGATAGGAGATGACTTATTTGCATTGAGATGAAAATGCATGTATATATAAGAGGGTCAAACTTGTAAAGGTCAGTTGGCGGCATATGCTAAGGGCACAAGCTTGAGCTAATACAATGACAGGTGGCCTCGTCTAGGAGTTTGGCATTCCGTTAGGGGCATGATTTAACTGGCAATGAAGGCAAGCTTTTGCAGAGGTTGCAAAGGATATAAGGGTGCTCATAAGGTACCAAGGTGTACGATACATTTAATATGTACTTGGAGATTGTCTTGATATATAGATCTCTTTCTCTTCAAGTTGTCTACTTACTTGTACCCTTGAGTGAGAGTGGGATGAGTATATAGATGAACTCTCATCTCTGACTTCCAATTCAATGACCTCAGAGGTCTTGTGCATTGGCCACAAAATAGCACCAGGGCTCAAAGATGATCATTGTACAAACCCTATTGGGGTCCTTATGCTTTCCTCTTAACCTAGGCTATTGTGTGAGAATTGGGGTGCCATTTGAGAGAAAAAGCCACGAGGCACAGGACAAACTTGGGTGGAGAGCCACTTGTTGAGCTGAGGAGGGTCTAAGTGTGTCATCACTACTAGAGGAAGGTGCACTTAGGTAGTCTGCCGAACCAAGTCGGGGTTTCAAGTGCACCATGGAGAATGATTCTAAAAATGTCCCTAAATGCCTAGGTTTGGCTAGACCCAAGAGGGAGCTAATACAACAAGTGGGAGTGTTTGAGCGGTCCATGTGTCACCTCATGAGTCTAACCTGATGGGACTGTGGAGATGATGTAGCAGTACTACATGCCCAATAGTCCCTTGTACTAAGAAGCACGGATAGACACGGGACATGGATACGGCACCGTACTAACACACAAATAAATATAAAAAATATTTTTGTGTCTACATGAAAATAAGAACTATTTATTTATTTTTTACGTTACAAATATATTTATATTTTATTATATCAAAATGGTAAGAAATTATTTTCTACATTCTATATATTCAAAAGAAAGTGTGAACATAAAGTCCTAATATCTATTCTAAAAATGCTCTATTCATAAACAAATGGAAAGTTTTGGGTTCTAGATTTTCTAAAATTAAAAAATTTAAAGGGAGACGTACCTTCACAATTATAAATCCATGTTGTTTTTATTTTATACATATCTAAATTTATTTTCTTCAAACTTGAAATGTGTAACATGTTTGTCCTCTAATGTCTGAAGCATGTCTAGTTGTAAAAAAATTAAATAAAAATAATAAGACTTATTTGGGCTCATGTCCAACACGTGTTCAACTTGGACATAACACCTTCTTAGAAATGTCCGTGGTTCTTAGCCCTTGTTCCCACAATTATAATGAATGAGCTCCCTCTTTATCAATGACAATAAAGACTTTGATGAAAAAGAGGAAGTATCATGTGGTGTGGTAGCAACATAAGTAAATATAGTGTTTGGACTTTAGTGAGAGCATTTGGAATACCTTGTTTTTACTATGGCATACTCTTTCTTTTACTCTCTCTCTGGCCTTTACAGAATGTAATGTTTATTTACCCAGGAAAAGGATTTTGTAGCCGTCAAACTGAAGTGGTAAACCTTTCTAATAATTTGAACATCTACTGTTATATTTTCTGTTCTATGACATTTGTCGTTCTTAATGTTATACAAGTGTTTGAGAGTTGGATTTTGTTTAGGATGGGGTAGAAAGCCAAATCGGACACAACTTGTGGTTCATCTATTTCTCTAGGAAAAATCTTAGTATGTAGTAAGAAATCAGGGTTTTGACCTTTTTTGTAACAAACAAATGGCAGCAGCATCTTAGTTGGTCAGAGTTCGCCTCATCTCCAAAAACAATGCAATTGTACATAATTTATTTGAAGATAGAGTATGAATAAGCAGAGGTGATTCTAATGGTAGGCTTTATGTTTTAAGAGTAATGTGCATGTCAACATTTGTACAGCTAAAAGTAAGTGACTGGCTGGATCATATATGCTTTCTTAATTAAATATCCTTGATATATGTCGTTCTGATGCCATATTGTTTCGTATGGATGTTCATCTGTTACTTTTGATATCCTTCTAAACTTTACATGTTCTTCTCAACACATACTTGCACTGAAAAATATAAACTTGAGTTTTTGCACCAAATTGCTTAATCTATGTTTCCTTTTTTTTTTTTTATTCTTTTTCTTTTTCTCTTCCTTTGGTTTTTTTATGTCCTTTTAAGACTTGTGTATATTACTCATTCTAATTATTAGGAAAGGCGTTACTTCGAATTAATAATACAACTTTAGCAGGCAGTTAAGAAAATGGATGCCACATGTTGCCAGCCTGTAGATTTTGAGAAGCTTACTAGAGGGGTGCAACCTAAGGGCCTCCGGGATAACCCTAATCACCTATCAGAGGAAATGGTTCGATGCATGAAAGATATATTCATCTCTCTAGCGGATTCTACTATACCCTTGAAGTCTGCATCGGAGAGCCACTACTCGTCTTTGTCTCCACATGGACATCTTTCGAGTTCATCTATGTGGTCATTATCTGAACGCTCAATAATCTCATCATGGGTGCAAAGCCCACAAGTTGATTTACTGTATAACCCAGAGGTGTTGGCCATGGAGAACACCTGTGATCCATACAGAGTGCATGGTAAATTAAGTTGGGCAGAAATTGGAAGATATGGATTAGCAACTGAGGTTTCTTGGATGTCAGTTGGGAAGAAGCAGCTGGAATATGCTGCAGGAGCACTACGAAGATTCAGGTAGGATTTCATTCAGCCCTCCTTTGTTTAGATATTTCTTGTCTATTTACAGGGCAAAGATTATGGCTATGATCTTGATTCAAATGTATATCATGTGTAATTCCATCTGAATAACATTATGAATGACCTGGATTCAAAACTGATGTTGAATTTCTTTAAATCCACTTTCTGTAGGCAGTTTTTCTTCTTTCATTCAAAGCCTCAGGTTTATTAGTTTGTTACTTATACATATATAAAATCCTGCGTGTTTTCATTATACGTATATCATGGATAAGCTATTTCCTAAATTGCATCAAATGGGTGCACCTCTTTTCTGTAATATTTTCTATTTACCTGGTCTAATAATTTCCATATTTCTTGGTTCAGATAGCAGATTTTAGTTTTTAACACAATGATGCCCATGAAAGTTGTCCTAAGAACAACTGAAAGTATAATATATGAGGCGGAATTTGTTTAGATATCTAGTTCTTTCAGGAACTACAATGTTACGGTCATTTCGGCTGAAATATACAGTTATCAAGCAACTTTGGGCATATCTTTTGCCCATATTTTGTTATATCCTCTCTCTCTGTTTTTGGTTCGGGGAAGGGGTTGAATTTGGTGTATCAAATGTTGTATTGAACATTTAGATATCTCGTGAAAATATCCTGTTAGATGGGACTGCTACTTCCCTGTGAGAGGATGAATTGTTCTATGGACCTAAAGTTAATTGAAAACTGTTTTGATGCTATTTTTTGGAGAACAGAACACTTGTTGAGCAACTGGCGAAAGTGAACCCTATCAATTTGAGCTGCAATGAGAAGTTGGCTTTCTGGATCAACTTGTACAATGCGCTTATAATGCATGTGTGTATCTCAAACTTATATTTTTGACCTTCTGGTGAAATTAATGTTTTTATAGGACAGCATGGATTAATTTGTTGATGTTTACCAATCAAGGGTAGCCCTATTGGCACTATACTTCGACTTGCTAATTTGGAATTTTTATGCACTCAAAATGTGCAGTGCATGAAGCTGAAAGTGGAGTGTTAGTAGTGCTAATCCATCTTTATATGCATATACCAAAAAAGCAGGATTTTATCTATCATAAGCCTTAGTAGCACCCCATGTTTTCCTGGACTCTGCTTTTAAGTTCCGTTCAGTTAACATAGTAAAGTGCAAGAAGTAAAATGGAACTCACTTGTGCACTATACTTGAGACCAATATTGTGACTGGTGAACCAGAAGGCAAAAGCATGACCCATGTCCAGAGCAGTAAATTAAGTCTAAATAAACTAATATTGGACCCTAATCACTACTGTTGACACTTTCCTTTGGACTAAAAACCCTTCTTGAATGGTGTTGTGCCCATAGGCTTGGTTTTAGGCTTCCAAAGGCTATGCCTTGTCTAACAAAATAATAGCTGCCCGTCATAAGATTGACATGAAGCCTAGTACATTATACCCATAAAAAACCTAAAAAGTAGAGTGCCAACAGCTTCACCTTTAAACTGCCAGTAAAAAAAGATGGTGACAATTTATTTTGCTGACCCCTTTTTCGTTTTTTTGGCTCTGAACAGGCTTACTTGGCATATGGAGTCCCAAGAAGTGACTTGAAGCTGTTTTCTTTGATGCAAAAGGTTTGATTTCTGACATTTAATGCCCTCTTTACTTTGATGCCATAATAGAGGAGCATTTTTAAAGACTATAAATTATTCAGTTAGTAAAATATCAACCAAGCAATGCTTGTGTCACTTTGCACAGCTTGGCAGTCTACCAAAGAGTTTGTTGAGATGTATGAGGATTGCACCTCAGTTTGTTCTTTAATACCCATGGAGAGGTTGTCTACTTTTTGTGGATATCTCTGTCTCATAGAACTAAGATGAATTTTGAGGGTTGCTCTTTTGTGAATCCAATCAAAGTGGCAACTGAAGCATCTGTAGAAATCACAATGAGGGGCCTTTTCTGGTTGCCTCTAAGCTGGTGGGCTTTGGAGATTCTTAAGGCAGAAGTATCAGGCTTTCGCCAAGGCTTACTGAGGTAGGGAAGTGTGTAGTAAAGCACCAAAAGGATATACGCTTTTGAATCAGTTGATTCAAGCACGAATACCTAAGATGAATCCTTCTCTAAACCTATTGATTCACTTTGTATACAAGGATTGAAGGCAACTATTGCTTGTTGATTCTAGAACTAGAATACCAAGAACAGTAGGAAAAAGAAAAAACGTTCTCAATAATATTATTTCTCCAAAAACTGAGTTCTGGCATAGCCAATACAGCAAAATATAAAGAAACAAAATCCTAACATAATTAGGACACGAATTAAGCAGAAATTATGAAAATTACCAAAAATGGAAAAAATCAAATGACCTATAGCACGGAATTCTGACTTTTACGTTAAAGTAATTGCAAAAATAGAACTTACCTAAAACGGAAAAAACACTAAATTGATGTCCTAAACGATGGAATTAGGTGACAATCTAGCAGGATCCATGGCAAAGCTATTGATTTTGATCTCCACCATGTGTCCAATCAGGCCACCAAGTTTCACACTATTCTAAGTGGAATTCTAGATTTCCATACTGTATCATTCTCTCCAAGGTGAGGAGGATTCACCCTCAGATTCTAAAGATAAGGGAAGCAACTTTTGTAGTTTTTCTTTCACAAAACTTGTACTTCGTGTCTGGATTCAGATGTTCACAATAAAATGATATTTGACCAACCTTTTAAAGAATAATAAAGGAGATGAGCTGAAGCAAGTAAAATAAAAAGGATTTTCCTAATGGTGATTCCCTTGAAAGTCTTCAAAGAAATCCATTGGCAGCGTCTCTCTATTAGTGGTGATCTTCATAGTTTCTTCTACAATGAATTATTCTTCATTGAAGATAGGTGGCTTACTCTAATCTACAATTCGATATGGAGTAATTTTTTATGTGAATGGCTACTCAACCTCAAAGAATGATTTGGCAAGAAAGAATGTTTTGACTGTCCCCTTGCATATAGAATGCAGAGATGAAGGGTGATCTTGCATTGATCTGTGGCAGCTAAAGTAGCAACTTACTAAGGCTTCACTCCGTTGTGCCAATCAGAGTATGTCATCATATTCGTGCATAGCATCAAGAGGTGCGTTATGACCACCACGCATCCTTCTAGGTGGCATGATGCACAAAAGATCACTGGTTTTGATACCAACTGATGCATGAAAGTGTGTAGGAAAGCACCTAAAGGAAGGATAGATTTTGAATTCATTAATTCATGCGCAAATGCCGGAGACAAACTCTTCTCTAAAGCTGTTGATTCACTTTGAATGCCAAGATTAAAGGCAACTATTGCTTGTTCTAAAACTAGAATACACCAAGGATACTAGGAATATGGAAAAACATTCTCAATAATATTATTGATCTCCAAAACTTAAGTTATGGCGTAGCTAATACTCGGAATTCTAACCTAATTGGTACACGAATTAAGCAGAGATCAAGAAAATTACCTAAAATGAAAAAAATTCAAACGAACTATGGAAACTGAAAATAAACGATCCCTAGGAATAAGGAGTTTTACATAAAAAGTAATTGCAAAAAAAAAAAAAAAACTTTCCTAAAATGGCAAAATCGCTAAATACATATGAATTCAGTAAAATCTGGCAAGGTTCATGCCAAAGCTATGATCTTGATCTCCGCCACATTTCCAATCGGACCACCAAGTTTCACTTAATTATGAGGTGGGAGTTCTTGATTCCATGGTTCATTACTTGGCCAAAACATTTTTAATAGCTTGGAGTGGTGGGCCAAAATATGCCATTTTGGCCTTCGTGGATATGGTCGTACAATGGTAAACTTAGGTATTTGCTGCTCCATTAGAGTGGACCATGATAGATATTACAGTGTCTACTAATGCACATATAAAGGGAATTATTAGAGGTATTTCATTTCTATTACCGCTCTCTATTGGTCATTGTTCATTCGTCGTTGGTCATTGGTCATCAATGAATGGCGGTAACCCCTCAAGAGAACTTTCTCGCTGTGACAGGACCTCACTGGTCTCTATAAAAGCTCAAAAGCCAAAAGATTCGAACTGAAGATTTTGTGATGAGTACAAAAAATATGCCATCTTTTCGTGTCAAGTTGGAGAAGACTTTAGGAACATGATTTGAAATTCTGAGAATGCTTTTTGAAGAGAATAATCAGAGAATTGTTCTTTTGTATAGACGTAATCCAGATTTCATACTTGTATTTGCCACCATGATTTTCCCTTTTATTGCACAAGAAATTTGTATACACAGTTAATTGAAGAAAGGTTGGTTTGGTGGGGGAAAGGTTTGAAACGCTCTATTAATGTGGTGTTTATTGTATTACAGGCAGCATACACAGTTGGGGGGCATTCTTTCAGTGCAGCTGCTATTGAGTATGTGATTTTGATGATGAAACCACCAGCCCATAGGCCCCAAATCGTATGAATTTGGAATCTGATGCTGAATAAGTTTCTTTGTTTATCTGCAAATTCATCATTTTTTTGGGGTCAATTTATCAGCTAATTAAAACTGCGGCATGTTATCAGGCTTTACTTCTTGCTCTTCACAAGCTTAGGGTATCTGAGGAGCAACGGAAGTCTGCAATTGATACATTTGAACCACTCCTAGCTTTTGGTCTTAGCTGTGGAATGTACTCATCACCTGCGGTACATTTGAACACTTCTTGCAGTTATATATTTGAGGATGTATTTTCTTTGGCTAGTAATTTGTATTTAAGTGATTTACCATCTGGCAAATTGCAGATAAGGATTTATACAGCTGAAAATGTGAGGGAAGAGCTGCAAGAAGCGAAGCGTGATTTTATTCGAGCTTCTGTTGGGGTAAGCAGCAAAGGGAGGCTATTGGTACCCAAAATGCTACACTGCTTTGCCAAAGGCTTTGTAGATGACGCGAAGTTGGCTGTGTGGATATCGCATTACCTTCCGCCACATCAGGCTGCCTTTGTTGAACAATGCATATCAAAGAGGCGGCAAAGCCTCCTTAGTTCTCGCAATTGTGGTATTCTTCCATTTGATGCCCGCTTCCGTTATCTGTTTCTACCCGAAAAGATTTAAAAATGATGCTGCCTGTTGACACCACCGTTGCATCGTTAAATGATCCTGGATCCAGCTTGGCAGCTCATCTCAAACAGTAGGCATTGGTTTTAAGCTACTTCTGTGGAATATGGGTTGCATTCTATTGCTTTTATCATATTCAGGTCAACAATGATCAGGATGGTGGCAGTTTTGGTCTTTTGCCTTGTAGACCAGTTGTATACCTTTTTGATGTTGTACATTAGATTTTTTTTTTTTTTTTTGGCTCTGTGCATTAGATTGGGTGGCAGAATGCAAATAATAGGCTAGCTGATCAAAAATATGCATCTGTGTTGTTTGATTGATTAGCAGTCTCGGCCATTCATGGAGGTTTGAGCTCAAATAGTTGGGGAAGCTAACGTCAGTGAAAAGTGAATGATGCACCATTAAGCAAATATAATAAAATATGCGTGAAGAAGCCTTAACAAAGATTCTAGTTGGGGGGGCCTATTTTGCTTCTGTTCCATGTAAATAAAAACTTAGTATAAATGACACCAAGGTCCCTATAGTTTTGCATGAATTGTACTTTGGTCCCCAACCATCATAGCCGTCACCACCAAGACCACTATTAAAACACACCATACTGAATTATATGTTAAAAGCCTAATTATTGAATTGAATTGAATTTAAATAAGCTATACCTCTTACCGCAATACCAAAATAAAAATAAAGTGCATGCTTTGAGTAAGAGATTTCTCATAATTTGTTAAAAGGCTAATTTCATGACATAAGACTAATTGAGTTGCTAAACTGGTTTCACTTAATATTAATTGCATTCTAGAAACTGTTTGCAAAATCTAATTATGACTAATAGTGATTAACAAGACTAATTGAAATTAATTGGATTATGTGATTAAGTAGTATGTAGGATTAATTTTTATCAAAACTTGATTAGTTTGACACGACCTTTATTAATTAGTAGATGACGATTCATGCTATTCCTTGCATGAGAGTATCACCTCCTTGCTTTCTAGAAGGACGTGTCCCACTATGCATGTCCTATATGCTAAAAGAGCGAGTTAGGATCGCCTCTGCTTAGTTTCAACGTCCGGCTTCATATTTTCATCCTACACAGGGCATGCAACCTTCGAACTGTTACAAATACTCTTCATTTATGCATTTCAGTTTTTCAATTTTATTTTGGAGAAGTATCTATTGCATTGAGTGAATCAATCATAGTTTTGGTTTGCTAAACACACCGATAAATTTGTCTTAAGAATATAGTGTTAAACACTAAACTTGATCATCCTACAATTCAAGGTTTCTATGTTCTGCAAGTTGGTTTATTGAATTTTTACAATTCAGTTAAATTTGCATTCTTGATATCTATCCACACTGACACTTTAGTATACACAATGGATCAGCAAATTTTTCTGACAAAGGAAAAAAATTATCTTATTTCCCAACATGGGTGTTGTTTTAACTTTATTCAGCAGGCCAGGTTTAGTGCTTTTTCAAATGGCGTTTTTATTAAAAGCACATTTTCAAAAAGTGTTTATTGCGTTGTATTTTCCCATTCAACTTGGCCAAAAATTAGAAATACAAATACAAGTGTATAAATGCTTTTTAAAAAGGCGTTACTTTAAGCAAATAAACTCTTTTACGAAAGGCTTTTTTTTGTGCCCTAAATATATAACCTTCGCATCTGTCTCTCTTGCTCAGCTCTCGCGTATCTCTCTGGCGTCTCTCTTACAGGTATGTATATATACGTATATATACAATTTCATTCTCCAAGCCAAACATATATATATATATATATATTTATTTGTTTCCTATTGTCTTCAAGCATGTATACATATCTTCCATATACGTATGTTTGTTTTCCATTTATTTGTTTCCTATTGTTGTGGATTACTCACAGTGGATTTGTTTCCTATTGTTGTTTAAATTATATTTGAAAACAAAAAAAACGTTTAAGTTCTTGAAAAATCCTCAAATTTTGAATTATGTTCATTTCTTTTTTTTTTTTTGGCTGAAGTATTATTTTCTATTAAAATAAAGTTTAAAAGGAAAAGAAAATAGAAAAAAAGTTAAAGAAAATAAAATTAAAAAATATGAGTTTTCTTTTAAAATAAAGTTAAAATGTTTACTGTTTTTAGTTAGTTGTTAGGAAAATCAAAATAAAATAAATAGATACATCCAAAAAAATTACTTTTTATTTGGTTGCTCATAAAAAATGAGTATTTATAAGTAATTTATTTCTTTTTAATTTTTTTGGTAAATCCAAGATCCAAACATATCTTAATTTTGTAACATTATAAATCCTTTAAAAGTAGAATAGTTAAATAAATAAATTTATAAGTCAAGTTTTCATTTTGACTATAAATAATGGATGTAAAGGTACTATTTGAAATATAAATCTTGTAAAAGAAAATAGTAGAAGGCTTTTAAAGTCTTAGGCTTTATATAAACTATAAAAATACAAAAAGGTTTCGCCTGTTTAAATATAAAAAAATTCACCTTAAATGGAAGATTTGTAAAGCTTTAAAAAAGTTTGAATAGGCTGTTAAACATGGATGTTTTTTATTATTTTGTGAAGTATTTGACTAAGATTCTTCATTTATTTGACAAAATTTTAACAGCTTCAAGGCCAATGGAAGTTATTTATTTATTTATTTATTTTGTATAGTAACCACAATCCTTCACTTTCAGTAAATAGTAAAAGAGAAAATATTAATGGGTTTTAGAACAATTGTTTTTGTGTGTAGATCACATAAATGAAAAAAAAAATAGTTCATGATTAAAGATCTTCACAACAAATTGAAGATATTTTTGTTTTTAGTAAGTAATGCATTCATGTAAGAAATATAAAATGGTAACCCTTGAATTTGTAAAAACAAAATTATCGTAATTATATATTATTTTGACATTGTTTATGTGATTTGTAAAAACAAAATTATCGTAGTTATATATTATTTTGACATTATTTATGTGCTTGTACCTAGGTGAGCTGGAATTAAAAATTGTTGTTTAAGTACTGTGTTAAGTACAGTGTTATAGGTTCAACAAGGTTCATTTTGAAATTATCAAAAGCATGAAGACAACGGTAATGTTTTATTTTTTTTTTGGAGAGCTGGGGGAAGATAATACGGGATCACAGAGAAAGTATAGCCTATGATAGAGAGGGTAGTACTTGTTATGATGTAGAGCTAGAAACCTCACTTGGTGGGTTGCAGGACATGATCATTCCTATGATGGATGAGTATAGAGAACATGCAAATATAAAGTTCATATGTGGATACTGTTGACTCAATGCCTTGATTTTGATGATAACAAAACTAGGTTTAATAATCTAATAATTCTACTTAAGTGTGCAGATTAATTATTAGATTTCTATCATGACTTGAAACTTATCACAATGGAGAACGTGTGATGCACATATTAGAATGAAGGTTGATATGCATGATGAGATGACACATTCAATAAAATTGATCTTATAAAGAATGAAGAAATTTCAAGATGATGAAAATCTTGGATGGAAGATTGATAAGCATGAATGAATGACATATTCATCATTAGTGATCTTATAAAGAATGAAGATATTTCAAGATAATGGATGTCAAGGAAGAAGATTGATTGAAAATGCTCATAGCCTTGGATAAAAAGAAGAAGCCATATCTATTGAAGAGTTCTCAAAGAACAGTTGAAATATGAAGATCTTAAGTCTTGGAAGCTCTCTTGAAGAAGACTTGGATAAATGGATGAAGTCATGGTGATTAAAGAGCTTTACATGTAATCAAAATGGAGTTGATTTCATATTGAAGGATTAAAGATGTTCTTGAAGTCATCAAGCCTTGAAGAAGTATTTGCAAACTTTAATAAGGCTCATTTGGATGATCCTTGAAAGGATTTGAACCTTTGGAAAAGAATGGAGAAAATCTGCAAAAACAAGGTGATGAGGGTTGATCTGGCAATGACTGATCAGGACTCCCAACAAATGAGCATGACCATGCTAAGCACAACCGAGCAGACAATGGCCAATCGTGACCATAACCGAGCAGACCATAGTTGAGCAAGACCTGCTGAGTATGACCTACTGAGCATGACCATGCCGAGCATGATCGAGCTGGCCATACATCGAGCAGACCATAGTTGAGCAAGACCTGTTGAGCACGACCTACTGAGCACGACCATGCCGAGCATGATCGAGCTGGCCATACCCCGAGCAAACCTTGTGGGACGGTGCCGATCATTCTCGCTCACCTGCTACGCTAGTGGGGGCACTAACAACCCAATCATGATAGCGTGCTCGGTCGACTCATTTACACAAAAAGCAGAAAGTCTGGTGAAGACTTTAATAGAGTCAACTCATTTGGACAGAAACTTGAAAAGTCTGCTGAAATGCAAAAAGAGTTGACTCATTGCTTAAAAAAGTCGACCCCTGACACCAACGACTATATTTTCTGACAGGAGTAATGGTGCGATCTGCCACCAAAACAACTCCCATACTTCTCCAAGGGCTAAAATGGATTCAATACTGTATATATAAGATCCCTAACACATAAATAGACAAGAAGAACAAGAGAAGAAGATCAAGCATTACAAGAGAGATTTCATCTCATACATCTTATACTCTGTTTTTACTCATTTGGGGGGTTCTTGAGTGAGCTGAAAAGTTATTTATCTACTCTTTGAGAGAGTGTTATTCATTGTACAACCTTCATCTATTATTGGGTGGGTTTGTAATCTTGTGAGTTTGAGTGTAGCTTGGGAAAAACACTCGTAAGTTTGAGAGAAGTTTTGACAAAATCTCTTATAAAGTTTGAGTGAAGCTTGGACAAAATTACTCGTAAGTTTGAGAGAAGCTTGGACAAAATCTCTTGTAAAGTTTGAGTGAAACTTGGACAAAATCACTCGTAAGTTTGAGAGAAGCTTAGACAAAATCTCTTGGGTTGTGAGAGCTTGAGGAAGAGCTCTTGTAAGAGTGAGTTGGGCACTTGTAGAAAAACTAACAGCTATGTAAGGAAAGTTTACATAGTGGAATACCTTCGAGAGGATCGAGAAAGAGAGGATGTAGGCAAGGTTTGGCCGAACCTCTATAAATCTGGTATTCTTCATCTCTTTGCTCATATTACTTCCTTGCATTGCATCTTATTATTTGCTTGCTTGGTTATTAGTTTGATTGCTCACTGCTACATTGCTTAAACTGTTTTTAGTTGCATTGTTTGATATAAATTTTATAAAACCCAATTCACCCCCCTCTTGGGTTGCCTACTTGGGCCAACAGATACCCTTTGAGACGAAATGGAGAAGTATTGATATATAAGAAGTTGTCGGTAAAGGACGACAAGACATTACAAACTGTCTTAAATCTGCCTTCCAAATTTCCTGACTTGTATTGTGTTAAGATGTACGTTGTGAAGGAGGAGAGCACAATGACCACCAGTATCGGTTGTCAAGCTGTCAATTGGGGAGATATCTAGTCCTACGGTGAAATCTTGACAGGGGGGGTGATGTGTCGACCTTGGGGACATTTACTAAAATGCTTACAGTTGGGCAGAGTAGTCAAATTGTCTTCCCAAACGATGCATCAGGGCAATAAATGTCTAACCTTTTCACCCCATACAAGGATTACTCACAGTGTCGGAGTAATGTTGAACAATCACATGACTTTCAAAGTCCACCCAGACATCACCCACAATATGCTTCTAGACAAGAGGGGTGCGTAGAGGTGGGAGGTCCCAGTGCAAGTATGGATCTCGTAGAATGGCTTGTGGGCCTTGAGGACATTGGATAAGTATCATTTTACAGAGCATGCAAAGACAGAATGTATTGATCCAACGCAACGAATATTAGAAATTATTCAAGATCCATTGCTACTTTCTGACATAGAACTTTCAAACTTCTCAAAAGAAAAAGGCGACAATGACTTTCAAAACTATCTAACTACTAGCCTTAGCGTTGCTGGCAAACCACTATGTTGCTATGAACATGGTCCATAAAGCTTGTTAACATTTGTACTTTAGCATTATGTAAAAATAAGTTTTTTCATATAATATGCGTGAGTTTGGATCATATTTGCCATTTTGTATATCGAGAGGCATCGGTGTGACACGAGTGACATGTAGGAGTTGATGACACGTCAATCGGTGTCCTAATTTGAAAGTTATGCAAAATTTTAGAATTTCAATACTTAGTTTTTCGGAGTTGTGCCAACTCGGCCGTTAGGATACCAAAACGAGGAGGAAGGGTCCGGGAAGTGCGAAACTTGACGGGATACACCGGTGTGACACGAGTGACATGTGGGAGTTGACGGCACGTCACTCGGTATCCCAGTTTGGAAGTTATGCAAAATTTTAGAATTTCAATACTTAGGTTTTCAAAGTTGTGCCAACTCGGCTGTTGGGGTATTGAAATAGGTAAGAAGGGTTCGAGAAGTGCCAACTTGACGGGAGACACCGGTGTGACACGAGTGACGTGTGGGAGTTAACGGCACGTCAATTGGTGTCCCGGTTTTGAAGTTATGCAAAGTTTTAGAATTTCAATACTTAGGTTTTCGAAGTTGTGCCAACTCAGCCGTTGGGGTACAAAAACAGGGAGGAAGGGTCTTAGGAGGGCAAAACTTGACCGGAGACACTAGTGTGACACGAGTAACGTGTAAGAGTTGACGACACGTCAATCGGTGTCCCGGTTTGGAAGTTATGCAAAGTTTTAGAATTTCAATACTTAGATTTTTTAGAGTTATACCAACTCGGCCATTGGGGTACGAAAACTGGGAGGAAGGGTCCGGGGAGTGCGATACTTGACGAAAAACACCGGTGTGACACGAGTGATGTGTGGGAGTTGACGGCATGTCAATCGATGTCCCAGTTTGGAAGTTATGCAAAGTTTTAGAATTTCAACACTTAGTTTTTCAGAGTTGTGCCAACTCTGCCGTTGGGGTACCAAATGGGGAGGAATGGTCCAGGGAGTGCGAAACTTGACGGGAGACACCGGTGTGACACGAGTGATGTGTGGGAATTGACGGCACGTCAATCGGTGTCCCGATTGGAAAGTTATGCAAAGTTTTAGAATTTCAATATTTAAGTTTTCGTAGTTGTGCCAACTTGGTTGTTGGGGTACTAAAACAGGGAGGAAGGGTCTCGGGAGTGCGAAACTTGACCGAAGACACCGGTGTGACACGAGTGACGTGTGGTAGTTGATGGCACGGCAATCGGTGTCCCGAATTGGAATTTATGCAAAGTTTTAGAATTTAAATATTTAGGTTTTTGGAGTTATGCCAACTCTGCTGTGGGGGTACCGAAATGGGGAGGAAGGGTCCGAGGAGTGCGAAACTTGACGGGAGGCCCTGGTGTGACACGAGTGACGTGTGAGAGTTAATGACACGTCAATCGGTGTCTTGGTTTAAAAGTTATGCAAACTTTTTAAAATTTCAATACTTAGTTTTTCGAAGTTGCGCCAACTCGGCCGTTGGGCTACTGAAACAGGGAGGAAGGGTCTAGAGAGTGCGAAACTTGACGAGAGACACCGGTGTGACACGAGTGACATATGAGAGTTGACGGCATGTCAATTGGTATCCCAGTTTGGAAGTTATGCAAAATTTTAGAATTTTGATACTTAGGTTTTCAGAGTTGCGCCAACTTGGCAGTTGGGGTACTGAAATAGGGAGTAAGAGTCCAGGAGTATGAAACTTGACGGGAGGCACCGGTGTGACACAAGTGACATGTGCGAGTTGATAGCATGTCAATCGGTGTCCTAGTTTAGAAATTATGTAAGTTTTAGTGCAACAGGTTCAGATTTTGGTTTTGTTGCATTTTTTTGAGGGAATAAAAGCCATTTCAAATGGCGTTTTTAGGTGCTATATTCTTCTCGTATTTTACCTTCGTATTCCTTGGGAAAATTAAATGTAAAAACGCTTTTTGAGAAGGCGTTTTTAATAAAAACACCATTTGAAAAAGCGCTAAATCTGGATTGCTGAATAAAGTTAAAACAGCACTCATGTTGAGAAATAAGATAATTTTTTCCCTTTGTTAGGGAAATTTGCCCAATTGATAGCACGAACTACCACCTGTAAGTACATAGACATATTTAAGTGTCTCTTCCTTCTCCACTATTACGCCACCGTGTCCTCTGAAATAACCACGTATCTCTCCTTCAAACTCACCAAAATTAAATTATTTTTAATGGTAATTATATTTTATCCCCTTGTAATATGAGCCAAAATCAGATGACCCTCATGTGGTTTAAAATCATGTGGTTTAAAAGTGAATACATGACCCCCTGTAGTTTGGACCTATCTACAATATGTATTGAAAACCATTATATTCAAAAAAAAATTTGTCATGGAGTTATTTTTATCATTTTATATCTCCAAATTAGAATATAAAAAAGATGATTTTTTATTTTACTTGAAGTCCACTTCATGAACTTAGCTTTGAGGTAACAAGACCAATACTCAATGAGATTTAAAATTCATTTTTCATGAATTCACTCTTAATGGATTCGTGTTGCATGCCCATATTGTAATGTTTAGAGACCTAATTGAGAATTAGAGAATGCATATGGTACGCGCCTTAGAATGGTCACCTTAGGACTTGACTTGTTGAAATATGCCTTGGAACCAAAAAAAAAAAAAAGTCTCTTAGTTCGTAATCTGGGGAGTTCGATGTCCCTTACTGCCTTTCGCGACAGCAAAAATTATAACCTAACTATATGAACCAACTTCAGTAACCTTCATTGGCTTTCGCCCACCTTCACGACAGCAAAAATTGTGAACAAACCCTAGTTCCCAAAGCAGAAAATAGAAATGAGAAATGATACGGGAAATGTAAGTGTGAAACGTGGTATGAGAAATAGGAAACATTCGGTTATATAAAATTTAATATGATATTTATAAGAGAATTTATTAAGAACCTTAAGAAAACAATATAATCTGTTGAAATACTTTTATGATCAAGTAAAATATCAATACTATACAATATTTATAGAAATTTATTAAAACGAACATACACTAGTGTTAAAAAAATAAGATTCAAAAGTATATAAAATACTAAAAATGATGAGAAGCAAGTTTTTAGTGAGTTTTCACAACATTATTAAATTATATTAAAGTTTGGGATATGTTTTCTAGAAGTTTTTCTTAAATTTTCAAGAGAGTTTTTCTAGAAGCGACTTTGTTGAAAACGAAGTTTTTCCTCTCTAATAGAGTTCTTGGTAACTATGAAGCAGACCCTTTCAATATCTGGCTTTTGCTAGCCATTCGTGGCTGCGATATTGACCTTCGCGCTGGAGATTGGCGGACCCTTGCAATATCGAAAATTCTAACCTGACTTAGAAACCCATTCCAATAGCCTTCGCTGGCCATCACGGGGTTGCTTGTGGCAGTGTATTTGGCCTTCGCTTCCCGTCGTTGACACTCGCCGTAATATAGTTGAGATTTCATAAATAGAATGAGCAGCTGTGAACATTTGTGAGGCTTGCCCAATTAACTTTGATGGTATTTATATGGTGGGATGTTTGTTTATTGCCATGCATGTCTTAATTGTTTAGGATCATTAAGGAATTAAAGTAGACTGAAAAGGCTATTAATGGTCCAAGGTGAGTGATGAGAACGTGAAGTAAATTTCTATTTTTTGATGTCAATACAAATGCTTCTTGTTTACAAATGCAAGTATAACTTATATGCTTTGATTGAAATGATATATGCTTAATGTGTTTTTTAAGCCTATGGATTGAGATATATATATCTGCTGTTGAAATATGCATTCCGAAAGGTATGATGTGTCATGCTCAGCTCAGGGTCTTCAGATGCCTATGGTATTGAAAGATTCATTCTGTTATTTTTTGGGAGGACTTCCAGATGTCTATGATTTTGAGAGATTTCCTTATTATTTACTTGGAGAGACTTTTCTGAGGTAGCCATTAACAGTCTACTCCCAGATGTCTATGGTCTCACCTCTAGACGAACTGTTAGTGGATATGGGGTTGTAGGGGTTTTATATAGTGAACGAGTAAATCACTTTTGATATGAGGCCATAAGCACATTAAACGTTACTTACTATGTTGATGAAATGATGAATGTTTTGATGTGATGAAAGTTATGAATGAGGTTTCTTTTGAAATAAAATTATAAAACATCTTACGATACATTTTTCAAAATGTGATTTATGAGCATCATGTGATTTATTTCAACATCATGTATCATAATCGTTTTGCTTCTTATGTATCAATTTTTTGAGATTCAACTAGATAACTTTTGCTTTCAGTTAAACTTGTCCACGATATATTTTTCTATGCTCCAAGTCTAATATTATTCACTGGCCTAGTTTTGCTCATGCCGTAACTTAACATTTCATAGAATGAAGATTAAAGAAGATACCTATGCTTTTGTCACCTTTTGTCGAAGTTGCTTAGTATGAATTTTGGTGAAGTCATGCCCTAATTTATTAGGAGATGTCTGTTGTGTTTTGTTGAAAACCATCGTTATATTTTGCTAAGGATATATGCAATATATTAGTGGTGGACTATGTTATAACTTTTAATTATGTAATACATTTAGAGACATACATATTATGTATATTATGCATGGCCAACCGCTTGGCCCAAAGATTTAATTACTTGATGTAATATATTATGTCATAGAATGTTTAGTTAAAAATTAGGCACTCCCTCTGATCGAGTGTAATACACTATTACTCATATTTTTCATATGTAAACATTGTCTTATAAAATGACTATAAGGTACAAATGATCAACTCGGTTGATACGCTACTAGTTAGTCGTGGCCTCAGATCCACATAGAGTGAGTTTAGGGCCTTGTCAACCTATGTCCCTCCTTCCTTCCTCTAAGAAGAAAACCAGTCCTGACCATGGTAATCAAATCAGTTGGAAAACCCACCAGTTGGCACGTTCTGAAATCTTAGGGCCGAGGCATCTCCCCTATTCTACAGCTTTTGTTTTGTAGCTCAGAGCCTTCACTGCCTAAGTGAGTCAAGAACATGGAAGTGCATAGAGCCCATTCTCTTGCCAAGTTTGCTGCTTACTCAAGGATACCTTCCTTGGAGTTATCAGTGTGACAGTGCGTTATCGGCGTTCGCGTTCTCTTCAACTTCAACTTCGAATTTGTTCAGGTTTTTGCAGGCAGCTGGTAGGCTTCAATCTTTGAAGGCGGGGCTGATGGTTAACCTTTGGGAGCTGTCTAATGGAGTTTTTCTTTTTTCTCTGACTTTTGCTTTTGTCAAATTTTTTGTTCTCGTCTAGCTATTGTGGGCGGTTGTTTGTGACTCTTTTGTCGAGTGTGGTTATCTAGTTGTTTCTTTCTGGTTGGTTTCTCTGCTCTCTGGTCTGTAATGTTTTAGCTGGGCTGTGTAGTCTCCTCTATACAGTTATAATTGTCACACAATAACTGAAATCCATAAAACCCAGTAATCCTTTTTTAAAATGGACCTTTCTCTACTTTGGAAGTCAGTTCTAAAGAGCCAATAGAATCCAGCTTCCAAAGCACTCGTTACTATTGCACTTGCACGGCTGATGAAGGAACCGTCGGAAGTTGTGAATAATTTGTATGCACACGCACGTAAGAATTTTTATTGCATTAAACGTGAATTTAACAATTGAGTCGGTGTAAGGTTTATTTAAAAAAAAAAATTTGGAAAAATTCAAGCCTAAAATTGTTCCCCCCAAAAATAAGAAAAAAAAGTACTAAAAACAAATTAAACGGCTGATTGCCGTTTTAGAATCAAAACTTTATTTTTTTCCATCTTTAAATAAGAAGATAATCTACAAAAGGGTATTTAAGGAGGGAAGAACAACAAACAGAACAAAAATAAAAAATAAAAAAAAGAGAGAAAAAAAAAGGACTCCAAAACATACCTACCTCCCTCCCAAATTCCTTTATAAAAAACATTCTGGACAAGTTAAAACAACTATAGAACACTGGCCACCAACGTGGCACTGGATGGATACAAGAAGAGGATAAAATCAAAGAATCACCAAATTGGCCACAGACGAAGACACACTTCAGTACTCTTCACTCTGACATAATTAGCAGTTGTTGAAGATGAGACAGCTCTGATCAACGCACTTCACTGTCATCCTTAGGGAGAGCGCAGCCATATACGCTATTAATGAAAGAATTGTCCACTACCAAGCGATTACAAATCAATCCGCTGCAATTTCTTTTTGATATCTCCCTCTAGATTCTAAACTCCCCTTCAGCTATAGCTGCCCAGTCCACTCTCCTAACAGTCACAAAATGATAAGCTACCTCTGTCTGGAAGCTCTTCTGCAAAACATCTAAAGTTATATGTACAACCTCGTCATCCAGCATTGCCAGCAACCTCAGCAGCACGTTGCCTCATCATCTCCATCACAGCTGCCCTTCGTCGGGAATCAGATTGCTGTTGCAACCTCCTCACATGTTCTTTCAAATCTCTGAATTTATATCAACATTTACACTATCTATGACATGCTCCTAAAAAGTAGAACTTCATATATAGGGGGAGGCAAAGAAAGGGAGAAGAGAAGACAGGAGGAGGGGGGGAACGAGGCAACAGAAAGTTTGTGATGGGCAAGAGGTTGATGTACAAACCTGCAACGTGGTACATGGCATTCAGATTCCTTGCAAGCTCGAGCATGAAGTTGGAGGAGATACCACATTTTCTTACAGAGAACACAACCTCCAGAAGCACGTGTTCTGCACTGTATCCCGTGGCGGAAAAGACCCTTCACCTTGCGACAATTTGGATATTGACAATGTGGAGAACGACACTGAGACGCATGCACCAGAAGGTCAAGCATTTTTCTAAGCTGCAACACCAAATAATCAAATGATGTCAGGCCTTGCGTTAAAAACATGCAACTCTTTTAAATCATTCTATCAATACCTTAAATGACAATATTAAGTTATGGAAGTTACAGGGAAAATGAACTCCCAGATGTAAACAAATGAGAGCACACTGAAAAGAAGACAACTTAACTTTCAGTTTATGAAAAAACAAAGGAAAAGACATATTCAAATTTCTTTAGGTTGAACTGATCATAAGTTAAGAATGGCATAGCAAGATGTATCCTACCCTCCTCAAACCATCAAACTTTTTTCCTATTTGTTTAAATATCAGCAATACAGTGCATGGCCAAAGTAAATTGCAATAACTAGAGGCCTTTCTGACCACTGTTCGGTATCCTATATTTATATTGTTTTCATGATTTTGGGTAATGAAATAGACGCAAGTTTGATGGAGGTCCACATTTTTTGTTTTGGTGGTGGTTGAAGAAACTATACCATATTAAGGCCCAAATATGAGCACAAAATAGAATCTTTTCACTTGTCTTCAGGACAAGTTGCCATCTGTACACAAAAAAGCCTTATTTGGTTTAGCACCCAATTATTTTACATGCTAAAAGACCCTCAAACAGAAACAAAACAAAGACATGTTTACCCCCTATGTTTTTCCTTTTGTTTTACAAAAAATAGAGAAAAGACAGAATGAATGAAAAACGTGTTTCCTCTGTTTGTAACCAAAAAAATGAAGTTCACATTGAACCAAACACATCCTAATATGTTCTGACTATTGTGGTAGAGGTGGACTAGTCTATACAAGACAGTGAGGGCCCAGGTTCAAAAAGGGCACGCATAAAGTCACAAATAATAGGCAAGAATCCAGGCGAAGTAAGTAAACAGAAGAAGCAATAAATTCCATAGAAATGTATCCCAGACATAAAAGTTATTGCCCATTTCTAGCTTATTGAAAGCACATATTACACATGAGGTAAAGATTTGATGACAGATATCAGGCAATCAAAATCTACAAACTACGCAACATGATTTCACAACCAATGATCTCCCCGCCCCCACCTCCCCAATTGAAGAAGAAATTAACAAACAGGAATATTATATCCACCATTAGTTTTAGAAATTGCACTAAAAAATACTCCAGATATACTGAATATTATGTCCCAATGGTCCGTAAAAACAACGAACCATGCACAATAGAAACACACACACACAAGTATTTAATCTTCTGCAACGACAGTTTGAAAAAGTATTTAAGGCTTACGTATGCAAAATTCCCTCAAGATGCGGACAAAGAAGATGCTGCAAGGCACATCCATAAGACACAAGTCACCCAACGGTCATGCCTCTTTGATCAAGCCACTCACTAAGTGCACTCCCCAAAACTTCATCCTCTTTGTATGCATAAAATGTGTCACATGTCTACTAATAATATAAACGTGGTGCTCATCATGACAAACAGGAGGATCTGATCCCAATTTATGATCAATTGACAACTAAATAAATTTCTGAGGGCTTCACAACCTTCCCTCACCAAACAGCTCTATACAACCTTAAAAGCCCTAAAAATTTCTACATAATTGTTTTGTCAACCTTAGAATGGTTTGTAAAAGGTTGAAGAAACATAATGCACCGAATTTAAACCCAAAAACACAAGTTTAAATGTTTGAGACATATAAAACTAATTTTCCATCCACTGTCCCTTCCTTGCTCTTACAAGAGGCAAAAGCCCTTCCTCAGAAAGGAGCAAGAGATCAGGAGAAACCATACAACATTTTCAACTGTCACTTCTGCAAGAGCTCAATCAGAACTACAATGTCTCCCAGCCTCCGAGCCTATACTATATCTTCTATTTCCGTTGGACATCTTTTATGAAGAAGTGCACAGATAAAGCAGTAGCACAACTATTTCTTTCAATAGATGTGACTTGTGAGACAAGAATATCCCAAAAATAGAGAACGAAATAGATAATAAAAAATAAGGTACAAACCACAAACAGCAGCAAGTGCTAACAGAATGACAGAAAGAAATTACATAACTAAGGGAAATAAAAAACTATAAAGAATTTTGACTAACAAAAAACAGAGCTATAACCTGTGAAACTCGTAGTTCCCTAGCTTCTTTGTTCTGTGCATCACGATCGGCTATGGATGGATGGTTTGTCAACTTATGAGGATGATCAATTCCCCCATCCTTTTGATAACAAGCATTGCATACGTCATAATCAGGGCAAATCTCACAGTGCCAACCTTGACCGGCTTCAATATCAAGATGACATATGTTGCATGTTGCCACAAATGCAGGAGCAGTGGGATTGTGAAGATGGTACAGAACCATCATAGAGGAATGTTTAGCTCGGCGAAGGGTATCATATTGATAATGATTTCCTTGACAGAGACTCAAAAAAGCCTGTCTTGTATCAAAGAATTCGCTCTCAAGAATCTCATCTTTATCCTTGGTATCTTCAGGTACATCATTGATTTCAACCTGCAGTATTTATCCATCCCACTTCTCAATCAGGAGTAACAAAGTTACCATGCAACAATAAATAAATAATGCTCAATATAAATCCACGAAATATCAAGTAGAAAATAAAAACTTACCGGATGAAGAATATGTTTGTCCCTGTGATTGATAGGATGTCTATCTCTCTCTTCAAGTTTGTGTTCAGCATCATAACACCTGTAAATATAGAACCACAAACATAAAATGCAAATCGTAATCACTAATCAGTCACTAAGAAAATTGAGGTTAAAGAACGTACTGCATGTTATCTTTCAAGAACCATTAAATGAGATAATGCAGCATTTCATAAACCTAGCTTGTTATATTTTCCTTCTTTTTGCTGTCTTGTTTTGTAGTATTTATTTTTTATTTATACCAGGCGGTCTTGTTTGGTTATCATTTCTTATTTTAAAAAAATCCAATAGAAACTTCATTAACTAACCCTATTTTTTCTCATTTTAATGCTTGCAATGGCTTCTAATCAACATTATGACACGGTGACACCTAACAGCATAATCTACAAATGACATTGATATGGGATATATAAGGGAACTGGGTCTAAGGCTGACTACAAAAGGAAATTGTTGTGGGTTTTGGTCATGGGAAATTTTTAGGGTTAGGCTCTCTTAGGTAGAAAAAAGGCTTTTAGAGTTTCTAAATAGAATAAATGAGTTCTGGCTTCATTTTTAAAAGTTGCAGCTTGCAGGATTCTCAGAACAGAGGCTATTTGAGGGCCTAAACACTGGGTGAATTAGAAGTTTAGAGGTTAAACTAAAGGCCAATGGGTAGGGGAAGGGGTTAGGGTTGATTTGAGCACAATTGGGCAGGGTTTGGGGGCTGGAAAATGAAATTTTTGGGGCCTGTGAACAGTAACTCCGAGAGTATTTATATTGTGGAAGATAAAGAAAAAAAGAAAGAGAATAAAACAACTTTAGGAATCCTACCTACACTTCCCTAAGAATTATCATCAAAATAAGTGTGCGCAAAGTATCATACACAGTTTCAAAATCTTTACACATTCTCTAAACTCAGCTCCACAGAATAGAAGAATTATGTAGATATTTATAGGAGGTTGGCTCTCCTAATCTAGTAGGACTAAGAACTTAAAGATTAAGAAATTCACACTTTTTGACCACTAGACTCTAAACTGACAAAAGATCACATATCATGAACCAATAACAGAACTTGACCCATAAGACACACGTGGGGCACCCCTAAATCCCATATCCAGCAATTTGCAAAATTACCTGAGGTAGCATAGTAGGAAATAAGCAACACAGAGAGAGAGAGAGAGAGAGAGAGAGAGAGAGAGAGAGAGAGAGAATTAGTAGATCTGCGATAATAGGGAAGGAGAGAAGCGGGCAGAGGCATAAAGAAGAAAACAAATAGAGAAGAAGAAGAAGAAAAACAGTTAGAAGAATCAGAGGGGAAAATAGTTGAATAAAATTTTTGATATAGATACTGTCATATTATGTACATCAAAATTTATAAGTAAATATACATGCTTCTATAATATATGATATTTCTAGTGATAAATCCAAAACATTATGCTGAAATGCACTACTATCATTATGTACTATACCATTGTCCAAAATAGTACGCTAGCCAGCATGGGATCAACAACTGTGCTCAGGAGAGTAAAGGCAGCGATATTACTTAAAACAAACCAGGATCAAAGTCGCAAAGTAGTCCTCAATTATCCAAGTAACAGGAAGGTCTGAATGATTCTTCCAATGCACAAGATATCTCCCAAAGCTATCACGTGAAGATGTAACATCCCAAATTGTAAGAACACCCTCAATCTTATCCTCATGTAATAGAAGTGGTGGAAGATAAGGGACAGATGTTGGAACTAAAATAAAAGGAACACTACCTATATGTAAATTCTAAGAAGCACGGATACGGATACGGGTACGGATACAGACACAGATACGAACACGGGACACAACATTTTCAAAAAATGAGGACACGGATACGGCAGGGACACGGCAAAAAAAAATATTTTTATACATTTTTTGTTTGTCATGCATGTGAACATAAAATTCATAAATCACCAAAAATAAGACAAAAATAACTAAATAAGTTCACAATTATAATACAACTATTAACAAGTTAAGGATTTGAAGAATTGGATTTGAGTATTTTATGTTTTGGTTTTTTAAAATTTTGAAATTTATTAATTAGACTCTATTTAATACTTTTAACAATAATATTTTAACTCCAGTGTGTCCCAAAATGTGTCTAATAGTTGGACACGCGTGTCCCCGATGTGTCCAATAAGTGTCCACTAGAAAAAATATTAATAAAAATATTGGACACGCCAATTGGCGTGTCCGACACGTATCCCGGTGTGTCCGAGGAGTATGTGTGTCCAACATGTGTCCGACACGGATACGGCACCCTAAACGGAGTGTCCGTGCTTACTAGTGTAAATCTATTAACAAAGTGGGAGGCTTAAAGGTGCCTTGCTAAGCAAATAGATCCTCAACATTGAAAGCACAATTACTATTCGTATTTGAAGGCAACTAAATATGCAGTATGTCCAGACTTAACGAATGATATGAAAAGGTTCAGTGCCTCAAGCATGAAGTGTCTTGAAGGAATTGTTAGGATAATTATCAAAGTACACAAAAACCAAGACAATTTCCAATAGTAAAATCTAATTTCCCACACTGCATTTCAATAGCAAGTTTATAATTTTCATTACTTAAGCAATTGTCCTCGTACTATCGGCATGTAGGTCAAGATGGTATTGTACAGATGTCTCAGAAGGACAAGCATCAAGGAATAAAGGGCAAGCATCAAGACGTTTGACAAGTTTTAACATGATAGTCTTACTACCACGCTCAAACACAAACGTATTGCCTCTCTCATAGATAAGTACATCTTTATCATGAAGCCAAGTGTGACCTAATAACACGTGAGCGACTACTATAGGTAGTACATCATACTAAATATTCTCAGCATAGTCACCCCTCTGGATTGGGACTAGGAGCGTCTCTCTGGTGAAGAAGTTTTATCTACCCAAACAACCTTATATGGTTGAGGATGTGGCTCAGACTGCAATTTCAACTTAGCAACTACCAATTTAGAACCACATTCATGGTACTTCTACCATCAATGATAACCTTAGAAAACTTATCCCCGCATTTCCAAATATATAAAAAAAAAGTTAAAGCATTTTCAAGTGTCATTACCCATAGGGGCGGATAAATTAGACCTTTTTTTTTCTTTCACTGAGCAGATAAATTGGACCTGATTACACTAAATGTAGGGATCATCAATTTTAAAGGTTTCTTGACCTTTTTTCCCAGACTCCAAGTGATCATTTGCCAACAACTTAGTTAACACACTTTGTTACAGGTTTCACTCACTCATGATCCATAGTAACATACAACTAGTTAATATACTTTATTATAAATTTCATTGACTCATGACCCATAGTGAAGGTACAATGTGGACAACATGACACAATGGTACCATTACTGTGGCAATGGTGATACTCAGCGGGGGAGGCATGCTGATAAGAATTAGATCAAGGGGATTCGCTATCCAAATTCTGGACTTGACTCGCCCTAACATTAGTACCTTGGACATGTGGATCTTGAAGTTTCTCAAGAGGGGGAAGCAGACCATGTAAAACTGACACTCCCCAACAATAGTATCCTGGATGTGGATCTTGAAGTTTCTCAGGAGTGGGAGGGAGACCACAATCTGTGGATCCTATAAGACAATGAGGTTGACTACCACTAAGGTTTTTTCCAAGACTAGTGAGACAGGTGGATAAATTTTTTGATCCTCATCAGGCTGTGTTCCAAAAAATCTGAGAAAATGGGAAGAGTATTTGCTCAGTTCTGTATGGAGATCCTCAGGGAAGTCCTCACGCAATAAACACACTGACTCTTTAAGTGCTCATATTAATTCTAAAGGTTTGATTGATAGCATAATGATTGGTCAAGCATCCTTAAAAATGGGAAGAGTATTTGCTCAGTTCTGTATGGAGATCCTCAGGGAAGTCCTCACGCAATAAACACACGGACTCTTTAAGTGCTCATATTAATTCTAAAGGTTTGGAACTCTATTTTTAAGGATGCTTGACCAATCATTATGCTGTCAATGGTCATGATTATGCTATGGTAAAGCTTATGGGTCAAATCAAAACAAATGGCACAGGTTTTGCCAAAATATAAGATTCAAACTACACTAGCTCAACTCAACATATATGCTTATGCAATCCACAAACACAAGAAACAGACGCAATAAAGTGATTATGCAAACTTTGTATAGTAGTGGGTGCAAGTAAGGCAAACATGAATCAAATGGCAAGGAAATGTTTTTATTTATATACGAATTGGATACAGGTGTAGGACAAGGAATAACCTAAGCACAAGAAAAAATCTTGGGTAAAATGCACTTTGCATCTTGTACTTTACACTAAATCTCACTTTAGGACCTGTACTTTTAATTGTAACAATTAAGCCCCTGTACTTTTAATTTGTTGCTATGTCACCCTCCCATAAGCTTCTATTAGTGCAATTGATTGCCAAAAGTCATGTGCTTCTCACATGGCATTTTTTCAAGGGTAAAAATGTATTCTAATACCATTTTGGCACCCAAACGCACTCAACCCTCCCTCACTTAAGATGATTTGAAAGTATTTTGCAACCCTAATTTCGTTTCATACATAGAATGACTGTAAAAAATTTAGGAGCGATTTGTGAGAAATTATTGTAAAGAAATTTGATAACTAAATAATTAGGGTAAAATAATATTATTTAGTGAGAGAATACATTTTTGCCCTTCAAAAGGACCACATGAGACGCATAAGGCTTTGATCGTCAATTGCACAAACGAAAAATTACAAAAGATTGACATTGCAACAAATTAAAAGTACAAGGCTTAATTGTTACTATTGAAAGTGCAGGTCTTAAAGTGAGATTCGTTGTAAAGTGAAAGGGTGCAAAGTGTATTTTACCCATAAATCTTTGTTCTTCCTGGGGAGCAAGCAAATGGGAAGGGAAAATTCAATTGAACCATTTGCAAATTTTACAAACTCACAAAGCACATAAAATAGTAGTCAAGCTTTCACGGGAGGCTTTGTACCATTTCTAAAGTCAAATCAACCTCCCAATTGTGTTCTATTGCTCCAATGTGTGTGTGGCCCTCCTAGGAAAGGCTGGAATCTATGTTCTCCAAATTTACAGTTCCCCAAGAATTTTTTTCTACTGCTGGATTTCTCTCCGTCTTTTGCTTCTTTTTTTTTTTTTTTGGCCAATGGTTTGAGTTTGTTATGGTTTCCTCTGTTCGGTTTCGCCAAGCCTGGTCTGGTGTAGATCTGGCCTGCTTCGGGTGTGGTTCACTTGGACTGGGTCGAGTTGCTGGATGGGTCTAAGTTGCAAGATAGGTGTCCCAGATCAAGTCAAAGGTTATACTCAAATCCCATATGCTATAAAAGTCAATGCCTTCGATTGAATCCTATTCATTGTATATCTAATATTTTTTGACTATTTGATACCCAATTGAGCAACTTATAGTTTCAATTACATAGGTCCATAGGTTTTATGCTTGTGTATCCACTTTCTCATTGGACTGGTTAAGCTCGTACATTACTTCACCATTTCAGGAACTAAAGAATAAGGCTATGGCTTTGCATGTGTTATAGATGTGACCGAAGTTCTGTACTATGTTGAGTTGAAAGATCATGTCATAAGATTTAATGCAATATTTTTAGTTGATGATGCATATATTGTTTTGCCTTGTGATGGCCTTACATTTTGTTACAATTTAATTTATTAAGTTTATGATATGCAATATGCACCTGGGACTTAGGCACCTGCTCCGGTTTACAAGAATGAGTTACAAGCACTTAATATTTGCAATGTCTATAATTAATCAGGTGCACACCACTTCAGTTTGGTTTGACCTTTGATAAGAATGCTACTGGCCGATTATGGCATCAATCCGCTTAGGGTGGGTTTGGGATTGTGACACTACTTGTGCCAAGATTTGTTTAGTTATGCCTCATCCAATAGACAGATTTTGAAAAAATAGAATAGAAATTGAAGTGCCCTTCAGGGTTCAATATATGTACAACTTGTCTTCTAAATCTTCAATCTTCATACAAGACATAAGACCCATGCAAATACCAAGAAACTCATGCAAATACCAAATACTTCTCCAAGTAAGAGCACAAAAATACATCAAAATGTCGACCACCATGTGACGATGCTAACAGCCGTGACGGCCTTTACATGTGATTTTTATTTTCTCAAATAAATAAGAGCGTAACCAATTTGGTAACAAATAATATATTACTTAACCACCTTTTTCTGAACCATGCCATCAACATTACTGGATTTTGGTGTCTCAACACATCTATGACATTACTGTTTCAAGAACTTGCCTTAGATCCTTTTTCTCACCAACTTCTGTTTTTGCTAGAGACTTGGCTCGCAATGGTAACATAATAACTTGACATGTGAATGAACTCATAAAAAAATATTTATAGAATAAAACATGTTTATATCTGTATGTATATTTAGCAGGAAAAAAAATACGACACTAGAAACAACAATACAGCTATGACTGCAGAACTCTTACTTGTCACAAAGCTGAAAATTTTTACATTGGTTGCAAACCCAACGGTTTCCGGATACCATTAGAATACAGCAATGAGTGCATGCATACTGCAAGTGAACCATGATAAAATCTTCCTTCATTGGGGAAATTGTTTCGCCAAGCTGGAAAAAATAGATAGCAAACTAATGAATATTCAATTTCCAATGACCAAAAAGTATAAAACATAGTAAACTCAACATCCTCAATCCCAACTAATTGAGGTTGGCTACATGGATTCAGTTTCTCTAGTTGGTTCAATTCAAAGCCATAAAAAGTATAAAACACAATAACAATTAAAAAAGATCAAATACTACTATCTTTTTTCAGTAAAACAGCATTACAACAATCGCAGCATGAGTTTGGAACTATCAGAAAATGAATAGAAAGAATCAGACAAACAACAACAACAACAATAATAGTAATGTTTTAGGGTGATGAACACAGATTAAGAAAAATTAAAGCAACATGTTCGGGGGAAATCACTAAACTAAAACATATTAGATATTAGTATTACTTTGTGCATCAGTAGCAAATCCTTCGATGCATTGCCAGAAAGATCAGATTGACCGGATGCTTTTAGCGCCCTTTTTGTTATGGTCTTTTTGGTTGTCCCTTTCTTATGCAGTTTTCTGCCATCTTCTTCTTGACGAAGCTGGTAGATCATATCCTCTGCAGCACCAGGCCAGTAGTCCCCATCAAAATAAGGTAACCGAGCCGCAGTTACCTTACCCTTGCATTCCCCAGTGGATACAAAGAAATGGTCATATAAATTAGTGAGGTCAACCACAATGTTTTCCTTTGTAGCCTTTCTTAACATTGATAAGTACCTGAATTAAGAGAAATTATTCCATGAAAAATAAATAAATGAAGCTTGCTTCAGGATACAAGCAGCAAAATAATCACACATCTGAAGGTTATTTGGCTCACCATTCTCTAAGTTTATCAGATTTCGGTGTTTTTTGAATTTCTGGATGGCAATATAAAATATAGTCTTCCCCCTTCAATGGAGGGCAAGCCCATATATAGCAACTTGTGAAACCACGTTTCTTGCAATATTCTAGGTATCCAATCTGGAACGAGAGTAGATATATTAAGGAGGACAATACTTATAATGATGATAAAAGACAATGACGGAGAAGAAGCAGAACCACCAGCAAAACAAAGTACTTGAATCAGAAAAGAAAATTAAATTTTAAGATTAGAAACTTGCCAGAATTTCATGGTAAACAAATGTACGTAGTGCCTCTCCTGTCACAGTTTTAATCTCAGGCCTGAAATACTTCACGGAATCCAGATATGAGAGATAAACGCGGCGGTGATTTGGCTGTTGACACTCTGATCCGAATTCTTGAACATACATGCCAAACAGGCAAACTTCCACACCTTCAATTTTCTGAAATAACAATACTACCTGGAAGAAGAAATTTTTTTTTTTTTTTCATAATTCAACGTCAACATAATTAACACAGTAACTAATGCAACACAAAATACTAATTCAAAACAGAAAAGAAAAAAAAAACACGAAGATTCCATGTCTTTGTTCATGAAGAGAACACAAGGACCTTAAAAAGTTTAGTCCATATCCTGCATACCTTGGATTTATATGGGTATTCCGTGGGATAATTCTCTTCTTGAAAAATCTCAAGAAATCGCTGCTTAACTTCTAACTTTTTGTCAACTGATGACACAACTCTAATTACAAGTGCTTCTGCTCCTGGAACCTGGCAATAGCAATAGAAAAAATAAGCTTAAAACCTTGGCATGGATTGGCAGTCTGAGCTGCACACTTTGAAGCAAATCAAACAAAAAATGAATTTGTGCTTTTCAGCAACTCCAGTCCATAGACAATCCGTGACCACAAATGTCACGAAGAAATAAAAAATAAAAAATAAAAAAGATTAAAAGCAATTGTCTGTAGTCTAACAGTATCCTGTAGACTAATCTCCTACAATCCTATTGTATTAGAAAGTAGAGAGAAGAAGAAAAGGGGGGAGGGAGGGAGGTATTTTCCAAACATTGATTTCAAGCAATCGCCTAGACTAGTCTTCTAGAAGAAGACAGTAAAGAAGAGTCCATCAGCTAATCAAATCACACGCACATACAGATAAAGAGAGTTTAACCAAAGGGGGGCAGGGTTTAATAACTGATTCTTAAAGAATGACACCCAATGTTTACCAAAAGGAAATCAAGCTGCTAAACTTGAGAGTTCAGGTCATTTATTCTCAAAAGAATCTTTAATTTTTAGGGCTGGCGGGGGCAGTTGATCCAATTTTAGAATTAAGTGGGAAATATATAACTATTTGGAAGTCATTTGTTAGACATAATTAAAATTCTTGAGCATCTTATGAAGTTGAAATTAATGGATTTCAGCACAAGTACATCCTGCAGCAAAGAAAATTCATGCTTGTAAAATATTTAACTCCAACACATCAACAGTCATCCTGAAACCAAATGAATCACCTCATCATAACTCTTCCCCTGAAACCTTGCTCTGTCTTGTCTTTCCTGTTTCAACCGCCTAAATAATCGCTGCTCTATGTGATCACTGAGGATTGTTCTAGGCAGATCTTTTGCTCCAAGAACAGCATTCTGCGGTAAGGGCATACGCTCTCCTCTTTCAATTTCATCTATATAACAGTTCGGACAAGTGTATTCAGCTTGCCCACCATCATTCCTTCGACCATTAAACAATGCACAGATTTGATGTTGCCAAGCCTCACACTTGTCACATTGAACCCACTGTATAAAGCACCAACGGTTAGATAAATTAAAGCGCCCTTATAAAGACCATCAACTAGAGTAAATAAAAAATAAAAAAAAAGGGAAGATATAACATACCCATTCTTCAGTCTCCTCATCGTTTTTCTTCTTCTCCAGCCTTGACTTCGGAATAGTAGTTCCATCAACTAGGATAGTGTCTCCACGGGCCTCATTATGGCATGGAATGCAAAAGTAGTGCCGCGTATCACCAGCTCCTATGGTATAATACATTGCATTTCTTTTAATACGAGCACCACATGGCGTACAATACATAGGTGGTGGCTCAAAAGTGAGCTTCTCAACTGCACACAATTGACATGAGTTCTCACTCATTGAATGCTCCATTGCTTGATTTTTTTCTGCCTTTGCTTTACTCTGTCAAAAGCAAAACAATAGGGAATCCCATCATCAAACAAGAATATGACCTACTTGGAAGAAAGGAAAAGAAATGAAAAAGAAAAAGACTGAAACATACAGTTAGTACGAAGAAAAGACAACCGTTGTCCAAATTCATGCAAAAAGTACCATTGGCATATGGATTCAACCAAATCTTGGAAATTAACTTTGAGCCAGGAGTCCTGCCCCATAACCAACACCACATATACATGCACAAAAATTATGGCATTACTCAACAAAACTAGACCTGATGGCCAAAGCTTAAGAGAAAGTCTCCCAACACCACATATACATGCATCCTTCTTAAGAAATTCAACTAGGATAATGCTGCTCTCTAAACGAGGACAAATTAATCCTTAATCTTTAAGTTGAAAAACGTTAATGCAACCAAGTTGATGTGGGACCCATGAGATGATGATAAATTAATCACTAGAATTACGTGATCAGTAGTATTAGCGGACTTTTAGATAAAGTTAGTGTATTTTCTTTTGTTTAGGACTTTTTAGTGGTGGTTTTACTGATGGGATATAAGCTCTATTAGATATGTATGTTTGGGATTTTTTTTTTTTTTTTTTGGGGGGTAAATGAGCTTGTATATAAAAAGAAAAAGAAAAAACCAGACTACAAGGGGCATACCCCAGGCCAATACATCACGGATGGAGACCATCTAAGAGGACTCAGATGGGGCCCATCCACTCAAATACCTACAAGCAAGCCAAACTGGCAAGCAAAACAAATAAAAACCAACTACAGTAAACATAAAAACCCAGAAACATTACCCACTCAAATTATATGAAAGCACTCAACACTAAGACATAGAACAACCCCACTATCTTTACATTCCAAACCCCAAAACTGAGAGTGGTAGGTTCCATTCTTGTCGTAAAAACCTATCTGGATGATCCATTACGAATCAAGGAGGCTGTGGAGTGGAGGAATTTGGTTTGGTTCCCAAAGCACATCTCTCTATTCTCTTTTATTTTGTGGATTGTTGTTAGAGAGCAGCTGAGCACTGAGGATCGGCTTGTTGGGTTTCGTTGGGTGGAGGAGCCCAAATGCTATCTATGTGAAGCCAAGGAAGAAAGCCATGATCACTTGTCTTTTCAATGCCCATTCTCTATGTATATTCGAAGCAATGCGCAGAGAAAATGTTATGTGAACTGGCCAGTTCTGGGGTGGCTTCAATTGCTCCATATGTTGTTAGATCTACTCGAAGGCAAGTCCCTTAAAAACTTGATTTGTAAACTTGTTTTCTCTACTTCTCTCTATGCTATTTGGGCCAAGAGAAATCAAAGGAAATTTCAAAATGAAAAGAGAGAAGCTAACTCTGTCCTAAAGGAGATTATTTAGAATGTCAGAGGGCGATTGGAGGGTCTCACCAATGTTGTCGTAGTAAAAGTTATACAAAGAGTTATTAGAGTTTTTACGAGCCTAAAAAAAGGCTATATTGCTGTAAAACGAATTTGGTCTCTCACGCAAGAATAAAATTCAGATTTGAATCATTTGATTGAAATCACTTACGTTCTCCTTCTCTCTCTCTCTCTCTCTCTCTCTCTCTCTCTCTCTCTCTCTCTCTTCTTCTTCTTCTTCTTCTTCTTCTTCTTCTTCTTCTTCTTCAACCCTAATCTCTCTCCTTTCCTTAATATCCCTTTTCTCTTTTCATCTCTTATCCTTATCTTCTCATTTTTTCTCACCTAGTTCTCATATATGGCAACTCCCTATCCTATCCTATCTCTCTCTCTCTCTCTCTCTCTCTCTCTCACACACACACACACACACATCTTTTTCATCTCTATCACATAATATTTTTTTTAAAAAAAAAGCACAAGCATACATATCTCTCAGTAGATTTAATTTTACATCAAGCTTAAAAATATTTTCCTGCCAACGTTAGGATAGTGCCAGTGGGAAAGGAAACAATGTTTCACACGAAGCTTCACTATGACTATGGCAATCAAACGTTCTCATATAAATCAGTCATCAAACATCTCAAGATGTAATAGTGAACACCAATATAACTCGGACTGCTCTCCATTTTGCTCATAAGGAGACAGTTCTCAGGGGCCCCAACAGAAAAATGAAGAAGCCAAAATTTAAAAAACATTTTTTTAAGGAGGGAGCGGGGGTGGAGGTGAGCACAAAAGAGCAAGTGAAAGACATCAGTCAAGCATAGGTTTGGATAACAAATTGATAAATTCAGGGAACATAGAGAATCAACAAAAAACAAATGGTCACTAGGCAAAAATTCAATACTTTACAATCTACTCGTGTTTAACTCTTTGGTCAACATATGAATTCCCTGCAGGTCCCATTAATGACTCTGTCCTTGCTTGGTGGCAATGGATCAGTACTTGATCATGTTCATTTAATGAATGGAAATAATTCTGAATGGGAATGTCATGTTTAAGGAGGTTTCACAACTTCTGGGATTTAATAGGTTTCGTATAGCCTCAAGTGTTTTTTTTTATTTATTCATATTTGATACCTACATTACGATTTGAAATAAATGAAATGAATCCTTTTGGGAAAGAAGGGTTTTGTACACTGTGCATTGGTGCATTTACAAGGGAATAGTTGAAGTATTTCTGAAACCCTGATTATTTCCTATTGAAGAGGTGAAATTTTGTTTCCTACAAATTTTTGAAGACTTTACTTGCTTTGTCTCTCTATATCTTTTTAGTCACATCCAGAAGAGCATTTCCCGGATGTAAATCAATCCTGTTTACCCAGACCATTGTCGGATCATTTTCCTTCATTGTTGGATTGTTGTGGATTGGCTAAGGAACCAATTTCTTTATGCTTTGAGAAGATGTGGCTTAGAGAAGACAGGTTCTTAGATATGGACAAAAACTGGTGGGATGGAGTAGTTTCAGGTAGAAGGCACGCCAAGCTATTGTCTTGCTCAGAAATTGAAGCTGCTAATGGAAAGAATGATTGTATTGAGAAGGGAGGTGTTCGGTTATGTGGGAATGAAAATTGACAAACTTCTTGAGCAAATGAAGTGTCTAGATGATATGGAGGGCAGGGAAGGCCTTTATGAGAAGGAGAAGTTCAGAAGGGTTGGGAGGCTTTTGATACCGGACAAGAGCAGTTGCTGATGAAAAGCTAGCACTGTTTGGCTTAAAGAAGGGCATAAAAATACAAAGTTTTCAATCGAATAGCAAATGCTCATAGGAGGAATAACCATATAGGGATTTGGTTATAGATGGGGTGGAGCAGGTTTTAGAGGACTCTATTGCGAGGGGCATTGTGGACTTCTACGAGAAGTTGAGTTCTGAATTGGCAAGGAGAAGTCCTTTGTCGGGAGATATGAAGTTTCTGTCCATTTAGGAGGACGAAACAGTTTGGTTGGAGAGACCATTCCTAGAGGAGGTGGTGGATGCTTTGAAAAGCCTTAATGAGGATGAGGCTCCAGGGCTTGTTGGTTTTTCTCTGGTCATTCAGGCTTTCTATAAAACTAGGGAGTTCAAGAAGAGTTTCAACACTTCATTGCATTGGTGCCTAAGAAAGAGGGTGCGGTGGATGTCAGAGAGTTCACGGTATCATCCTTGATTGGTAGTGTCCATTAAATCATTGCCAAATTTCTTGCATTAAGATTGAGGAGAGTGACCAGTGATGTGCACACCACTTGCAGTCTACAGACCAGATCCTGTGGAGAGGTGGGGACCTATTAACTAATGATAGCGTTAAGTGTATGGGAAGTGAAGCGGAAGGAAGTTTCTGATTGGGTGTTGACGAAGATTAACGGCTTCCGAAGGTTCTTAGGTGTATCCTGTGATGGGTATGAAGAGGAAGTGATGAGGCTTTTCAGGAACATTGAACAGAATTGGAAGGAGCATAAGAGCCCAGCAGCAAAGAAGTCTCGGCAGAAGTCTAATACCAGAAAGGGCAGGGAACCAAAGAACCTGGCCAATTCAGTGAACTATGAGGCCGTGTATGTCAAAGGGAGCAGCAGTGGGTTGGGGGTCAAGGGGTGTATGGTTAATCTCTTGCATATGTCTTTATGAAGTGAAAGCTACTTCTTGGAATGTGAGGGGGTTGAATGAACCTGACAAAAGAGCCGTGGTGAAAGCATCCTTCAAGAAATGGAAAAGAGATTTGATATGTTTGCAAGAAACAAAGATTTAGAACTTGAGTGCAGCGGTGATTTGTAGTTTATGGGTGGGCAGGTGGGTGGAGTGGGAGTGTTCGTTTTTTTTTTTTTTTTTTTTTTTTTTTTGGGGGGGGGGGGGGGGGGGGGGGGGGGGGGGGGGGTGGTTTGTTGGGGTTGCAGGTGGTATTATAGCCAGGTGGGATTCGAGGAATTTGTTCGGAAAGAAGGGAGGGTGGGATTATTCTGTCTCATGTTTGTTTGAGCTTGTGGAGGATGGTTTCTTGTGCTCCTTTTTGGGTTCTTATGGGTCTTTGAGGTGTCTATGTCCTAAACACCCAAAAAGGCCCACAAGAAGCATCCTTGTCGGCCTATTCAGGCGTCTAGTTGGAAAAGGCAATATTTCATTTTCTTGGAAGGTTATTTGGCATCCCAAGGCTCCCACTAAAGTGGCTTTTTTAACATGGACAACGGCTAGAGGTGCTATCTTGACCACTGACAATCAAAGAAACCGAGACTTTTTGTGATGGACTGGTGCTGTATGCGCAAGAGGGGTAGGAAAAGCCTCAATCATATGCTTCTCTATTGTTTTGTAGCAAGAGAGATTTGGAGCTTACTTTTCTCAGTGTTTGGTTTGGAGTGGGTGATGACCCAGTTGTTAGGGATCTTTTTGTGTCTTGGAGTAGGAGATGCCCTAGGGATTGGGATAAAGGACTTGAGTGATTGCTGCTTTATGTATTATGTGGTATTTGTGGAGTGAGAGAAATAAGAGGGCGTTCGTAGGAGAGGAAAGATAAGTTCTTAGTTTAAAGGGCACTATGCTTGTTTCTTTATCTTTTTGGTTGATGAAAGTGTGCCCCTTTTCTTTTTCTTCTTTTGTTGCTTTTTCAGGGGTGGTTGTGGGTGTATAGTCTTTTTGTATACTTCGTGTGTATAGAGTTGCACCTTCTTTAATATAATACTTTTACTGCCAAGTAAAAAAAAGATTGAGGAGAGTCCTTGGGGGTGTGATATTAGCTTCTCAGAATGCTTTTGTTGGGGGTAAACAAATTCTAGAGGCGGTCTTCAATGCTAATGAATGCATTGATTCAAGGCTGAGGAGTGGTCAGAAGGATGTCATCTGCAAACTTCACTTAGAGAGGGCCTACAATAATGTAAATTGGGACTTTTGTTTTGCATCTCTTGAGTGCAGTTCTCAATGATTGTTAATGGAGTGGTGAGGGGCTTTTTTTTTTTTATAGCTCTAGACCATTGCAATAGGTTGATTCTCTCCCCTCTTTTGTTTCTTTTCATTATGGTAATTCTGAGCCGCATGATTGGCAAAATGACTCAGAATGGTCTTCTGAATGGCTTTGAAGTGGGAGATAAGGGGCAGGGTCATGATGTCAGTGTCCCATATACCCTTTGCAGATAATATGTTGATTTTTTTGTGGAGTTACTGAGAAAGAGGTGAAACTCTAACATGTATGTTGCTTTGTTTTGAGGCGGTTTTTGTGCTCTGGGTTAATCTTGCTAAGAGTGAAATCATTACTGTGGGGGAAGTGATCCACATGGAGACTTTGGCAGCTAACCTGGGGTGCAAGGTTGGTGCCTTGTTGTCTACCTATTCGGGTCTTCCGCTCCTCTTTAAAGATAATGAGGTTTGGGATCCTATGATTGAGAGATTGAGAAGAGATTAGCCAACTGGAAGAGGTATTATTTATCCAAAGGAGGGAGGCCGACTCTTATCAAACGCACTCTCTAGTATGCCAACGTATTCCATGTCTTTATTCATCATTACAGTTTGGGTGGTTCAAAGATTGGAGAATTGAAGAAGAATAGTTTGTCGTGAGGGTTGGGGAAAGAGTTTAAGTACCATTTGGTTGACTGGGAGTAGATGCTCTTACCAAAGGATTTTTGGGGGAGGGGATTGGTAGTGAAAGATTTGGAGTTGGTCAATAAGGCCTTACTCAGGAACTGGTTCTGCAGTTTCACTTATGTCAGGGAGAGTTGATGGGTGGGAAGTATGGATGTAATTGGGGAAAATGCTCCACAGGGAGCATCAAATGGATGTATGGAGTAGGGGTCTGGAAGGGAAATATGATGGTGTGGGATGATTTTGCCATTATGCATGTTTTGAGGTTAGAGAATGGTGTTTCAGTGTGGTTTTGGCAGGACATCTGATGCGGTCATTGGGTATTAGGGATTTATACCCTAGCCTCTATCGGATTGCTACTTGCAGGGAGGATTCTGTGCGGGATCATTAGGACCAGTGTACGGGTAAGGTCTAGAAACCTTTTTTTCTGGAGGTCTTTGCAAGTTTGAGAATTGGATTTGGAATCAGTTGGAAACTTTGGGAGGATGCTTACAGGTTGTTTTATTCAGGAGGGGAGCGAGGACAGGTAGCTTTAGGGAGGGTAGAAAGGAAGAAGCTTCCCATGGAAAGGTGCGTGGGGACCGAAAGTTCCTTTGAAGGTTAACTTATTTGCATGGTGACTCAAGGTGCAATCCTTACGATTGATAACCAGAGAAGAGCAAAAGTCTTGATGAACTGGTGTTATATGTGGACGAGTTCATGGGAGTCAGTTAATCATCTCCTGGTTCATTAAGCTACAATGTGAGAGATTTGGGGCTTGATACTTTGAGTATCTGGAATTGCACGGGTGATGCCTAGCTTGGATGAAGATCTTCTTAAATGTTAGCATAGGGGCAAGGGGAGGAAATCGGAAGGCTAGCCATCATGCATTTTGTGATGTGAAGTGGAGAGAGCGAAATAATAGACCTTTTGAATGGAAGCAAAGCTAGATTTCTGTTTTGAAAGGAACGACGTTGGCAACTTTGTATTTCTGGTTCAAAGAGGATGTTTCTTTTTTCGTAAATTTTTTGGGGAATCTGTATATCCCTTTAAATATATAGGGGCTAGTATAGTTCTTTATTGTTGTATAGATCAAGTGTAGCGCCCCTTCTAGCGCTTTTGGTTTAATGATAATTTATCAAAAAAATTTAATCATAGATCATTGCATTATTTTTGGGGAAATGCTTAACATAAAACGTAAATTATGAGGGCAATACAGATATACTAATGAAAAGTGCAGCTGAAAATGTGATGGTCGAGCATGTAAGTTCTTCAAAATTAAGTCTCTTCCAACATCTAAATTGAAACCCCCTTATCTTTCTCCTGGTAACAAACCAGAATTGTTATTTCTATCAAACATCTAGGAAGTGACATTCATGCAGATTGCATGTTCTGTAACAGCAAAAATGCACCCCAAGAGTACCATCCATGCCGGTCAGTTTCTCTAGCCCAAAAATAGTGATATAACAGATGACATTAAATGAATTATAACATAAACCGATATATAAACTGACCTGGCCAACCCACTTCCTGAGACCTGTAATATGCTCCCTGACTTGCTCAGGAGTGAACAGCTCAGTCATTGATACCCCCTTTATTTTTGGCTTTCCAGACTTGGTTCCAGTTGCATTTTCAGCAGGCAGTGCCACATTTTCTTGTTTAGCTTGGTCCATCTCTTTCTCACTTTTAATGCATTCTTGCTGAGCAGAACCAGCAGGATCATCCAGTATAATAGGTTCACCAACAGGTTTTTGGCTGTAGGTATCATCCATAATATCCTTATTCATATCACTAAAATTAGGACTTCCCTGCCCAGAGCTTACAGTAATTTCCTTTTTCACTTCTGTAACCTCAGCTTTCATTGGCATAAAAGTGTCAATATGCTGGTATTCCTCACGTTGTGCATCATGGAGTACATGAGATTCACCGGTGGTAGGAATTGAAACAGCAGAACTTTCACTCTCAGGAACAAGAGAGCGGGAAGGCAGCTCAATCTTTATGCGTTTCAGTGAATGCTGTAAACCTTCGGAAGTTTCAACAACTGATGAACTCATCTTTGCAGTTAACCGAGCTGCAATGCCTCCACCCTCATATGATTTACATGATCCATTGATCGAACATGGCAAGCCAGAATTAGAATCTAAACGAACACGTGCCTTCAGTTGCGTCTGTAGATAATTCTTAACGGGAATGCAAACAGGGCAACCTGGGTCCCTGCAACGCTTGTGATGATTAAGTAGCATCTTCGTATGGTGGCAACGAGGATATGGACATTGAGATGCATTGCAGCGGTTGATATGCGTCCAAAGTTTTTGAGCAGTTATGCAGTTAACTTCCTGGCATTTCCCTTCTGGGGCCATACACCGACGAGCATGCCTCAAAAACAATAGCCACCTTTGTTGATTCTTGAACTGCCGTTCACGGTTGGGATTACCAGGTCTACAGGTAGCGCCACTTGAGTTTGGGGGCTCTACGATTCTAGCAACAACAGTTTGACAAATAGATGCTTCAGATGATAAATTATTGCGCTGAGCTTCATCTTGCCCAGTTATTCTTTGATGGAATTCTTCGTTAATATTCTGCTCATGCAACAAGTTCCCTGGTATTTGAGTCCTGTCCTGTGATTTAGGAATCCATTGACCCTGCAGTTGTCTCTCTGATTGTACTCCAACAGAAAGACAGCTAAAATCATTTTGAGAGTCAACAATCAGCTGGTGAGGATGCAACAATTGTTGCATCTGTTGTGAAGTTTGAGTCAGTGACGAGCATATATTCTGTGAGACAGATGGAAGAGAAAGTAATTGAGTGCCTCTGGAATGATCTTCACCAGAACTTTGCGGGAATTGGTTCTGCATCTCAGAAAATTGGAACTGTTCTGAAACTTGTGAGTGCAGGGATTCATCATGACACTCCATTCCATGCTCAGGCTTTACTTGACTGCCTAGATCAGAAGTCAGCTCAGAATGACCAAAAGAATCATTCTTTAACAATGTCAGGTGCTGCTGAATTTGCTGCTGTTGTTGGTGTTGATGTTGAATAAATTGCTGTTGTTGTAACTGATGAGGCTGCTGCTGAAATTGTTGCTGGCAATGAGATTGTATGAGATTCTCTCGCAACGAGCTAGAAGCTTGAAAGTTCAACTTTTCTGAGTGATCAATTGATTCAGACTTTATATGTACAGCGTGTTGGGTAGTGTTCAAATTTGACTGATTAGTCATCAATGGAGAGTTGGTTCTGGATATAGACTGTAAGCTTGCTGGATTCAAATTCTGATTATTCATTGCTGAACCAGCAGATGTCATAGGACCATATAAGTTTCCAGACCCAGAAGAATCAGGAGTGCTCATCCCATATCCATCACCTACAAATAAATTATGAGCAATTAGAATGCATTTTTATATAGACTACAACTTAAAGGTCACATCTTCCACATATTTCAGGAAGAGTGACATGTCAGAGCTCCCAAGATTACCATACAGAGAGTAAGGGAGTACCCTGCATTATTGGCAGCTTATGATGATCATAGTGTTGTTGTAAAGGTTTGGTTGAATTTCCATATGATGCGGCCATCGGATAGCTCTCAGAACTTCCAGGACCATTAATCAACTGTAAATTGCTCCGCATCATACCTAAACCACCATTTAAAGCCCCATTTGAAAATCCATAAGATTTCTGCTGCAAACCAGACCTAATTCCCCCACCTATATGGCTACCAAGGTTGTGCAGTATCCGGCTGTTTTGACCACTAATATGCTGCTTTTGTGGCAGAGGCTGTGATACCATAGTAGATTCAACAGTTGAAAAAGCACCAGTATTATTAGAAGATTCCAAATTCATGAAAGACTGATTATTGTTGATATTAAATCCAGGAGTAGGAATCATTTGGCTTGTCATTCTTTGTACACCCATTGAGGATACCATGTTGTTTCCACTGGAACTTATGGAAAAATTGGAAGGCAACTGTTGATATCCATTAGACATATTCCCTGCAAAAGTGGATTCTGTTACAATGGTGTGACGGAAGAGCAGTTGATAACTATTGACTTACAAGAGATAAAAGTCAAAGTACCATCAGATAAATTGAAAGAACCACCCTGCATCCCAATAGAAGGCCCATTAGCAGTTGGCAATAAGCTTCCAGTATTGCCAGTTGCAGGTGCTATGCTATTGCCACCACTGGCAGCAATCATGGACGTGTCCACAGATGAAGTAACCATCATGCTTGGATTCCCACTATGAGGCATACCTGGAGTTGGTATCATTGTACCAATAGCAGAGGAAGAATTAACAAGCTGTGGATATTGTTGGTTGTGATTACTCATTGGTAAACGCTTGATCAAAACAAGCAAGCGATTCTCCAGTGTCTCCAGGCTCATATACTCCTCCTAGCAATACAAGAAAGCACACGTCATAAACAAAACATAATAGGGTCAATGCACTAATGAAGTATACTAATTAGTACTCTCAGAGAACTCTTGAGAGTTGTTGAATAATGCAAAAAGGTCCTTTTGGCACTAATACAAGAGTAAAAAGAGCAATCCAAATTAGTGCAGTTATATATGCTTCTACAACATTGAAAACAAGGTCCTGCATTAATACGAAAAAAAGACCCCATCCAAAAAAGCGCAGTTATCCTATGCTTCTACTCCATTGAAAACCAGGTAACGGACAAGATATATACTTCACCAGCAGGATTGCATAAAAAGGAGAACAAAAAGAACAACCAGTAAGAACCTTTGTGGAAGCATTTCTGAATAGACCCTCGTCTAGGCGTCTTACAATATCCAGAAACCGCTTTGGCTCCATGTCATGAGCTTGTTGCAGTCGTTGCATAAGATATTCATTGCTGAAGAAAAGGAGATATAAGGTTTGAATCAGTATTCAATGCTATATGGAAAATCTTCTACATATGTCTTGCACAAACAATTTAATAAAGTCATCCATCACAAATACAATGTCAAATAACAGCAACAGGATCAATAAGGAGAGGAAAGGCATGACAAAGATTATGAGGCACTAATATCATAATTTAGTGGGCACTTAAAGCAGAGACCATTGCTATGATAAAAGTTAGGACTGCCAAGCATGAGAATGCGAGTTAGTCTGCCAGCATCCACTTTGTATAGATAATGCCACAACTTAAGAAGCACAAACACTTCTAAGAAAGCGATATGTCCACACCAGACATGACACTTGTTGGACACTTCTCAACATGTATCGAACATACAGCCCAACATGGCATATTATTTTTTAATTTTTTCAGAACCGAACATAGTTTGGACACTTGGGGTACACACGTAACCGTAGACACACATGAAACTCATTGCACCTTTGGAAAAAATAACTTGAGAACCAATTGCAGAATAAAACAAGGTGATGGTATACCCAATTTGACGTTTAGGCTATGGAATCCATGATTTTTAATTTTAATTGGTATCATCTTGCAATATTTCATAGTCTTTGAGTAAAATATTCCTACAAATGACATATAAAAATATATAAATAGTTTTCGCCGTGTTCTGGCAGTGTCATGTCTAGCATTTTTTTTAAATTGCCGTGTCATGTCATGTATCTGAGTCCGTGCTTCTTGGTCCACAGCCCACAGGTTATGACTACCCAGTCCAAAGTGAGTTATTTACACCAAGCATTCTTCTTAATGCTAGATCCAATTTCTTGGTCCCTACAGAAAGGAAAAAGAATTTCACACTCTTTCTTTTGGGAAGGGAGATAATTCTCTTGATTGAAGCTTCCTTTAGACCTCTAGGAAAAACCTGAAAAAAATAAAATGGCTTGCATGGTATGATCCCTCTGTCACCCAGAATGGAAGGGGTTATCTCATAGTTCTGTCACATAAAAATTCATTTATCAAAAAAATTACAAGCATCAATGCACATTATTGCCGTCATTACTATATTTCCACTTCTGGTTCATCAAAAGGTTGAGCTGCAGGTCATGCTACTTGGATTGGGCAGAAAATTAGCCCAAGCCCAACTAGGTGTTGAGCGTGTTGGCCCAACTCCAATAAGTCCATTTCAAAGTGGAGATTCCTAAACCCAAACATGAGTCAGGTCATATTATATTCGGTACCTTCTTTATGATGTAATTTTCTTCTACACCCTAGTGTTCATTAGTTGTCCACCTTCACATGTTTAAAACAATATATTTGTAAAACAGACAAGTAATATTCCAACTTTCTAAGCACAAGCTTCCACATTTAAGACTCTTAAGTCCAATGGTCAAACAATATCAATCAACCACCCACATGTCAAATCTATACATAATGCCAGAATGACAGTCTAATTTGGTTGAGCCACAGGTCCTCAGGGTGACAATGTCCAAAAACATTGAAAGACGCATTACTCTTCAACACACCCCCCCCGGGGCACGGAATGAGTGTCAATTTTTCTCTCTTTGTTTTCTGGAAATATGATTGAGAAGTATTACTAGTAGACATTCAATACCAAAGAATGATAGCTTTATGTGAATGTGATCACATTGTAGTTGCCTATGTTGATTATGAGTTCTTATATGGCTTATCTAATGTTCCATGATTTCAAATCAAAACAACGCTGGCATGAATCATCTTATGCCCCATTTCACCACTCCTCCAAACACCCGCCCCTTTTTTGTCCAAACAACAAAAGCATGCCTACCTTGACATCCACAAATACAGGTAACACAATTTCAACTGGAATTATAATCAATATTTTTTTTTTTTTTTTTGGTACTTTGGAATAGAATGATAATAAATATAACAAATAAATAATGGATGTCTTACATCTTCTCTTGCATAAATCTGCGTGCTTTCACGAACTCAGGCTCCATATTCAGTGTATTCCGATGACCTCCTAAATTTTGAATCTGGCTAGAAAGAGAAGTTCCATTCTGCTGAGGTAGTCCAGGCAACTGAGTGCCAGCTTGATTAGGTACCTGCCCTGAGATTTTTCCTGACATATGTGCCTGCACATTCATCTTTATCCTGTAGGCTCCTAAATAACAAGTACTGCATATCTCTGAATTTTACAATTCCAACATCTACGTGAAAATCCCATATTAAATTACCTGCAATGACACATCTTTATATATTCATGCTGTTAGGTGTTACGAACTCGTCCATATTGTATGAACAAAAACCAAATGCCTGTACCAAAAAGAATATATGAGCAAAGCCAGTCAACTTAAACACTATTTTGAAAGTTAAATCAAAACAAATTAAGGTAAACAGGCAATGGCCTAAAAGGACAAAGATTTTAATATCCAATTCACACAATTAAAATATGACTAAACGAATACATAGGAACACAACATTTCTTTGGCAAATAGATGGAGACACAAGATAAGGTTCATAATTTACAAATGCCGTACAACAAGATGATGAAACAATAACCTAAAGAAACAATGGAGGCATGAATAACATTAATTACGTAGTTCAACAAACAATGATCTTTGGTCTGCTGTCTCTAAACCCTCAATAGAGTTCTCCGAACTGCCATTTCCTCCTCCTTGCAACGAAGGCCCTCAATACTTTAAAGTGTACTTCTAACAATAAATTGATTGATTGTGGCATTAGCATTTTTATTGGCAAATCCTTTTGTTGGACCATACAACACGAAAAATACATATTTTCCATATTCGACAGCCTAGGACCAGTTGCTTGCTTTTTCAGATTACACTGAAAATTAACTCCTACAAGTAATTGTTCATTCTGAAAAAAACACATATGGGTTGAGGGGCAGAATAAGAAAAAACAACTTGAATTTGTCATCATGATCTTAGTCCAAGAGAAACCATTTCCAATAAGTGTTGCAACAAACAGGGCAGTTCAAAATTTCTATATCCGTTGGAGCCCTAAAAAACTATAGAGCACATATGAAAACAACTGAAATGATGAGAACTTATTCTGATAAATTTGTCCCAACTAACTCACAAAAAATGACAAAATTGTGGAAGCAATTCAACGCCAATTCAAAAGATCAAGATAGTCAAGTTTCGTTAAGACTAAAACAAGAAGAAAATTAAAATAATAATTTTATTGATGGAAAGCATGTAACAAACACTTGGAAAAATCATATCATCAAGTGACCAAAATCGTTAAATTATTCTTCGTAGTACTGCACAAAAAGGAGGACAGATACAGACATGGGACACAAACATGAGTCACATGACACAGACAGACTCACCTACAATGCAATTTTTGAAAATACTTAATACTACACGACAACATCAAAATATATATATCAACATCAAAATATATATTTTTAGACAGATACATAAAAATGGTAACTATTTCTTCACTCCAAACTCCTTTTTATAGTGCTTTAGTGGGTCTCAAAGCGGAGCTCAACCTTTAGAAAGGTATCTGGTCTTGTGGAGCTCCTCTGAAGGTTTTTTTTTTTTTTTTTTTTTTTTTGGTCGCCCAGGAAAAGATTCTCACTATCGATAATTTGATGGATGGCAGAATTTTTTTAATTGGTGCTACCCATGTAAGCAGGATGGGGTATCAGTAGCTCACATTCTACTTCATTGTGACTAGGCCAGAGAGCTCTAGGTTTTGGCATTGACTATGTTCGGGACGACCTCGGTCTTCCCCAAGAGGGTGTCAGAGATGCTTCAAAACTATAGGGGTGGTAGAGTTGGCTAAAGGAGGAAGACTTGGCGGCTAGCGCCTTTTTGTTTGTTTTGGTTAAGTTACAGTGAAAGGAATAAAAGATATTAACAAGGAATAGTACATGCTTCAGATCTTTTTGTTTGCATTGAATAGCAATATTTTTTTTTAATTATTTGTATAGTTGTCTTTTCTCCCAGCCTAGGCCAATTTATAGATTATGTTGATGCACTAGAGACGTAGAAGGGTATAGTTTTTTGAGTAGCTCTTTTGGTTGTATTGCCTTTTGTATACGGGTTGCATCCCCTTGATGCGTCTTTGTACAAGTTTCTTTACTTATTAAAAAAAGAAATTTCTTCAAATTTTACATTATCGATACACTTACATTTTATTATATCAAAATAGTAAGATATTATTTCCACCATCTACATAGTGGAAAGGAATTATGAACAAAAACTCCTAATATCTTTTTAGAAAGCTCTATTTATAAACAAATTTGAAATTTTGGTCTGTAGAATGCCTAAAACTAAAAAGATTAAAGGAAAAGGAATGAATATGTATAAATTGATCTTACTTTTATTTTAATCTTTGGATCTTAAGTTTCTTTAAATTAGCAATGTGTTTCATGTGCGTCTAAACGATAGACACATGTATTCCACAAGTGTTGAAGCGTGTTCAATTCTAAAAATATTTAAAAAAGAACACGATACGCATGTCTAATACATTTCGGGGAGTGGTTGATGAGTGTCACTGTGTGACATGAACACCTCACCTTCTTAAAAATATTCATGCTTGTTAAACAGTGTTCTATGGCCCAAGTCCCTTGCAAAATTCAACAACCAATAAAATCTTACAACATCCCACCAAAACATTGGATCACCTATTCAAAGATGGCTAGAGGGTGGGTATTCACTTGATCAATGATGGAGCTTCTTTGCAATACGACTATAAAGTATGGATAAAGGTATGGATATGGATTACGGGTATAACATAATACCAATATGTCAATATGACAAATTCTATAGCTTTTTTTACAAGTATGACAAATTTCATAATGTATTCACATAAACAATATTAAGTCATATTATGTGGACATGAACTTGGACCAAATTTGAAATGCTTAATCTCACTATTCCCCATTCTTCTTCTCTAAGTAATATGCATAATATGCAAAGTATAAGAAAACTATTCTTACATGTATACTCGTAATGCCACCCAAGAAATGCCACATCTCAATTTCAAGGTAGGTTGTATAGAATCTATGACTTAAAGAGTATCCAGGAAGTATCTGACATTCAAAATTAAATGAAGTTAATCCCTAGTTATGGATATGTTTAGTAAGTATCGGATACGCATCTGCATGTATCTAAGGAGTACCGATATCCGATATGTACATGACCCCTCCCTAGAAGTATTCGTGCTTCATAACAATTCAAGAGTGTCCAAAATTGCCAAATAGAGGAGAATGCTTGGTTTATGGCTGAATTTTTTGGTAATTTGGAGGAATAGTTTCCTATGTTTGAGCTTATTTTCGTACAAAGCCTATGCAAATGTTTTGCACCCTGTTCACGCCTTTTAAGCATATGATTATCGACTTTCCAAGAAAGCAAAAAAATGATCAACTGGATCTCTAAACTCGAGGAAGAATACATGGATCAAACTCAAAGTTATGGTTTTCCTCTCCACGCAAATTAGTAAGCCCAGTAAGAAAAAAAAGGACAAATGAAATCACGTCCATCTTTAATGATATGTGACTTAATCTATTCTAGAGCTACGTCACTAAAGGACATAGTCATCCTCATCCAGGAAAATCCCGCAACATTAGTAGATATCAATAGAAGATTAGATATTTTTATTTAGAAGTGCAAATCAAGAGAAGGGGAAAAGTAAGAGCTTGCCCCTAAGTTGTCAAATGTTAGAGCATGTACCAAGCATCACAAATCCTATGCTTTGTGCTCTTTCTAATCCAAAATAGTGTATTTACATCCATTCATATGAATGCATTTTCAAATAGCTTGAAATTTTCAACTATCATCTTTTACATAATTTTCACTTAATGTTTCTCTCGATCTGAATTGTCTACCTCATAAGACAGTATATTAATTGGGTGAGATCTTTTATTTTATTTTCCTGGAATTACAATAAATTTCCTCTTTTAAAAAATTTGCTTCATACTGTTTATCCTATCTCTTTTACATAATTTTCACTTAATCTTTCTCTCGATCTGAATTGTCTACCTCATAAGACAGTATATTAATTGGGTGAGATCTTTTATTTTATTTTCCTGGAATTACAATAAATTTCCTCTTTTAAAAAATTTGCTTTCATACTGTTTATCCTATCTATTACATATACATATAAACTTTTGTCTTCCCGTTCTGTAACTTTCTTTTATCTATAATTATATAGACATATGTAACGGTATTTATATATACAAAAATATATAGTTGAGTATTCATGTACACTATGGTAAAAGAAAGTAAATCTACATTAACGTAAACATGAAATTTTTCCTCTCCAAGTCCTAGATTCTAACAATTCTCAGTTCAATTCATGAGAATCTAAATGTACACACACATGTAAATGCAAAGATGCATGTACACACATAATTATTCATCGATCAACTTGGTATGCAGGAAGGAATGGAATATGTGGAAACCAAACTACATTGCATCAAATGAGAGAGAGAGAGAGAGAGAGAGAGAGAGAACACACTATCCAATCATAAGAGGACACTTACATTACAATGTAATGCACACTACAATGTCTTCTACACTTAAGAAACACTATCCAATCATTTTCAATATTAAACAGAAGCACTTTATGAAATGCACATCATGACATAACTCCCCTTTAACCTACCAAGTGATTATTCTTGCATAAGGTTCAAACACTTGATGAAGCTTTAGAATGAAGGTTGCCACCTTTCAATTAAGTACACATAAAAAGCAGGAGCTAACCTAAAGAAAAACATGATAAACGACGCACCTAGGCCTGCTATCTTATATTCTAGATCATGCCTACACCCCTTTCTACCCAACTAAAGTCACATTTTAGTCCATTTTAGTAGCTGTATTTTTCTAATGCCCTATTCACTCTCACCCTACTTCCACCTTTTCCCAGAGAAGGACCAATGAGCTGCACTCATTCATGCAATTTCCCCATCCATTAATTGATCTTGTGAATATGTTATGCAGGAAAGCGTTGCAGCGGCAGATTAGGAACCAACTCGTCAATCACAAACTTCTATACTTATCAAAAAAAAAAATACAATCTTCGGTACTCACTTGATCAATCAATAAATGAGGAAATTGAATTTTAAAATTTGCCTTAACTGATCATTTTATATTTCAACTCAGATAAAATCTGAGTTCACCATAGTTCACACTAACTTGAAAGTTAAGACATCACCTAAAATTGACATTTAAGATCTTATTCCCACCCCGCTCCCCACCCCAAAAAAAAAATTTCACCAAAATTATGATAACCTGCTTCTTGTGATAATGCCATTTTGCATACATTAATGTCCAATAAAAGAATGCTCAAAAGCAAATCAACTTGAGGTCATTACAAAGCAAATCAATGGATAATGAATGCAGCCTCAATCCATCCAAGCGAATATCTTTACTAACAGATACGGATAATGGCAGCTGTTAAATGTGGCTGCAATGGTGGCGGTGGTGGTAGCGGCGGTGGCAACCAGGATCAAATTTTGTTTCGGTTAGCTTGGAAATGCAAACGTTTCAAAAACATGAATGAAGTGACAAAAGAATTTGGTAAAGTATGAAAATGTTTGGAAACAAAAACTAAAGCCTATATAAATATTTATGCATACTCAATGATTAAATTATTTAACGTTGAGATCTACACAATTCTTTTGCATAAAGGGCATGTGTATAATCTGGACGTGATCTCAATGCAAAACAAAAGTCGTTAAATTAATATCAAACAAATCAATCTCATCAAAAGCAAAATATACAATTCTAAATGTGCATAAGGTTCACAAAACTATCAAAAATATAACAAAAATAACGAGATTAATAATAGAAAAGGTCAAAAAGCTTCCAAAGTGGGAAGATCCTTGGATATTCCTAACAGGCATCAAAACAACATGTTGTTTCAGTATGTTTCATAGCGTTTTGTTGCATTTTGGTAGTATTCCATTGCATTTCCATATTCCAGTGGAAACATTAATATTTTTGTACTTTAGTAAAGTTTTGTGTTGGTTTCCCATGAAACAGAAATATTTTAGCCATTTTGATGTAAACGAAATGGAACTTTGTTCCTTGAGTAGTAACTAGAAAGCACGGACATTTCTAAGAGGGTTCCATATACATGTCGGGCGCACATACTCCTTGGATTTGTGTCTGACATGCCAATTGGTGTGTCCTGAATTTTTATTTATTGATTTTTTAATGCACACACCAAAGACATGTATCCATCACTTATATACACATAAACACATTACAAGTTTAAATTGTAAACATGTTTCATCATGTTTTATGTTACATGATGATTAAATTATGGATTCAATATATTTTTTTTGTTGAATTAGTATTATATTTTTATATTTTTGGTAGTTTGTGGGTGTTGCATTCATGTACATAGCAAATAAAATATATAAAAAATATAAATTGTTTCCCGTATCCTACCCTGTCTGTGTCCTCATTTTTTTTAAAACTTGTTATGTCCTGTGTCTGTATCCACACCCGTATTTGTATCCATGCTTCTTATAGTAGCAATAATGGTCACAACCATTGTAGCCTTGGAGGTGATAGTGGCACATGGCCCCAACATTTGGCCATCGTACAACTGGTGGTAATATTAGCAAGAGTAAACTATTTGACTTATGCATGATCTTTTAAAAAAATCTCTCACTCAATTAGTGAAAGGTGCATTCATATATTACAATTAATAGAATATAAAATTTGTCTGTTCATTAAATTGCGAAAATACAACGATATATACTTCATTCAAAATGGCTGCACTGGCGGCCCTACTTACCAAGCAAAACTTTGTATTAAAAGAATACATTGTTACTCATGCATGCTCACTCCACAAGACGGACCCACTTTAAGCATTCTCTCCCAGCTTGCTCAACTCATGGTAGAGAAGGGCACAAAAACATTGTAGCCAACTCATGGCAGATTATCGGGATTATAGGTGAACATGAAGCAAAAATAAACACGAATTACTTAAAGGAGCAAATACAATGAGCACTCCCAGACACTATGTTGAACTACTTCAAATCACGAGTTAATTATGGACTACATAGCTAGTTAAGATAACATAGCTAGTTAAGATATGGCGTAGGACACAATAGAAACCCACTCTCTTTTGCAATGATGTTAATGATCAACATCATTCTAAACATTTCCATTGATTCACAAAAATTGCAGTTGCAGACTCTTCAGCATGAATGCTACAAAACAGTGGTGTGATGACAAGGAATTGATGAATAACAAAACTTCTGAAACAGCAACAAACAACGATGAGAAGAACAGAACTGAAGCAGGGAAAATGATGGGCAGTCAGAGATAAAGATGCACCAAATGTCTCAAACCTCAACAAACAAGGAAAAGAAGAGAGTTCTATGCATGAAATTTTCAGAGGACGAACTCAAAAATTGGCAGGGCATGAATTCCCACTTGATGTGCAAAACGAAGAGCATTGGTCTGCAGGACAGTACCAGTTATTTTTTTACCTTTTTTTCATTGTGCGTTGGGAGATGAGGGCAATACTAGCATAGCCGCTAGCGCTACTACACAATCAGGTCCTCTGTCAAAATCTGTACGGTTGACAACGCGAGATAATTGACAGAGCAGTCACAGTTGATTGCAATTAGGCAATAACACACAGAAATTGAAACTTCAGATGAAGCTGTACATTATTCAAAATCCACAAATGAAAAGCCACAAATTGCGTACCAGGATGATGAACAAAATGGATAAGAAATTAAACAAATGGAACCGATTTGGGGATTGGAAATTAAAGTCAAAACCCTCAGAAACCCTAACAGAACAGTTATTGATCAATCAAAGAATTAAAGAACTAGCAAAACTCAAACCCTACTTGAACAGACGAACCTGATTCAGTACGAGGATGACGACGACCAAAGAGAGTGTAATTGAGGAAGGGACATACCTCAAAAACAGGATCGGAGCTTTTCAATTGCGTGGAAATTTTGTGGTATCGTATTGACGGTAAATGGATTGATGGGTATTTGCAGAGGCAAAGACGAGAGAAGGTCGGTCACCGCCCAACACCACGCGCGATACGCACGCACTCACACAGGCACACGCGAAGAAGAATAATATTATTACTGCAAGAAGAAGAAAATCGAGGGAGGATCAGTCTTTTTAGGTTGTAGGGGACGTCAATTTTTATTTCTTATTTAAATTGTTTCGTATTTAGATTAGTTGCCAAACTACGTATAGCACGTACAATATCAGCAAAAGGAAACGATGAGAGTGCAAACAGGGATATTGTTTACCAATTTATTAAGGACCCCTTTAGGTTTGGCCTTTCAACATCCATACCCATCACCTTTCATAAATGAGCATTTAGACCCCTGAGGTATGGTTTATTGACAAATGCACCCCCTGCCATCAGATCCGTTAGCCTATTTTCGTTTATTAGCCAAGTTGACCAACTGAAATGACGAAAAAGCCCTCTAATGGGCGACTAGTTGTAGTGAAGATTTTGGAATCCGAAGTCAATCCTAACGAGTTACACTTTGTATGTGAAATGGATAGATGCAGATTTTTTACATTTTGGGAGCCTACATGTGGGTTAAAGAATCCCGGCCCAATCCGCCTGGTTAGGCCTAATACAAACTAAGCGAATAAAGTTGAGCTACGGGTCAGCCCAAGTAGTCAGCAATGCGACCAAACCCGCATTGCCGACCTAGGGCCCAAGCCAAACGTGACGAGCCCAACCCACGGGTATAATCAGAACATTTAATACGGAGGTGACTCGCATTTAATACGGCAGCGACTCTCCACACGACATCCACGCTCACGTCTGATCAGCCAGATTCTGGCACGGCGGTAAAGTTGGACCCATGTCCAATCAGTTGAAGACGAATAATGTGGTCTATAAAATAGGTCATGATGACCCTAAGGTAGACACAAGGGTTAATCGATTACACTATAAATATTGAAACCCCAAGGAGTAAGGTATGGATAATTAATTTCATGCCTACACTGTCTTCATTCATTTGATTCTCAATTAAGATTGCTAACTTATTCATCAAAGCATGATCTCCCCAAAGAGGATTGATCCATTCTAACTTCTTTATCCTTTTGCAGCGAGTTGGTGCTCTTTGATGTTAGTTCGAGTGATCGGTTAGGCTTTTCTAAAAATCTCACTTACAATAGGCGTCATCTATGGGAAGATCAAAGATAACCATGAATATCAACGACCAAAGGGAAAGAGGAGTAAACCACATTGAGCGAGGAAATGAGACTTCCACCAGCAAAGACCATACCAATTCGGCATACTGCAGATCTACCCCGATAGATCACCACTGAGGTCAGAAGAGGAGATTGG
>CM065394.1:39480000-39482500 GCA_033060915.1 Euryodendron excelsum
TTTTTAAAGATGTACAAAACATAGCCTCTAAACAAATTTTTGCTAGGTGGCAAGCTATTCTTTCTGTTTTTTATTTTAAAATTTCTTATATTAAAGGTACTGATAATTCAATTCCAGATTTTTTTACTCGAGAATTCTTACAGGAAGATTCCAATCATGCCTCCTAAACCATCCCATGATCCAGGCAAAGTCCCGGCTAAAACTCAGTCCCAAACCAAAGCTGCTTATGCAATGAAACCAATTCCCCTCAAAGCTCTTACACCAAGTGATTGCTATAACCAAACCCTTATTGAACAATCCCAACAACTTTCCCAAACCTATGCTCAAACTACCAGAGGATCTCAACTGCAAGCGGCAACTTCTTCTCAACAAGTGGTGGTTTCTCATCCCACTCATTTTCCAATGGTGGCCACTAACCCCACTTTCAAATCAAAATACTTTTTTAAAACAAAATGCGAACAATCTATTGTTCTTTTGGAAAAACAAACATGGCCTGACGATCCATTTAAAATTCCTCCTAGAGTGTTCACTCAAAACACACATTTTCTTCAAATCTCTCCCATTCATACCCAACAATTCTATGAATATATTATCATAGAAACTGATTCAATTACCCTTAAACACCATTTCACTCCTGATCAAAACCAAATTACTTACTCTACTGTCTATATTAACAAAATCCTTACTCCCGAACAATGGGGACCTCATCCTTTCCAACCTCGACGATTTTCGGAAATCTTTAATCCTCTTACCTTTAATTATTACGATTACCAACAAGCTTAGTTCAACACTTTCTTCTTCCAAAACCACAAATTTAGTCATTCCTGGATGTTTACATTTCAAAAAGATTTCCCTTTAAATTTTCCCATTTGGTTCTTTTCTTGGTGGACTCATTTTGGTGCAATTACTCAGATCTTTCCTCCCTCCATCAATGAAGCCTTCCTTATTTACCAAGACAAATTCAAACGTGATAGATTTCTTTCCAAATTTCCTTGTGTTTTACCCTTCATGACCCAATTCTCTATTTCATGGATTTGTGCTTGGAATTATACTATTATTTCGCACAATTCCTTTTCTTACCTTGCCCGTAGTTTTCAAGTTAAATGGTGGGATAAATGGAATCCTCAATTTTGCACCCCACAAGCAGTTCATCAATTTTTTTCAACAACATCTTGCAATTTCTACTACTACTAACCCTCAGTTTCTCCTCAACCGAAGCCAAATCATTTCTCAATTAGCAATGGCTAAATCAAAGAAAGAACTTCGTCAACAACTACTAGAAACCTTATCATCTCTCTTAGATAGTGATGACGAGGCTTCTCCAGCAAATCCAGATCAAGGTTCTCAAATCTCTTCCACAGATCTTGCACAGGATAACGAAGATGACTGTTACGGTGTCTTCACTCCAGTACAAACAAGGTCCAAAAGCAAGCAAACACGCCAGTGATAGAGCTATCAACTTTCGGTGACAACTCCATCAACTTTCGGCCACAAAGACAATTTTCACAAAAGACGAAAGTGCTACAGTAATTTCACAAAAAGACAAAAGTGCTACAGCAAAATTGACTTTTTTACTATTCACAATTGACTTTTTACTATTCTGCAAAAAACAAATCCACTGTCGATGGATCTACAGTAACCAGACATGTGAAGTAACAGTACCAACTTTTCTCTATTTATACCCTGTCTCTCCATGTTTTGAGACAGGCCAAGTTCGAGTCCAACCCCTCTCTCTCTCTCTCTCTCTCTCTAGAATTTCTCTGTAATCAAAGTCTGAAGTTCAAGTATCAGAGATTTCCAGATACTACCTGGTAATCTTCAAATGTTTATGTAATTTGTTTATGTAATTTTCAATTTCAAGATTCAATGCTGCAAACTTTAGTGTTAATAATTATTTGCTTGCTCATTATTTTCTTTTATTCTATGCTTATACCGCCTTATTGGCTGGTTTTAATTGCTTTCGTTATTTACTATTTGTTATAAGCCGCAAATAACATCTGGTTGACCCTCTGGGCATGCCTATAAATCGTTGAGGCTTACTACTACAACTGTTTCTTCTTCTTCTACTTCTTAATTACTTTGATAAATTTCAGTTATCTGGTCATTTTTTAGTTATCTGGTCATTTCCAATTATCTGGTCCTCTTGTTCTTCCTTTAATTTATTTTCGTTACTATTTCCTGGGTTAGAATGGTAAATGGTCATTCCATTCCCACATGAAACAACATAAAACAAAATTTAGTAAGATTTTTATTATCAAATTTATTTTAAAAAATAGAAAACATATTTGGTAATTATTTTTTTGATTTTAAAATTTTAAAAAAATAAAAAAATTTCAAAAAATTTTAAAAGTTGAAAATTCATACAAATATTTAGTAATTAAACCACCGCCGCCGTCGCCACCACCACTATTACAAATGCTTAATAATATATAATAATTAAATAATATATTACTAATATTTTGTATAGACATGATATTAAATTTTCATATCATATACAAAT
>CM065394.1:39487500-39552500 GCA_033060915.1 Euryodendron excelsum
TTCTACCAGTCATAATAAGACGATAAGCACCTCAAAAAGGCTGCGGCCCCCTGCTATTGGCCAAATATGGGTTGATTCGACCTCCTTCCTCACCGTACGAGTCACGAGTAGTCCTGGAGTAATGTACTACAACTTGATATGGTCATTTTAAGCCTAACCACATCCCCTTTTGTGCCCTGCAATCCCTTTTACCGGTCATAATAGGATGAAAAATACCTCGAAAAGGCAACGCCCCTGCTATTGGCCTAATATAGCCTAATTCGACCTTCTTCCTCGCCGTACGAGCCATGAGAAGTCATTGATTAACATATTACAGCCTTATATGGCCGTTTTAAGCCCGACCACGTCCCCTTTTGCACCTTGCAAACCGTTCTGTCGGTTATAATCGGATGAAAAACACCTCAAAATGGCCACCCCCTGTTATTGGCCTAATATAGCCCGATTCGACCTCTTTCCTCGTCGTATGAGCTACAAGTAGTCTTGGATTAATGTACTACAACTTTATACGGTCATTTTAAGCCTGACCACATCCCCTTTTGCGCCCAGTAAACCCTTCTACCTGTCATAATAGAATGAAAAAGACCTCTAAACTACAAGCCCCTGCTACATGATTTGACTTCCTTTCTCGCTGTACGAGCAACTAGTAGTTTTGGAATAACGTACTACAGCCTTATATAGCCATTTTAAGCCTGACCACTTCCCCTTTTGCACCCTACAAATCTTTTTATAGGTCATAATCGAACGAAAAGCACCTCAAAACGGCCATGCCCTTAATTATTGGCCTAATACAGCCCGATAGGTCAACCTTCCTTGCCGTATGAGCCACCAGTAGTCCTGGATTAATGTACCACAGCTATATACAATCATTTTAACCCTGGCCACATCCCTTTTTGCGCTCTACAATCCCTTTTACCGATAGTAATAGGACAAAAAACACGTCCGAACGGCAAGGCCCCTGCAATTGGCCTAATATTACCCGATTCAACCACCTTCTTCGCCATACGAGCCACGAGTAGTCTTGCAAACTACAGCCTTATACAGTGGTTTTAAACCTGACCATATCCCCTATTACGCCCTACAAACTATTCGGCTGGTCATGATTGGACAAAAAAACCTTAAAACGGCCACACCCCCTGCTATTGGCCTAATATAGCCCGATTCGACCTCCTTTCTCGCTTTATGACCCATGAGTAGTCCTAGATTAATGTACTATAGCCTTATACGGTTGTTATGAGCCTGACCACATCCCCTTTTACACTTTGCAAACCGTTATGCCAGTCATAATCGGATGAAAAACACCTCAAAATGGCCACGCCCCCTGCTCTTGGCCTAATATGGCCCGATTCGACCTTCTTCTTCACTATATGAGCCACGAGTAGTCCTGGATTAATGTACTAAAACTTTACACAATAGTTTTAAGCCTAACTACATCCTTTTTTACGCCCTGCAAACCCTTTTACCGGTCATAATAGGACGAAAAACACCTCAAAATGGCAATGGCCCTGCTATTAGCGCAATATAGCTTGATTTGACCTCATTCCGCGTCATATGGGCCACGAGTAGTCCTGGATTAACGTACTATAGCCTTATACGATCATTTTAAGCCTAACCATGTCTCATTTTGCGCTCTGCAAACTGTTCTTCTGGTTATAATTGAACGAAAAACACTTCATAAGGGCCATGCCCCCTGCTATTGGCCTAATATAGCCCGATTCAACCTCCTTCCTTGCCGTACAAGCCATGAGTAGTATTATATCAACATACTATAGCCTTATACGGTTGTTTTAAGACCAACCAAGTCCATTTTTACGCCCTGCAAACCATTCTGCCAATCATAAACGGACGAAAAATACCTCAAAACGGCCACCCCTTGCTATTGGTCCAATATAGCCCGATTCGACCTCCTTCCTCGCCGTACAAGCCACGAGTAGTCTTAGATTAATGTACTACAACCATATACGGTTGTTTTAAGCTTGACCACGTCCCCTTTTGCACCCTGCAAATCGTTATGCCGGTCATAATCAAATAAAAAAAACCTTAAAATGGCCACGCCCCTAGTTATTGGCCTAATATAGCCTGATTCGACCTCCTTCCTCATTGTACAATACATGAGTAGTCCTGGATTAACGTACTACAACCTTATATGGTTATTTTAAGCCCCACCACGACCCCTTTTATGCCCTGCAAACCATTCAGCTGGTCATAATTGTAAGCACCCCATTTTTTGACCGCTCGGTAGTCTACAGTCCGTGCAGACTTGATTTCAAATCAATATGGATATATTCTAGAATTCTAGTCTTAATCTAGTCTATCCAGCACTTCGTGGGCCCACCAGGCTCAAATGGAGGCAAAATGACCAAAATGCCCTTGTGGGCGTTGTTTGGTCCGATCCCGTAGGCACGTGTTTCCAAAGACGGTAAGTCCCCTTTTCATATTCTCATAGGCGCGTCTTTCTGAAGACGGTAAGTCCCCTATCCAATTCTAATAGGCACGTCTTTCCGAAGACGGTAAGTCCCTTTTTCCAATTCCAATTCCAATCCCTCTCTCAAGAAAGCTGATTCCTTGAGACGGTAAGTCTATCCAATTCGGCACGTTTTTCGGAGAAAGTTTCTTCAGAACGGTAAGTCCCTTTAAACTTGTTAACAGGGTCGAGACTCCAAGTCCCTGAGATGGTAGAACGGTCCACCTTTGGCGCCTGCTAGCCTGCCAATGCAGAAATGTCTGTTTCGACACGTCTTTCAAGAAAGTTAACTTCTTAGGTGCTAAGTTCCTTTAGCAGCTTCCTGAGATCAAGCAGTCTTGGGAATGATCGCGAACCGTCAGAGTAGCGGAAGTACTCGTAAATATCGCAACCATCAGAGTAGCAAAAATACTTGCAAGCAGGTCGTTACATGGAATTGCCAACAAACCCATGTATCATGAGACCGTTGTCAGAGTGGCAGAAACACTCAAAACCCAGGTCAACACCGGTGCCTGCTAGTCTACTTCGGTGAAAAATGACCAAACTGCCCCTAAGGCCATTTTTCGGTACGCTTCTCGAGATAATATCTAAGTCTTCAGAATGGTAAGTCCACCCTTCCAAGATCATTTTAGAGATGATCCAACATGATTAGGTGCCTTCTAGTCAGTTTTGGGCCAATTCTGAGGCTTTCCGGTCAAGATGACCATTTTGCCCTTAGGCATCTGAACACCCCGGGGACCACACCGGCTTTGGGTATCAAACCGGTAACATCCCGAGAATGCTTTTTATAGTATTCCCGACCTTCCTTTATATTTTCGAATTATTCCGAGTCAGTTCCGGTAAACTCGGTGCAAAATGACTGTTTTGCCCCTGTGGGTCGGTCGCCTTTTTCTAGCCACACCGGCTCTAGATATCAAACCGGTAATATTTGGGAACATTCTAAATAATGTTTCTAAATCTCAAGTCTTCTTACGGGACATTCTAAGTCCGTTCCGGCAGCTTTCCAATCCAGTTAACCGTTTTGCCCCTAATGGCCCGGTCAACCCTTCCAACAAACCCTTACATCCATTTTCAAGTCCATTACCCCCGGGACCCTATTCGAAGGATTCCTGCCCTTTTTCGGCCCTCCGGGTCATTCCCGACCCCTTCGAATCATTCCCGGACTTTTCGGAGTCACTCCTAGTGAAGCTAGGCTAAAAATTGCATGGTAGTCACTAGTACAGGCGCCCAAATCTTTTCAAGATACGTTGCTTGCCGACCTTGAAACTTTTCTAAGTGGCTGGCGCCACTAATAGTGGCGCCAAGCCAATATTTGGCCTGGCGCCACTCCTAATGGCACCAGAAGCATTTTTGGCCTGGCGCCACTGCAACAGGCGCCAGGTCATTCTTCTCTCTATAAATACAGAGCCTCCTCCAGCGTGAAAGAGGTTTGCAAACTCAGTCTAAAAACCCTACTCTTTGATATACAGACCTTGTAGCCTCCCAAAACCCTAGTCTCGTTTAGGTTTTCCAAACCCTAGCCTCCTATACACTCGTACACTCTCATATACTCATACACTAGCCTCAAACCCTCCATTGAAGGCTTGGATTGCTGCAACTATAAAACTTTGAAGATCGAAGACAAACTCATAAAGATTGAAACGAAGACCAAAGCAAAACAAAGAGCGCAAAACTAAGCAAAATGAAGAAGACACAAGGTAGGCTTTCTCTTTGAGTTTACGTATCTTCCCCCTCTTTTCTCTCTCCTAACCCACTTGGGTTTTCTTCTATTTTAATCCCCCATCTTCTTCCCCTCCTTTCTTTGCATGCTTGAAATAAGGGACTTCCCGGTCCATGTGTAGGATTAGGTTATTGGAGAGTCATCGTGTCGGGGGCTTTCTTTTAGTCTAACCGGAGATCATGTTGGTTCGGCCCCCTTGATTATGTGGTGAAGCCTTTAACCTTGTATGTTCACGACCCCAATTTGCATTGTGCATATCATGATCTTGTATTCTTCTAAAATTTGTTTTCAAACTCGTTTTCAAAGCTTGCATTAAACTTGTTTTCAAAACTTGCATCAAAAACTTCTTTTTTAAAACTTGTTTTCAAAATCACATTCCTAAAGTGATTCTAGCATTTTGAATTTATGTACTACATCCTTATACAGTCATTTCAAGACTGACCATGCTTTTTTCGCGACCAACAAGCTCTTGTATCTACAAGTCAAAAGGACAAATATGGCCTAAGACGGCCACAACACCCATGCTATTGTCCTAAAATAGCCTGATTCGAAATCCATCTGGGCCGCGCCAACCACGTCGGGTCTCGAATTTGTATACTAAACCCTTATACGATCATTTCAAGACTGACCATGCCCCTTTCCCGACCTATAAGTCCTTCCATCTACCAGGTAAAATTGACCAATATAGCTCAAAAAGGACACAACACCCATGTTATTGGCCCAAAATTACTTGATTTAACCTCCCTTTTGGTTACGCTAGCCATATCGTGTCCCATATGTACGTACTACCCACTTATACAGTTGTTTTAAGACCGATCACCCCTTTCGCGACCTACAAGTCCTTCAATCTATCGGACCAAAAGGACCAATATGGCCCAAAACGGCCACAACACCCATGCTATTAGCCTAAAATAGCCCAATTCAACCTCCTTCTAGGTCGCGCCAGCCACCTTGGGTCCCACATTAATGTACTACACCCTTATACGATCATTTCAAGACCAACCATGCCCCCTTTTACGACCTATAAGTCCTTCTATATATCGGTCAAAACATACCAATATGGCCCAAAATGGCAACAACACCCATGCTATTGGCCTAAAAAGGACCGATACGCCAACCACGCCGGGTCCTAGATTTACGTACTACACCTTTATATGATTGTTTTAGTAATGAACACAAACCCTTTCACTACCTACAAGTCCTTTTATCTACCGATCAATATGGACCAATATGGCCCGAAAGGGCCATAACACCGTTGCTATTGGCCTAAAATGGCCCAATTCGACCACCATATAGGTAGCGCCAGCCACGTTGGGTCCCAAATTTACGTACTATATCCTTATACGGTCGTTTCAAGACTGAACATGTCCCATTTTTGTGACCTATAAGTCCTCGTATCTACTAGTCAATACGGACCAATATGGCCCAAAACAGCCACAACAACAATGCTATTGGCCTAAAATAGCCCGATTCAACCTCTTTCTGGGTCATTCTAGCCATGTTGGGTCCTGAATTTATGTATTAAACCTTATACGACCATTTCAAGACCAACCACACCTCCTTTCGAGACCAAAGCAGACCAATATGGACCGAGACGGCCATAACACCCATGGTTTTGGACTAAAATAGCCCGATTTGACCTTTATCTATTTCAAACCAGCCACGTCAGGTCCCGAATTTACATACTACACCCTTATACGGTCTTTGCGATACTGACCATGAACCCTTTTCGTGACCTACATGTCCTATCTACAAGTTAAAGCAAACCAATATGGCCCGAAATGGCTATAGCACCCATTTTATTGGCCTAAAATGGCCTAATTCGACCTCTATCTAGGTCATGCCAGCCACGTTGAGTCCCGTATCTATGTACTACGTCCTTTTACGGTCCTTTCAAGACCAATCGTGCCTTTTTCGTGACCTACTAGTTATTGTATCTACAAGGCAAACAGACCACTATGGCCGGAGATGGCCACGACACCCATGTTATTGTCCTAAAATAGCCCGATTCAAACTCCCTTTGGGTCGCGCCAACCACGTCGAGTCCTGGATTTACGTCCTAAACCCTTATACGATCATTTCAACACTGACCACACCTCCTTTCCTGACCTACAAGTCCTTCTATCTACCAGTCAAAATGGACAAATATAGCTCGAAACAGCCATAACACCCACATTCCATCCCATATTCATGTACTACCCCCTTATACAGTCGTTTCAACATTGACCATACCCCCTTTTGCGACCTACAAGACCTTCTATCTGAACCAATATGGCCCGAAACAACCACAACACCCATGCTATTGGCCTAAAATAGCCCTATTCGACCTCTTTTTAGGTCGCGCCAGCCACCTCAGGTCCAGGATTAACATACTACACCCTTATACGGTCATTTTAAGCCCAACCACACCCCTTTTTGCGACCTACAAGTCCTTCTATATATCATTCAAACTAGACCAATATGGCTCAAAACGGCAATAACACCCATGTTATTGGCCTAAAAAGACCGATTTGTCATCTATTTAGGTAACTCCAGCCACGTTGGGTCCTGGATTTATGTACTACATCCATATATGGTTGTTTAAATACTGACCACGAACCCTTTTACGACCTTCATGTCCTTTTATCTAATGATCAATACGTATCAATATGGCCTAAAACGGCAATAACACCCTTGCTATTGGCCTAAAATGGCCTGATTCAACCACCATCTAGGTAACGCTGGCCACATCAGGTTGTGAATTTACATACTACACCCTTATACGATCGTTTCAAGGCTGACCTTACCCCTTTTTGTGACCTATAAATCCTTCTATCTACAGGTCAAAACGGATCAATATGGCCCGAAGCGGGTAGAACACCCATGCTATTGGCTTAAAATAACTTGATTCGACCTCCCTCTGGGTCACGCAGGCCATGTCAGGTCTTGAATTTATGTATTAAACTGTATACTAACATTTTCGCACCAACCACGCCTCCTGTCGCGAACTACAAGTCCTATCTACCAGTCAAAACGGACCAATATGGCCTATAATAACCACAACACTCATGCAATTGGCCTAAAATAGCTAAATTCGACCTTCCTCTAGGTCGCGCCAACCACGTTGAATCCCAGATTTAATAGTACACCCTTATACAGTCGTTTCAAGACCAACCACTCCCCTTTTGCAACCTATAAGTCCTTCTATCTACTGGTTAAAATGGACCAATATTGCCTTAGACAGCCATAACACCCATGCTATTGGCCTAAAATGGCCCGATTCGACCTCCCACCAAATTGCGCCAACCACGTTGGCTCCCGAATTTACGCACTACACCCTTATACAGTCGTAACAACACAGACCACTCCCCTTTTTGCGACCTACAAGTCATTCTATCTACTGGTCAAAATGGACCAATATGGCCCGAAAGGGCCACAACACCCTTGCTATTGGCATAAAATGCCTTGATTCAACCTCCCTCTTGTTCGCACCAGCCACGTTGGGTCCCTGATTTATATACTACACCCTTATACAATTGTTTTAAGACCGACCACACCCCCTTTAGTGACCTAGAAGTTCTTTTATCTACCGGACAAAACAGACCAATATAGCTCGAAACAGCCACAACACCCATGTTATTGGCCTAAAATGGCCTGATTTGACCTCCCACTAGGATGTGCCAACCACGTCGAGTCCCAGATCTACGTATTATCCCATTATACGGTCGTTTTTAGACCGACCACGCACCTTTTCACGACCTACAAGTCCTATCTACCGGTCAAAACAGACCAATATACCTCGAAATAGCCACAACACATATGTTATTGGCCTAAAATATCCGATTCGACCTCTCTTTGGGTCGTGCTAGCCACGTCGGGTCTTAGATTTACGTACTTTACCCTTATACAATCAATTCAAGGCCGACAACGCCTCCTTTCGAGACTTACAAGTCCTATCTAACGGTCAAAAAGCACCAACATAGCCCGAAACGGTGACAACACCATTGCCATTGGCATCCAATAGCCCAATTCGACCTCCTTCTAGGTCGCGCTAACCACGTCAAGTCTTAGATTTACGTACTACCCCCTTATACGGTCATTTCAAGATCGACCACACCCCCATTTTGAGACTTACAAGTCCTTCTATCTACCAGTCAAAACGCACCAATATGGCCCAAAACGGCCACAACACCCATGCTATTGGCCTAAAATTGCTCAATTAGACGTCTCTTTGGGTCGCGCCAAACATATCGAGTCCCAGATTTACATACTTATACGGTTATAAAAAATCAGACCATGCCCCCTTTTGCAACCTACAAGTCCTTCGATCTATCAGTCAAAATAGGCCAATATAGCCCGAAACAACCACAACACCCATGCTATTGGCCTAAAATGACCCAATCCAACCTCCCTCTAGGTCGTGCCAGCCACTTCAGGTCCTATATTTACGTACTACCCCCTTATACGGTCATTTCAAGACTGACACACCCCCTTTTGAAACCTACAAATCCTTCTATCTATAGGTCAAAATGGACCAATATGGCCCTAGATGGCCATAATTTCCGTGCTAATGGCCTGATTCGACCTCTTTTTGGGTTGCACCAATCATGTTGGCCCCTCAAATTTACATACTACACTCTTATATGGTCGTAACAAGACAGACCACGCCCCCTTTCACGACCGACATGTCCTTCTATCTACTGGTCAAAACGGACCAATATAGCCCGAAATGGCCACTATAAGCACCCCATTTTTTATCGCTCGGTAGTCTACACTCCGTCCATACTTGTATTCAAGTCATTGTGGACATATTCCAATTGAAACCAACTTTCTAAGTCTAAATCCCGTCTGTTCATCGCTTCGCGGGCCCGCTAGGCCCAAATAGAGTCAAAATAACCAAAATGCCCTTAGGGGCATTATCCTTTCCTTTCTGACTCCATTCGCTCTCTCGAGACAGTTTATTCCTCGAGACGGTTCCAATTCAGGCACGTCTTTTCGAAGACGGTAAGTCCCCCTTCCAATCCCTCTCTAGAGACAGTTTATTCCTCGAGACGGTTCCAACCCAGGCACGTCTTTTCGAAGACGGTAAGTCCCCTTTCCAATCCCTCTCTCGAGACAGTTTATTCCTCGAGACGGTTCCAACCCAGGCACGTCTTTTCGAAGACGGTAAGTCCCATTTCTAATCCCTCTCTCGAGATAGTTTATTTCTCGAGACGGTTCCAACCCAGGCACGTCTTTTCGAAGACGGTATGTCCCCTTTCTAATCCCTCTCTCGAGACAGTTTATTCCTCGAGACGGTCCGAGTAGCGAAAATACTCGTAAATATCACAACCGTTAGAGTAGCGGAAATACTCACAAATAGGTCGACATAAGGAATTGCCAACAAACCCCTGTGTCATGACGACCGCCGTCAGAGTGGCAGAAACACTCAAAACCCAGGTCAACACCAGTGTCTGTTAGCCCACTTTGGTGAAAAATGACCAAACTACCCCTTGGACCTTTTTTGAGACTTCCGGTCAAGATGACCAGTTTGCCCCTAGGCATCCGAACGCCCCAGGAACCACACCGGCCTTGGGTATCAAACCGGTAACCTCCCGAGAATACTTCTTATAGTATTCTCATTCCTCCTCTACTTTTCTGGATCATTCCGAGTCAGTTCCGGCCAACCCGATACAAAATGACCGTTTTGCCCCTGGTGGGCCGGTCTCCTTTTTTTATTACACCGACTCTAGGTATCAAACCGGTAATCCTTTGAGATTACTTCTTATAGTATTCTCAACCTTTCTCTATCCTTCCGGATCATTCCGAGTCAGTTTTGGCAAACCCGGTGCGAAATGACCGTTTTGCCCCTCGTAGGCCGGTCACCTTTTCTGACCACACCGGCTCTGGGTATCAAACCGGAAACCTTTGGGAACATTCTAACTAATGTTTCAAAATCTCAAGTCTTCTTCCGGGATAGTCCGAGTCTGTCCCGGCAGCTTCCCGATCCAATTGACCGTTTTGCCCCTAAAGGCCCGGTCAACTCTTCCAACACATCCTATCCTTATTTTTCAAGTCAAATATCTTCGAGACACTATTTTAAGTGTTCCTGCTCTTTTTTAGCCTTCTGGGTCATTCCTGGTCCCTTAAACCATTCCCGGACTTTCCAGAGTCACTCCTAGTGAAGCTAGGCTAAAAATTACATGGTAGTCGCTAGTACAGGCGCCGAAATCTAGTCAAAGATACGTTGCTTGCTGACCTTAAACATTTCCCAAATGGCTGGCGCCATTAGTAGTGGCGCCAAGCCAAAAAATGGCCTGGTGCCACTAGGAGTGGCGCCAGTGTAAAGTTTGGCCTGGCGCCAGTGTATTCCTCCTTCTATAAATACAGAACCTCTTCCAACATGAAAGGGATCCGCAAACTCAAACCAAAAATCATATAATTCGATATACAGAGCTTGAACACTCCCAAAACCCTAGCTTCCCTAGGTTTTCCAAACCCTAGTCACCATATACAAACCCTAGCCTCATATGCACTCCTATACACCCCCATACACTCATTCACTAGCTTTCAACCCGCCTTTGAAGACTTGAAGAGCTGCAATCTAAAGCTTGAAGACAACTCTTGAAGATTGAAGACGAAGATCAAGACGAAGACCGAAGATCGAAGACAAACAAGGCGGGCAAAATAAACAAGACATACGGTAGGCTCCCTATTTAAATTTCCGCACTTCCCCCCTCTCTCTTCTCTCTCCTAACCCACTTGGGTTTTCTCTATTTTAATCCTCCATCTCTTTCCCCCCTTTCTTTGCATGCTTGAAATAAGGAGACTCCCGGTCCATGTGTAGGATTAGATTATTGGAGAGTCACCGTGTCGGGGGCTTTCTTCTAGTCTAACCAGAGACCACGTGGGTTCGGCCCCCTTGATTATGTGGTGAAACCTTAGCCTTGTATGTTCACGACCCCAAATTGCATTGTGCATATCATGATCTTGCATCTTCCAAAAATCAATTTCAAAGTTGATTTTCAAATCGTTTTCAAGCTTGTTTTCAAAATTGTATCAAAATCCCTTTTTCGAAAACTTGTTTTCAAAATCACAATCCTAGGGTGGTTCTAGCTTTTCCATGGCTAGGATTGTTTTAGAAAAGTGTTACATTTAAAGTGACCAACATGGTCCATATTTTCGACCTTTGTTGTTTTCAAAACCACTTTCTTTAAGTGGTTCTAGCCTTCTTATGGTTAGAATCGCTTTAGGAAAGTGAGATGTTTTTACACCTTCTAAAAACTCTCTTTTCAAAAATCTCTTTTCCTAAAAATCTCTTTTTCAACATACTTTCCAAAAACTCTCCTTTCCAAAGTTATTTTCAAAAACTCCTTCCAAAAATCTACTTTTCAAAACTCCCTTTTTCAACTCCTTTCCAAAACGCTCTCTTCAAAGTCCACTTTCCAAAAACGTTCCTTAGGCTTCTTTCCTAGAAAAACTCTCTTTAAAAATCTTTCCAAAAACTCTCTTTCCAAAATCTTTCCTCTAGAAACGTCTCTCTAGGATTTTCCTTTTAAAATCTTTGTTTCCAAAAACACACTTTCCAAAAACTCCTCCCAAGAATTTTCTTTTTAAAACCTTCGTTTCCAAAAACACAATTTCCGAATACTCTTGCCTTAGAGCCCAAATCAAGCCTTAGAACTCACAATTAGGAAATCCTAATTTTCTCTTCGAAAACATGATTTTCAAACTTTGCCCCAAATCTAGGTTTCCAAAACCTCTTGTTTTTACATCCAAACTATACACATTTCCAAAACCTATTTTCTACGTCGAAACTATAATTTTTCAAATCTAGGGTTTCTAAAATCTCCCTTTCCAAATCCTTGTCAAATCCTATTTTTCCTTCAGAAAACCAAATCAAACCTTTCCGTTTAGGAAACTAGATCCAATCCTCCGTTTTTGGAAACAAAATCAAGCACTTATCTTTTAGAAACCAAATCCAATCCCTTCCTAATCTAACTCTTTCCTAATTCAAATCCTTCCTAAACTTCCACTTTCCTAAATCTTAAGTTTTCAAAACTTGAACATAAAAATCTTTCCTAAATTTTAAAACTCAACTTTTAAATCTTTCCTAATTCAACCCCTTTCCAAATCTAAGCTTTCAAATCTTTCCTAAACTCAAACCTTTCCTAATCTCAAGATTTTCTAAAAATTCAAAATCTTAAACTTTCTAAATTTCAAATCTTTCTAAAATTCTAACCTTTCTAAATTCAAAACTTTCTTAAGTTAAATCTTTCTATACCCAAATTTTTCTAAATTCTAAACTTTCCTAAAACTTCAAATCTTTCCAAATTTTAAAACTTTCTAAACTCAAAACTTCCTTATTTTCAAACCTTCCTTGTTTTTTAAACTTTCCAACTTTCAAAACTTCCTAATTTCAAAACCTTTCCTAAAATGAAAACTTTCCCAATTCGAACACTTTCCTAAATTAAAACTTTCTTAAAACAAAACTTTCCGAAAATAAAACTTTCTTAACATGAAACTTTCTTAATTCAAACATTTCCTAAATTGAAAACTTTTCTTTTTCAAAACTTCCTTATTTCAAAACTTTTTAAATCCAAAACTTTCCAAGTTTCAAAACTTCCCTAAGTTGAAACTTTCCTAATTCTAAAACTTTCCAAATTTGAAACTTTCCTAAATTGGACCTTTTCTAATTCGAACCTTTCCTAAATCTAATCTTTCCTGAAACTCTTTCAAGTCAAGTTAAGTCTTTTCCTAAAACTCTTCCAAGTCAAATCTTTCCTAAGTCCTTTCTCTTTCCTAAGTCTAGGTTTCTTAAACCTCCATCTTTCCAAAACAAGTCTAAATCTCTCTTCCAAGGTCTATTTTTTCAAATCGAAATTCAATCTTTTCAATTCCAAAAATCCAAATTCCAATTTTCAATCTTCTATTCTAAATTCAAATCAAATCCAATTTTCAATTCAATCTCTTTCTTCCAATCTAACTTTCTATTTTCAATCGGACTCTTGTCTGAACTACGATTGACCTGATTCCTCCAAAGGGATACGTAGACAACCTTCATAGGTGCGGTCACAACTTCTTTCAAATTTTAAATTTCACAACATTTTCCAAATCTCAAATTCTACAATCTTTTCAAATCTCTAATCTATTTTCAAACTTCCCTTTTCAAATTTCTATTTCCAAATTTCTATTTCTAATTTCTCAAACTTTCCAATTTCAAATCTATTTTCAAATAAAATCAATTTCAAATCAATCTCTTTCCAAATCTATCTTCCAACTTCTCTCTTTTATTGCACTTGCATATCATGCATCATGATAATTTTTAAACATTATTTTATAAAGTGGACAAGATTGAACATGGGTTAGTTGAAGACTTTCATAGATGAATCTAGGGTAGATTGACATGTAGGTACCGAAAGAGCGGGGTAAGGTGATGGCTTAGTGCGTCTTCCCTACACGTAACTAACCTCCGAACCTAGGATCACTGATTTCAAAGACCAAAACGGAGTTATTTTTCAAAAAGGGCTAAATGTTTTTCAAAGGTTGCCAAACAACCCGTTTTTCCTTAAAAACCCTCTCTTGAGGAGATATTTTCAAAATTATTTTTCAAAACCCTAAGTGTAGTCTTCGGATTATTCTTAGTTTTTAGGTGACCTAACTCACCTTAATCAAGTTAGGTGGCGACTCCGACTCTTTTTCAAAAGCCCTTTATTCAAACCCAATTTTCAATTCAAATTTAGTCGCACTCATTCTTCTAGGAGGGTGAGTTCTAATGAGATAGTACAGCATTTTTTCCGCTTGTGTGAGCATTCTTCGAGTGCGAAAAGTCTGGGCACGACAACCACAACACCCATGCTATTGGCCTAAAATGGCCCGATTCGACCTCCTCTAGTTTGAGCCAGCCACGTTGGGTCCCATATTTAAGTACTACCCCTTTATACGGTGGTTTTAAGACCGACACGTCCCCTTTCGTGACCTACAAGTCCTTCTATCTACCAGTCCAAATGAACCAATATGGCCCAAAATGGCCACAACACACATGCTATTGACCTAAAATAGCCCGATTCGACCTCCCTCTAGGTCGCGCTAACCCTGCCAGGTCCTGAATTAACGTTCTACACCCTTATACAATCATTTCAAGGCCAACCATGCTGCCTTTCACGACCTACAACTCTTTCTATCTAGTGGTCAAAACAAACCAATATTCCCCAAAACGACCAGAACACCCATGCTATTGGCTTAAAATGGCCGAATTTGACCTCTATATTGTTGGGAATTTATACTAAAAAACATGCTTTGTGTGATGGATTTAGTATTTATTAATAAAATAGTTTTTTCATTTTGATGAGAATCTGTGTAAGCAATGTTTGCATTGTGTTATTTATTTAATAATTATGCATGTGTGTTTCTTATTCTATATAGTAGATGATTTGGTGTGTAGAGTACGACTTACACATGGAAGATCAGATCATCGGTTCTTATGGAATATAAGCTTATCGTTCATAGTCTGAGATGGAAATGGACACATCATCAGTAGAACTGCAGTAAAAGGTTTTAATAGGTCTGTCTTGACTATGGGGAACGGGGTAGTTCTAACTCCTTGCACTGGTACACTTTGTGTGTATTGAATAGGACCGTATTGAGGTAATTGTTTTTATACTGACTATATAAAACAATTAATACCTCATGATTATTATAAGTGCTTATACTCTTAATCCTAATATAATAAATAGACATATGCATGTAGTGTTTATTGTTTTGACTTGCAGAAGAGTGAGATTCTTTGTGGATCAATAAACTCAGTGAGTTGGACAATAGCATTACGTGTATGGTGAATATTAATTATTAATGGAATCCACGTCTCGGTATAGGGATTGATGATTGTCGCGCCCAGATTTTTCGCACTCGAGGAATACTCACACAAGTGGAAAAAACACTGTACTCTTTCGTTACAACTCACCCTCCTAAAAGAATGAGTGCGACTAGGTTTGAATTGAAAATAAGTTTGAATAAAGGGCTTTTGAAAAAGATTCGGAGTCGCCACCTAAATTGATTAAGGTGAGTTAGGCCACCTAAAAACTAAGAATAATCCGAAGACTACACTTAGGGTTTTTGGAAAACATCCTTAAGAGAGGGTTTTTTAGGAAAAGCGGGTTGTTTGGCAATCTTTGAAAAACATTTAGCCCTTTTTGAAAAATAACTCATTTTTGGTCTTTGAAATCAGCGATCTAGGTTCGGAGGTTGGTTACGTGTAGGGAAGACGCACTAAGCCATCACCCTACCTCGCCCTTTCGGTACCTACATGTCGATCTACCCTAGATTCACCTACGAGAGTCTTTAATTAACTGTAGTTCAATCCTATCCATTTTAGAAAAAACAATGTTTGAATAGAAACTAACATGATGCATGATATGCAAGTGCAATAGAAGAGAATTGAAAAATAGATTTGAAAAGAGATTTGAAGAGATAGAATTGAAATTGAAAAGTTTGAAAATTTGGAAATAGAAATTTGAAATTGGAAGTTTGAAAGTAGATGGAAATTTGAGATTTGAAAAGATTTTGAAAACCGCACCCATGAGGGTGGAATTGAAAGTCTGAAAAGTATTGTGACCGCACCTATGAAGGTTGCCTACGTATCCCTTTGGGGGAATCAGGTCAGCTGTAGTTCGGACCGGAGTCCGATTGAAAATAGAAGAGTTGATTTGAAGAAAGAGATTGAATTGGAAATTGGATTGGAAAATTGAGAGATTAAATTTTGATTGGAAGATTTGATTTTGAAAGACTTGGTTTTAGAAAACCTAGACTTAGGAAAGAGAGGACTTAGAAAAGAAGGATGGGATTCAATTTAGAAAGATTTTGGAAAAGAATTGACTTAAGGATTGGATTTGGAAGATCTAGGAAAGGATTGGATTTAGAAAAGGTATGAATTATGAAAGGTCCAACTTAGGAAAGTTTCGAATTACAAAAATTTCATTTTTGGAAAGTTTCGAATTAAGAAAGTTTTGAATTAGGAAAGTTTTGAATTAAAAAAGTTTCAACTTAGGAAAGTGTTGTTTTAAAAAAGGTTTTGAAAATTGGAAGTTTTGAAAGTTGGAAAGTTTAGAATTTGGAAGGTTTTGAAATAGGGAAGTTTTGAAAATTAGAAAATCTTGAGTTTAGAAAGTTTTAAAATTTGGAAAGATTTGAAATTTGGAAAGTTTAAGATTTAGAAAGTTTTAGAGTTTGAATTTTAGAAAGTCTTGAAATTAGGAAAGGCTTGAATTTAGGAAAGGTTTTGAAAACTTGAATTTGGAAAGTTAAGATTTAGAAAGGGGGTTAAATTAGGAAAGGGTTGAATTTTAGAATTTTAGGAAAGATTTTTATGTTCAAGTTTTGGAAACTTAAGGTTTAGGAAAGTGGAAGTTTAGGAAGGATTTGAATTAGGAAAGAGTTGGATTTTGAAATTTAAAGGGAGATTTAGAGTTTAGGTTTAGGAAAATTATGGTTTAGGAAGGTAGGAAATTAGGAAGAAGTTGAATTAGGAAAGGTTTGGGATTTGTTTCCAAAAACGAAGGATTGGATTTAGTTTCCTAAACGGGGAGATTGTATTTGGTTTCTTAAAGGGAAGATTTGATTTGACAAGGATTTGGAAAGGGAGATTCTAGAAACCCTAGTTTTGAAAAATTATAGTTTTGACGTAGAAAATAGGTTTTGGAAACATGTATAGTTTGAATGTGAAAACAAGAGGTTTTAGAAACCTAGGTTTGGGACAAAGTTTGAAAACCATATTTTTGGGAAGAAAATTAGGGTTTCCTAATTGTGGGTTCTAGGGCTTGACTTGGGCTCTAAGGAAAGAGTTTTTGGAAAGTGCGTTTTTGGAAACGAAGGCTCTCTAGAAGGGAAATCCTAGGGAGGAGTTTTTGGAAAGATTTTTTGGAAAGAGGGAGTTTTTGGAAAGATTTTTGGAAAGAGGGAGTTTTTGGAAAGTGTGTTTTTGGAAACATAAATTTTGGGAGGAAAAATCCTAGAAGGGAGTTTCTAGAAGGAAGATTTTTGGAAAGAGAGTTTTTTAGAAAGATTTTTGGAAGGAGATTGTTGGAGAGAGTTTTTTAGGAAAGTGAATTTAGGAAGTGTTTTTAGAAAGTGAATTTTGAGGAAAGAGAGTTTTTGGAAAGGAGTGGAAAAAGGGAGTTTTGAAAAATAGATTTTGGAAGGGAGTTTTTGAAAACCATTTTGGAGAGGAGAGTTTTAGGAAAGTATGTTGAAAAGAGATTTTTAGGAAGAAAGACTTTTTGAAAAGAGAGTTTTTAGAAGGTGTAAAAACATCTTGCTTTCCTAAAGCAATTCTAACCATAAGAGGGCTAGAACCACTTTAGGAAAGCGGTTTTGCAAACAGCAAGATTTGAAAATATGGACCGAAAAGGTCACTTTTAATGTAACACTTTCCTAAAGCAACCCTAGCTATGGAAAGGCTAGAATCACCCTAGAATTGTGGTTTTGAAAACAAGTTTTTGAAAAAGAGATTTTGATGCAATTTTGAAAACAAGTTTGAAAACGTTTTGAAAAACAACTTTGAAAACGATTTTTGGAAGATGCAAGACTATGATATGCACAATGCAATTTGGGGTCGTGAACATACAAGGTTAAGGTTTCATCACATAACCAAGGCGGCCGGACCCACGTGGTCTCTGGTTAGGCTAGAAGAAAGCCCCCGACACGGTGACTCTCCAATAGCCCAATCCTACACATGGACCGGGAATCCCCTTGTTTCAAGCATGCAAAGAAAGGGGGGGAAAAGAGATGGGGGATTAAAATAGAGAAAACCCAAGTGGGTTAGGAGAGAGAAGAGAGAGGGGGGAAGTGCAAAAATTTAAATAGAAAGCCTACCGTATGTCTTCTTTATTTTGCGCACCTTGCTTGTCTTCAATCTTTAGTCTTCGGTCTTTGTCTTGATCTTCACCTTCAGTCTTCAAGAGTTGTCTTCAAGCTTTAGATTGCAGCTCTTCAAATCTTCAAAGGATGGTTGAAGGCTAGTATATGAGTGTATGGGGGAGTGTATAAGTGTATAGGAGGCTAGAGTTTGTGTAGGGTGGCTAGGGTTTGGAGAACTTAAGGAAACTAGGGTTTTGGAGGTGCTCGAGCTCTGTATATCGAAATATATGATTTTTAGGTTAAGTTTGCAGACCCCCTTCACGTTGAATGAGGCTCTGTATTTATAGAGGGAGGAATACACTGGCGCCAAGCCAAAATTCCTTCTGGCGCCACTCCTAGTGGCACCAGCCAATTAGGAAACTATTAAGGTCGGCAAGTAACGTATCTTTGACTAGATTTGGGCGCCTGTACTAGTGACTACCATACAATCTTTGGCCTGGCTTCACTAGGAGTGACTCCGGAAAGTTCGGGAATGATTTGGAGGAGCCGGGAATTACCCGGAAGGTTGGAAAGGAGCAGGAACACTTAAAATAGTGTCCTGGAGGTATTTGATTTGAAAAGTGAGGACAAGATGTGTCGGAAAGGTTGACCGGGCCTTTAGGGGCGAAATGGTCAATCGGACCGGGAAACTGCTAAGACAAACTCGGACTGTCCCGGAAGAAGACTTGGGATCTGGAAACATTATTTAGAATGTTCCCAGAGGTTTCCGATTTGATTCCCAGAGCCGGCGTGGTCGGAAAAGGAGACCGACCCACCAGGGGCAAAACGGTCCTTTTGTACTGGGTTTGCCGGAACTGACTCGGAATGATCCGGAAAGGTAAAGGAAGGTTGAGAACACTATAAAAAGTATTCTCAGGACATTACCGGTTTGATACCTAGAGCCAGTGTGGTCGAAGAAGGAGACCGGCCCTCTAGGGGCAAAACGGTCATTTTGTACCGGGTTGACCGGAACTGACTCGGAATGATCCGGAAAGGTAAAGGAAGGTTTAGAATACTATAAAAAGTAGTCTCAGGAGGTTACCGATTTGATACCCAGAGCTGGTGTGGTCGAAGAAGGAGACCGACCCTCCAGGGGCAAAACGGTCATTTTGTACCGGGTTGGCCGGAACTGACTCGGAATGATCCGAAAAGGTAAAGGAGGATTGAGAATACTATAAGAAGTGTTCTCAGGAGGTTACCGGTTTGATACCCAGAGCCGGTGTGGTCGAGAAAGGAGACCGGCCCAACAGGGGCAAAACGGTCATTTTGTACCGGGTTGGCCGGAACCGACTCGGAATGATCCGGGAAGGTAGAGGAGGATTGAGAATACTATAAGAAGTATTCTCAGAGGGTTATCAGTTTGATACCCAGAGACGGTGTGGTTCCCGGGGCGTTCGGATGCCTAGGGGCAAAATGGTCATCTTGACCGGAAAGTCTCAGAACAGGTCCAAAGGGCAGTTTAGTCATTTTTCACCAAAGTGGGCTAACAGACACTGTTGTTGACCTGAGTTTTGAGTGTTTCCGCCACTCTAACGGCGGTCGTCGTGACACAGGAGTTTGTTGGCAATTCCTTATATCGACCTACTTGTGAGTATTTTCGCTACTCTAACGGTTTTGTGAGTAGTTTCGCTACTCGGACCGTCTCGAGAAATAAACTGTCTCGAGAGAGGGATTGAAAAGGGGACTAACCGTCTCCGAAGAGACGTGCCTGGATTGGAACCGTCTCGAGGAATAAACTGTCTCGAGAGTGGGATTGGAAAAAGGACTTATCATCTCCGAAGAGACGTGCCTGGAATGGAACCGTCTCGAGGAATAAACTGTCTCGAGAGTGGGATTGGAAAGGGGTCTTATCGTCTCCGAAGAGACGTGCCTGGAGTGGAACCGTCTCGAGGAATAAACTGTCTCGAGAGTGGGATTGGAAAGGGGTCTTACTGTCTCCGAGGAGACGTGCCTGGATTGGAACCGTCTCGAGAAATAAACTATCTCGAGAGTGGGATTGAAAAGCGGTCTTACTGTCTCCGAGGAGACATGCCTGGATTGGAACCGTCTCGAGGAATAAACTGTCTCGAGAGTGAGATTGGAAAGGGGTCTTACCGTCTCCGAGGAGACGTGCCTGGATTGGAACCGTCTCGAGGAATAAACTGTCTCGAGAGTGGGATTGGAAATGGGTCTTACCGTCTCCGAGGAGACGTGCCTGGATGGAACCGTCTCGAGGAATAAACTGTCTCGAGAGAGGGATTGGAAACAGAAAGGAAAGGATAATGCCCCTAAGGGCATTTTGGTCATTTTGCCTCTATTTGGGCCTGACAGGCCCGCGAAGCGATGGAAAGACGGAATTTGGACCTAGAGAATTGGTTTCGATTGGAATATGCCTACAATGACTTGAAAACAAGTTTGGACGGAGTGTAGACTACCTAGCGGTCAAAAATGGGGTGCTTACAATGATACCCCTTTGAGAAAGCTTATAAGTTTTGATTATGTCAAACTCTGCAGGTAAATTATGAATCCGACATATCAAATAAGTTAAGTGGAAGGTCTCAAGGAATTAAATAAGTCTATTAAATTTAATTGTCAGTAATTTAATTTAATAGACGGGTATCTGTAATCTTAATGTGGGGAGATAAATAAGCATTTAATAATATGTAGCTCGAAATATAATTCTTAGTATAACAGGAAGTGCAATTATAATTCATTAGTGGTATAAATTATAATTTATGTAAATAAGGATTAATCCTGGTTGGATTAGGAATCCTTATTTGCGTAGGAAGCCCTAGTTATACTAATCCTATGGTCCCTGTTGTAGCCTCTATATAAACGCGCTCTAAGAGCTGCTAGGGTTATACTTTTTTGCTCATAATCGAGAGATACACGTTTTTGTGAGAAAGAGAAACCCTAGTAGCGGCGAGCCTACTCTCTGTAAAGCAAGGCGTGTACGAGAAATACAACAGAAGTCCGAAGGTTGAGTTCGAGTAATTGTTTCATGCTTGTTGCTGATATTTGTTATTCGAGATCAAACCAGAGAGATCTCGAAAGTATGATTCTAATCACGTAGATTAGGCTATGCTAATCAGATCAGAATTTTTGATAGTATGCGTATATACTATAGCCAGGTCGTGAAAAATTCCGTAATCCCTAACACATATAGCTAACGCCAGCCACATCAAGTCTCAAATTTACGTACTCCACCCTTACACGGTCGTTTCAATACCAACCACGAACCATTTCAAGACCAACATGTTCTTCTATCTACCAGTCAAAACGGACCAATATAGCCCAAAACAACCATAACATCCATGCTATTTGCCAAAAATGGCTTGATTCGACCTCTATCTAGGTAATGCCAGCTATGTCAGGTCCTGAATTTACATACTACATCCTTATATGGTCGTTTCAAGACCAACCATGCCTTTTTTGCGACTTAAAAGTCCTTGTATATACAAGTCAAAATGGACCAATATGGCCTGAGACGGCCATAACACCCATGCTATTCGCCTAAAAGCCCAACTTAAGCTCCCACTGGGTTGCACCAACGATATTGAGTCTTGAATTTATGTACTACACCCTTACACGGTTGTAACAAGACAGACCACCCCCTCTTTCATAACCTACAAATCCTTCTATCTATCAGTCAAAAAGGACTAATATAGACAGAACGGCCACAACAGCCATGTTATTGGCATAAAATGGCCTGATTCGACCTCCCTCTAGGTCACACCAGCCACGTCGAGTCCCATATTTATGTACTACCCACTTATATGGTCATTCCAAGACCGACCATGCCCCCTTTAGCAGCCTAAAAGTCTTTCTATTTACCAATTCAAACGAACCAATATGGCCCAAAACGGCCCTAAAACCCATTTTATTGCATAAAAAAGCGCGATTTGACCTCCCTCTGGGTCCCGCCAACCACCATAGGTCCCGGATTAATGTACTACACCATTACATGGTCAATTGAAGACCAACCACGCCCATTTTTATGACCTATAAGTCCTTCTATTTACTGGTCAAAATGGATAAATATGGCTCGAGACAGCCATAACACCTATGCTATTAGCCTAAAATGGCCTGATTCAACCTCCATCTACGTAACCCCAGCCACGTCGGGTCCCAAATTTACGTACTACACCCTTACACGGTTGTTTCAATACCGACCATGAACCCTTTCGTGATCTATATGTCCTTCCATCTACTGATCAAAACAAACCAATATGGCCCGAAATGGTAATAACACCCATGTTGTTTGCATAAAATGGCACAATTCGTCCTTCATCTGGGTAACTCCAACCACGTCGAGTCCCAAATTTTTGTACTACATCCTTGTACAGCCATTCTAAGACCAACCATGCCTTTTTCACGACCTACAAGTCCTCGTATCTACAAGTCAAAATGGACTAATATGGCCTGTGAGAGCTATAACACCCTTGCTATTGGCCTAAAATTGCCTGATTTGACCTACCTTTAGGTCGTACCAACCACGTTGGTTCCCGAATTTACATAGTACACCTTTATACGGTCGTAAGAAGACTGACCACACCCCTTTTTGTGATCTACAAGTCCTTTTATCTACCGATCAAAACATACCAATATGGCTCGAAATGGCCACAACACCTATACTATTAGCCTAAAATGGCCTGATTTGACCTCCATCTAGGTAAGGTCAGCCACGTCGGCTCTCGAATTTACCTACTACATCGTTATACTGTCGTTTTAAGACAACCATGCCTTTTTTGTGACCTACAAGTCCTTATATCTACAAGAAAAAACAGACTAATATGGCTCAAGACAACCACTACACCCACGCTATGGGCCTAAAAATGGCCCGATTCGAGATCCCTGTAAGTTGCGCCAACCTTGCTGGGTCCCAAATTTACATATGAGACCCTTATACGGTAGTAACAAAACATACCAATCCCCCTTTCGCGACCTACAAGACCTTCTATCTACAGGTCAAAGCGGACCAATATGGCCTGAAATGGCCACAATACCCATGGTATTGGCATAAAATGGCCCGATTCGACCTCCTTCTGGGTCACCCCAACCACGTTGGGTCCCTGATTGACGTACTACACCCTTATACGATTATAACAAGACAGACCATGCCACCTTTGCGATCTACATGTCCTTCTATCTATCGGTCAAACCGGACTAATATGGCCCAAGATGGCCATAACACCCATGCTTTTGGCCTAAAATTGCCCAATTAGAACTCCATCCAGTTCACACGAGCCACGTCACGTCCCGGATTTACATACTACACCCTTATGCGGTTGTAACAAGATAGACCACGCCCTCTTTTGCGAGCTACAAGTCCTTCTATCTACTGGTCAAAACGGACTAATATGGCCTGAAACAGCCAACCGTGCTATTGGCCTAAAATGGCCCGATTCAACCTCCATCTAGGTAAGTTCAGCCACACGGCTCTAGGACTTATATACTACATCCTCATATGGTCATTTCAAGACTAACCACGCCTTTTTCGCAACCTACAAATCCTTGTATCTATAATTCAAAACGGACCAATATGGCCCAAGACAGCCACTACACCCATGCTATTGACCTAAAATGGCTCAATTCAACCTCCCTCTGGGTCACATCAACCTCGTCGAGTTCCAAATTTACGTAATACACCCTTATACGGTCGTAACGAGATAAACCACACCCCCTTTCATGACCTACAACTCCTTCTATCTACCAGTCAAAATGGACCAATATAGCCTAAAACGGCCACAACACCCATGGCATTAGGATAAAATGGCCCAATTCAACCTCCCAATGGGTCACGCCAACCTTGTCGGGTCCCAAATTTACTTACTACACCCTTATACAGTCGAAACAAGATAGACCACACCTCCTTTTGCGACCTTTATGTCCTTCTATCTACCGGTCAAAACGGACCAATATAGCTCAAAACAACCACAACACCCATGTTATTGGCCTAAAATAGCCTAATTTAACCTCCTTATGGGTTGCAACAGTCACCTCAAGTCCCAGATTAATGTACTACACCCTTATACAATCGTTTCAAGACCAACCACGCCCCTTTCGCTACTTACAAGTCCTTCTATCTATTGGTCGAAATGGACCAATATGGTTTGAGACAGCCATAACACCCATGCTATTGGCCAAAAATGCCCCGATTGGACCTCTTTCTGGGTCGTGCTAGCTACTTTGGGTCTCAGATTTACTTACTACCCCTTTATACGGTCGTTTTAAAATTGACCATGCCCCATTTCGTGACCAACAATTCCTTTTATCGACCGGTCAATACGAACCAATATGGCCCGAAACGTTGACAACACCCATGTTATTACCCTAAAATGGCCCTATTTGACCTCTCTCTAGATCACGCCAGCCAAATCGAGCCCAGATTTATGTACTATATCATCATACGATCGTTTCAAGATCGACCACACCCGCTTTTGCGACCTACAAGTCCTTCTATCTACCGGTTGAAATGGACCAATATGGCCCAAAACGGCCATAACACCTATGCTATAGGCCTAAGATGGCTTGATTCGACCTTTATCTAGGTTGTGCCAGCCACATTGGGTTCTTGATTTACATACTATAGCCTTACATGATCGTTTCAAGACCGACCACACCCCCTTTTGCGACCTACAAGTCCTTCTATCTACCGGTCAAAACGGGCCAATATAGCCCCGAAACGGCCACAACACCCATGGTATTGGCCTAAAATGGCCACATTGTTTGATTAGTGACAATTTAGATAAGTTTGGTAAAGATTTGATTACACAAAACTCTCTTTAATTGAATAAACTGAAGAAAAAAAACACAAAATATGCCTAAAATTACTCTCATTATCTTTCATTGATTGGATAAATAATGTCATCCCTAAAATCTCTCTCCAAAACTTAAAATATATTTTGAATTTAGCACGTGAGGGGTGTGCTAAAGTTCGTGCATGCACGGCTCAATGCTAGTATATGTAAATATATATGTGCATATGAAGAAGAATCTGTTAGGAATTTACTTGGGGGCCACGAATTTTACGAATGGCTATGGAGCTTCTTGAATGAATCGCCCGAGAGTTTCAAAATTTTCTAGTGGATATTAACGTTTTCGGAGTTATTATTTGCAAGTCATGGAAAAGTAATACGTATGGTTTAATATGGTTTTTCTTAAAAGATTTGCTAAAAAAAATTCAGCATAAAAATATTAGAATGCCAAAATATAAATATATGATTGTACAGGTATATGATTGAAATAAAAAAATACAATGATATATATAAACTATTCTTCTTAGACATGTCAATTAATAATATTTTTGTCTCATATATGTGAATTTTTTAAAACACATTATTAACAAATAATTGAATTAAAATGCTAGATAAACTAATTCTATTTTTCTAAATTTATTCTTTCAATATTTGATATAGGAATAGGTTAATTGATCAATTATAATTTTACATTTTGTATTTCGATTACTTTTAAAAAGTTATGAAAAAAGTATGTGTAATTTAACTTTATCAACTATTAGAAAATATTACAAATGTATAACATGATACTAGTAAAGAGACACAAGTTATGAGTTATACCAAATAAAAAAAAAATTGTACTTGATAAAATCAACTATGTTTAATGGTCACAATCTGTATTATTATCTTTATATAATAAGTAAATAATTAATTATATGCTAAGTTCATATTAGATTATATCACAAGTTTTGATCTGAACTAGGTTTTTCATAAAGCATAAAACTTTTAATATGTGGACCGTACAGTTTAACTCAAAATAGTAAGTACGTTGAGTTTCATATTTAAAAAAATTTAAAAATATTTTTATTTATACGTACGTAAATGTATTAAATATAAATAGTATAGACAAAGCGCAGTCGGACTAGAACCGGCGTTGTTTTCATAGGTCACTGAACCTCAATGCTACATTGACAGCACCAAAGGAAAATTAGAGCTGTGCTATCATACCTCGCGACTAATAGTAATATTTTTCAAAAAAATTATTCACACCACATTGCCATTCTCTCCTAGGATTTGAAAATTTATTCAATACTGTAGTAGTAGGACGTCATTTTTGCTCCACTCGTGAGGATAGTTATCATATCTCCTAGATCAACTTATTTACTCCTTATTTAAATACATTTTCCAAACAAAATAAAATATGGATCAAATATAAGCCATTTACTGATACAACCTTTTTTTTTTTTTTTTTTTTGAGGAGGGATCAAATTCAAGTATTGCTAGTAATGAGAGAGAAAATTATTGTGTTAGTAGAGGGAGTAAGTGGCAGGAGAATAAAATATGACTCAAACCCTTAATCTCACTTAAATCGAGATAGGGTTATGACCACTAAGCCAAAGACCCTATCCTGATACAATTCTTATTAAACAATAGGTACCCATATACACATTATGCGGGCCCGAAAATATTACCCTATATATTGAGAAATTGTTGAGTTCGTTTCACTCTAATCCATACAAAATGTAATGAATCTCCTTATTAAGTGAGTCTTGAGGGTGGATTTGAGAGATGTATTTGGATCCACCTAACACATTGCATTATGAAAAAATCGATAAAAATTGAAAACTAAATAAATATAATTTCATTTTTTGTGCTTTTAAAAACAAATCTCACTAACTTCTGCCGGCTTACTGCCACCGCTACCCGCAACTACCACTGTGGTTCACCGTTACCCTCCACTTACTGCTAATCACCACCACCACCCGCGGCCACACCACATGTTACCAAACACCGAAAAAAATATATTACATATTATATTGTATATATAAAACATCCTATACAATATGAAATCTAATTTACATATCATATTCTAAAATTTCAAATTTTATTTCATTCTAACATCATTAATTAGTCTCAAGGGAATTGAAATAACCATTCCCTTTCATGTTCTCATTCATATTCCTTTCCATTCCAGTTAATTAAAATGAGGCTGAAATGATCATTCTGGAAGGCACTCAAAGTAGGCCATTCAGCATAACTTCATGCTTTAACAGTTCAACAGGACAATGATGCCCACTTTCTTGAATATAAATGACTGGTAAGCATCGCACAAGGATTTCCCTAGCAATAATTTGCGCTCTTTTCTTCTGCGAATTATACATATCAGAGATATCTGTTCATTAGTGGGAATTGTTTCGATCATAATTACAAAAAAGGTTGAATCACTTGCATTGAACCATACAGCCTAGCGATAACTGTGTTTGCTTGGATTATCTGAAAATACAAATGGCTCACTCAACTAATTTCTACTAGAATGTGTACAAATGTGCACTCTTCAGTGCTTTATCTGTTCACTCCGTGATCAAAAGGATGACTAATTTTGGGAATAGTCCACAAAATTTTGTTAGACCGATGCATGTGCCATATTAAACAAATGATCGTTGAATTATGTACAAAAAAAAAAGGGACATGCCCCTCACAAGACACTTCAAAGCCAAGAAGGGTTGTCAAACCAACCTAGCTCCAAAAGGCAGATCCCAATTGAATCAACTGAACAAACAGCAGAATTCATAGAACATGTTCATCGTGAAGCACGAGCATAAAGACAAATATTCCCAAGTTCAAAAGACTGATCACGGACCAAACCAAAAGCAGCACAGTTATATGGTGAGTTTACCACTTTCCTCTGAGCACATATACAAGCTGCCAGTGATGCAATCCTTTCTGTAATTCAAATTTGCAGTAGAAAACAAAATTCAACAATTAGGTCTCATCTTTTCACTGCTTCAAACCTTCAAGTTTCAGCTGCAACATTCCAATCTCTTCATCTTTCTTTGCAATTATGTCCTTTAGGGAAGCCACCTGCAAGATCAATAGAAATGAGAGTGTACATTGAAGTTGGATTCAAACACAGAATAAGGAATCGGCCCAAAAAATTAACGTATGTTCTTCACTTTGTAATCAGATATAATCATAAAACATACAAGAAGTTTCAAGTTTCTGCTAATTGTCACACAACTAACAAGGCGAACAATGAGAATTATGATCGAATGAAAAACGATATGAACCTGTGCCATAAGTTCTCTAACATCTTTTCTCTCTTGGTTGCTCCGTGCAGCACCTAATTCAACACTAGAAACCCACTCAGCAAACTTCAACGAACTTATAGTCTCGGAGTACGACTCAACATTAGGATTGAGCTGTACAAACATGATAGTCTTGGCTTGATAACCTACAATGTACACCACCCACAGAAAAAAATAAAATAAAATAAAATAAAACTAAGAATGATTAATCAAATCCATGAAAAATAATACCAAGAAAAAAAAGAAATAATTTTAATCTTTTAAGGCCTAAGCACATCATGAAGCACTAGAGATTATATTACATGATCACATTGAAATAAGAAGGATTGGAGATGTACCTAGAGAACTTTGCAGGAGTTGGGCGAGCTTACTATTCCGATACGGAATATGCAAGCTCTTATGTGCTGAAGCGAAAATCACATCCCCGAGAGCTGAGAGCGATCTGTTAATATGTTGAGATTCGCGTAATCTGTCACCTGTTGCTTTAGAGTGCTCGATTCTTTCACTTAGTCTCCATATTCATGCCATCAACATGGACGGTGAGAACATTACAACATATACAACTTCAATGAAAATTATATCCACAAACACACGTGTAAATAGAGTAAAAAACAAATAAAATAACCTTTTCTATAAATTGAGAATAAATAAACTAATACCTGTGCGACCTGCTACTTCTTTCATTTAGGGCAGTGGCAGCTATAGCCCTATTCATTAGCCTAATTTTCATCAATTTTAAAACATGTGCAGCCGATGTAACTCGATGGATGCTAGCATCAAGAAGTACAAACTCAACTAGTTGGACAATACTCCGAATTGCAAGCGTGTGTGAGTCAAAGAAAACTAAAGGTTTCTAATGCCAAAACATTTACAGTCAACAAACTGCAAAGATAACTATAACAACAAAAAAGTAACATCTTAAATATGCTTTCATGCAGATAATTGTATTTTTAGAAATAGGGAAAAGAAAAAGAAGAAAAAAAAAAGTAAGGATATCTCTTCTGGGAATTTTTGGAGAGTAAATCATTTATTTGCTCATTATAAATCTCAATCATTTGAACTTTGACTTCATAGGTGATGGAGTTTTTCCTTCTTTCAGAAAGAGAAAAAAGATCACTAAAAGCTTGGGAGCTGACCCTAGTCTGGTAGAGACAAACATAGAGTGTAAGATGTAATTATGAATAAAATATTTTTCGCCCTAAACCATAGGAAATGACACATACCATTGTGTAAGTTTTTCCAGAACTAGTTTGATCATAGACAAAAATGCATACATCATATCCATCAAGGATAGAGTGTATTAAGGGTCGAATGCCTAAAAATACCTCACCTGTACAGGTAATATGAATAATGAGGTAATGTTAGTATACCAAAAAGGAGCAACTTCCTAAGGTTGGAAACAAAAAGAAATAACACCAAACTAATAATAAGGGTAACATCACAACCTTGAGTCGCTTCTGGGCCAAACAACTTGCTAAATTTGAACTCTTTCACCTGTTTCAAGGTATTCATAACCACCAGTTGCCCGTTCTCACCAATGTACTTTATGGCTGTCTGTTGGCGCTGTCCCGGCAATAAATTCTAATGTTACTTACCCAACAGGGAAATAAAATAAATGAGCTAAACTCAATGTTGAATTGAACAACCAACAGATAATATGTTCAGCATACCTTTCAGATTCTACACCTCATTATACAACTTCCTATTTTCTTCAAGTATTGCCTGGTAATTCTGAGCGGCATTTGTCAGACCTTTAAGCTTCACCCCTGTCCACGATCAAAGGTTCACGTCAAGAGGAGATGTCATGCCAATAATAAATGCACAAGCTTTAGGAGTACAGAAAACCAATTTGAACTATGTGGACTACCCAAGTGATTAAACTCTTGAGAGTAGACCCTTCCTGTCTTCAAAAGTTCTTACTTTATAGATTCCACAGCCACCCTTAATTCCTAATCAGTTTAATAATTTCATGTCACAAATTAAACATAAGGCAATGGTAAGTTACAAAAGCAACAGTTTATACAAACCTGAAGAACTCCAGATTGAGAACCTATAAACCTCTTACCAATTTTAGTTTTCTCAGTCTGCAATAAGCAACTAAAAAATTAGTTGCAATACAAGGAGTAACAGACAAAACAATATTACTAATAAATTCATTGTGTGGTAACAACTACAATAACTACCTGCCTAGAACCAATCTAAAAACAGAGTATAAAAACTAATAGCTAAACAAGTTAAGGTAACTGGCTTCTCACAAATTAATACTATAGGTGGTAGCATGCATATTTATGCTATATAAGAAAAAGTACATAGATGAGTGGTTGTTTAACAACCTAAAAACAGGAAAAATGCTAGCAAACCATAATAAACTGCAAGGGACATCAAAGGCACTTTCTTTTCTTCCTAACTTCCTTTTTTTCAGACATATTGATTATAGCTTTAAGACACAGATTACAATACAACAGTGAAGCTTAAAATAAGGCTTACAACTTACAAGAGAATAGGGCAATGCAAAGCTTGGTGAAACATGGAGGACTAACATAGTTCTGAATCTATCAGCGAATTAGTTAATTTATCAAATCCCTACAAAATATATAACTATAAATATTTAGAATCTATCTGGTTGGCTAGATAATTTATCATATCACTCCAGTACATATAGGAAACTTTCCTCTACAGAACTTCAGACGGTAGAGGGTCCACATGCTGCGAACATCCTTTGATTACTAAGTAAGCTTGCCCCATGAGACAATGGACGCTTTTCATTCCTCTTTCGTCCCTTCCTTTTTCTATGGTTACCCGAAATCAGTACCAAGTAAAGTAAGATTGAGCTCCACTGCCTTGTACTTTTGCAAACCGGTAGGGCTATAAACGAATCAAGCTAAATAGTAGGTTTTTCAAGCTAACTCATCGAGCTTCCAAAATGTGTTCAAGACCAATCTCAAACGAGCTGCTGAATACTAGTCGAGCTCAAATACAGCTCTATTTATGGGGCCTTTGTATGCATTCTGAACCCAAACAAAACGATACCCCAACTACTGCAGTCCCTTCGAGGCAAATTAAACTAACACTAGATATTATTAAATGATATAAAACATCAGAGATAATGTTAGAGGAATATCAGCTCATCATAAACCTATACAAGTGTGAACAATTGTTAATGTCCTAGATCAGTTTAGACCTTTTGAAGGCACACTGCTTGGGTAATCCATCGCTGACCCCATATCTAGACTAATTCATAAGGGGAAAAAAGGTCACTCCATAAACAATAACAATCTCCTCTGTGAGCCAAATTAATTTACCAGGATTATAAATGGATAGAATAGAAAAAATTAAAGTACTAACTATAAAAAGATAGATGTGTGCAAAAATAGCAACTGAACAGCACACTTAACATTATTAGAAAATAGACAAAGTAAATCCAAAACTCCAACAACAAAAGTGCAACTTCATCTGCTCAAGCAGATTCATAACCACCTAGGAAAAATGCCAAAGATTCGAAATGAAATTAGTAAATAAGTAAAACTAGTAAAATTTTAGGTGAACATTCACAACTTTTATTCAAGATACCACAGTTGCTTCGAAGGTTCCTTTTGCAAGGGTTTCAAGTACCTTATTGTTGTTGTGGAGAACCTTTCAAAAACTCTTTTCCTGCAGGCACTTAGCAATATACAATCAAAAGCTGTAAATACAATCAAACAAACCCTAGGAAATATTCCATAGTTCCTTCTACCTTTTGTAAAATTTCTTCTAGAGTTGAAACCCGCCTTTCAACCTCTTGCACAGCTGCTTCTAACACCTGAGCAAACATAAACAAATCCCTAGTTAGAAGTCCAATGAACAAAGAAAAAATATGACGGTGTATGAACCAATAGGCACCCTAGAGATATAGCATCTATGACACTATGCACCCTCTAATTGTCATACATGAGGTATAACTTTTGTTTCAACATTGTCATCCACAATGAACAGTGTTTGAGTCTGCACATAGAAATTGCTAAATTAGCTAAAAAAAAAAAGATTTGAGGAGCATCAAGTTAAAGGGGTGACAATATGAGGTGTATAAATAAAAATTTAATTCTAAATTGAACTTCATGCCAATCACTTAAACCACTAAACAAGCACCTTGGTTTAAACCACCTAATACATTTCTAAAATCAAAGCAATAAATGAACACCAAAAAAATTGCACTTTGATAGGAGTAGAAACACTACAATCCCACGAGTATAGAAAACAAATTTCAGCAACCCATTAAAGCATAAGCAATTCAGCCACAAAACACAAGTGCACTGCTATATACAACTCAAAAATGACAGCAAATACACTAAAAAAAAATGGTATATTTGCAATTTCAGGGATGTCAATACCAAAATAGTGAATTACCAGTTCTCTTGCTCCATGCCAATAACTCATCATAATGACAATAACCTCATTTAAGTCATAAAATGAGAATAACCACATTTTTATCCTTCTATGCAACTCATCATAATGACAATAACCTCAACATTTTATATGAACATTTTAGTTCATCCCTTATTCCACCTTTACCCTCGGTTCCAATATAACTTCTCCCAGACTACCTAATGTGTCCTATATACATTTTTACTTGCTGGAATAATTAATATAAGACTTCTTTTGAGAATTGTTCTTTTATCTCAAGTGATGGATGTGAGGGAACAGCGGAGGGGGGATTTGAGGACGATGTTAGTGGACTTTGTACAGTAGAGTGCACACCTTTGGCCACTTTGGGCTAGAGCAGTTAGTAGGGGTTGAAAGGTGGTTGACAAGCAATGAACAAGGGTCCTTTTCTAAGCAGAACGAAGCTGTGTTGGATTAGGTTTTGAGATGAACCTAAAGATTTAGCAAATTAGTTGGTGTTACTTATGAAGGTTAGGAAAACGAGGTCATGAAGCTTTTTACAGCTATTGAGGGAAGGTAGAAATTGAGGAATCAGGGGGAGGAAAAGAGGAAGCCAATTAGCTCTAGTTTGAAAAGGGATCCTGAGCTTCAGAAATTGGAATGTGCTATTCACTGTGAGGGGCCTCAATGACCCGGACAAGAGGATAGCAGCAAGGAATAAAATTTTAATTTGTTTCCGTCGTAATAGCAGAAACGTTTTCGTTTCTTAAGAGACCGAAACAAAATATTAGTGGAATAACAAAACTCTATGGTTTCTATCAAAACACTCCGAAACATAGAAATATGCACCATAACCCAATGCTATACACCGAAAAGATAAGTTGTGGTAACCCAAATTTACATCTTCTTATAAATGTTGTACAATTTTAATTAAGATTTTCTATATTAATATTTGTCACTTCTCAAATGTTTCTGAAATATTTCTTAACCGTTTCCGAGCCAACCGAAACGACCTATCAAGACAAAATTTTGATCCTTGGATGGCGGTGAAGAAGTCATTGAAGAAATGGCAAGGTGCCTTGGTGTGTTTGCAATAAAATAAGTTGGAAGTTATGTCTATGGAGGTGGTGCACACTTTATGAGGTAATAGGTGGGTGGAGTGGGTTAGTCAGGACGCAAATGGCACAGCAGGTGGTGTCTTGATCACGTGGGATACCAAAATCCTTTCTTCTATAGAGGTGAGGATGGGGTTATTTTCTGCTGCTTGTCTTTTTAAGACGATGGAGGATGGGTTCCATTGGCTTTTGTTTATGTGCTTATGGTCCTGGGGAAATAAAGAACAAGAGGACGCTTTTGTGACTTCACCCAACTTTAGTAGATCACGAATCATCGTCACCAGAAATTTGTTTTCCTAAAAAAGCCAACATAAAATATAAAAAATAAAATTAAGACACACTAGTCCTCAATTAATAATTAAAAAAGGAGTTGTTTGGCTTGGCAATGACAAACCAATTTCATAGCACAGGTTGCAAACTTTCAGCATTCTACATATTGTCTCCACCCATTAGCCATGACCCCATGATCCCATGACAGCTTGCCAATACAACGTTGCAGTGAAAAGAATATATAATTTCAAAGAAATCATGCTAAACATGAAAGAAGCATACCTGCACGAGGAAAAGGAAAAGGAAGAACGCTGGGGCGAGGAGCTGAGGTCGGAGCAAGAGACCTGTTTTGGGGGCCTTCTGAAATTCCCTTCTCGACTATGCTACCAACCAAGCACGAGGCATCGCCTTCTGATATTTGAAGCGAGTTGCCTCCAAAAATATTTTGCCGCAAGGGCTTTGTAGGGGAGTTTCCTCCGCCGTCACTCTCTCTCTTCATCAAGCCTATCGACTGCAACATTGATGCTAAGGCAATTAGGACAACAACAACAATGGAAGTGAATCAATGCTGAATAGTTTCAATAGAAGTAAGGAGGATACAGCTTCTTGGATGGATCATTTACTTCTTAGCTTTTTGTATATGGGTTGCAACTCCTTGATGCTCTTAATGACTTTTTATTTTATCACAAACAAACAAACAAAAAAAGGGCATGTTTGAGGGAGTAGAGCTAATTCTGAACACCGTGAATGTAATAAAAAAAATTACGACCTTTATAGAGGTCTTCGACAAAAATAGAGAACACATTTTTTTAGGGGTTTGTGTTGCATCTAATAAGGCCTTTGACCCCACTTTTCATTCTTATCTGTCACTTAACATTAGTATAGATGCCCAGGTCTTTCATTCTCCCCTGCAATTTATATGTCAGCACAAGAAACAAACTAAATTACCTTTTTGCAACTTCACATCAAATAGCTTTGACATCCTTATTGTCACTTTGCCTTCTAGTGGAATTGATTTCTATGCACTGTATATTTTGTTTAACTAAGCTGTCTGCCATCATATTTGGAGTGCTAAGAGTATGTAAACAATGATTTTGGGTTTTATGCTACATGGAGAAGGACCTTATGTTTGCCTTCTCAAAGTTCAAGGCTAGATGGAGAAGAGTTGCCCTAGGCACAATCGACATAACAGGACATATGTTTCCCTAAATTTCTGCCCTTGTAAAGCTTTTGGTCATGATCATAGGGTGATATGTGCTTATGTTATTGCTGTATACCCGTTTTCTCCTATTAAGTTCTTGGAAAAATAATTTTTATGCAGCCTTTTAATTGGATATGTGACATTTTCTACTAGTGAAAAAGAGCTGGCTTAACATTAGATTTTACAGACGATAAACATGGGCGAAAATTAAACTATTCAACAAGGAGAAGTGTGAATTGTCAGTCCACAGTAATAAGTGATTATTATTAACATTCATTGGTCATTTCTTCATCATATGATTTTCTTTAATGGTAGGCAGGCAAAGATGGTTGACTCGATAACAAAGTCATGCAGTGCCAAGTTCAAAGATGAAAAGGCGGGTACTGGAAACAAGACGTGCAGCATTAACTCGTCTGCCGATAGGAGATGGTGCACCGGTTCCTTTCCAACTGGCATGGGCTCTAAATATTTTGAAAAGCTACAAGTCATTCTGGCTTCGAAGGAAAAGGTGTTGTCACAAACTGCCTTGAGAGTTCTTCTTAGGAAAAGATATAACCTAGTATTACCTTTTAAATCATTACTTATATTACACGTGTTTTTGTTTGTGTGGGCTTTAGATTAGAGTTATCCTATCTTAAGTAAAAAACAAGAATTTGAATTCTCTCCATTCTATGAATTGGAATGGAGATCTCCATTCCATAGTAAATGGCCTAGATGTAATCTTATTGCATGTCTTTCTAAAACTACGTCATTTTGTATTAAAATTTATTTCCTTATATATAACTATAAAATCATTTATTTTTAAATAAATTTTAAGTCAACTCATCTGAACTATTTATTTTTATGTTAGCTGACGTGTCAACACTTCAATCAATGGAATGGAGATTTATATTCCAATTTATGGAATAGAGAGAATCCAAATCTAAAAAACAATGACTTAAATTTGACATATTTTCTTTTCTTTTCTTATTTTCTGTTTTGGTTTTTTCTTTTTTTCTTTTTTTGTGTGCTTTGTGTATTTTTTTTGGAGGGGCGGAGTCCAATTGTGATGGGCTACACAATGGGATAGCCCTCTCCTTGCCCATAAACCCTCAATTTAGATTAAGGTGGGACTTCAAGTGGAAGTCATTGTGCCAGAACAAAGGATCCTTAGTACATGTGCTATAGGGTTCTTTTTTGTCCATTCTTCCTTCTTCGTGTCTTCTTCTTCACATCCCCCTGTATATCACTCCTTTGCATTAGCGCATCTACAAAATTTTGCTTATTTATATCAATTTCAAATAATTTAAGGTCCCATTATCCCCATTGGCCTACAGGACACCCACCAAATAAAGAGGACCGGGGTTCAAATCTCTGTGCAACCATGTTCTTGCCGCTACATAAGTGTATATAGATATAAACATCAAAATAATTTAAGGAATAAATGATAACAATATGAGCTACCTTAGAGATGAAACTGAGATATATATATATGTTTGTATACAAAGTATTGGATCCTTCTGAATCTTGCTGATCAAATATTCTCAAACATTTCACTTTGAGCTAATTTAAACTCACCAATTCTTGATTGTAGCCATATCATTCTTGAAAATATTGGATCCTTCGGAATCTTGTCGATCAAATATTCTAATCGTCTCTTTGATCTGTTTTTTGACCAATGATTTGTTTTCCTAATGAACCTATGAGATAATGCCTTTACCTTCTTCTAGCTGCTTCATATATCCTTGCTTTCTAGTACAGATTTCTAATTTTCTGTTTTATCTATAGCTCTCTTCTTGCTTTATATCTCTGAAAATATTCATTTGTATTCTTTGCTTGCAGTTGTAGTCTCGCCAATTACCAAATCTAGAAGATGATATTGCTGTGTGCGATAAAAATCTCAAGACAATTTCAGATGGTGAGATCTTTTTAGCCTTTTGTATCGTCTTCCTTGTTTTTTTAAGAATAATTTTTAAGGTCATATGTGTTGACAATGTCGATTAAGAAAGTGAATTTGGTTCTGCTGAGTGAGAATTAGTTGGCTCAAACAGATGAATACCATATCCTGGGTTTGGTGCTAAAACTAAGATTAGCTTTTGGTTGAAGTGTAACTTTCACCCATTCGTGGATCACTTGGAATTTGTATTGGTTAAAGTTCCATTCCTATCAGATCGATAACTCCTCTGAAAGAAATCAATAAACAAGTGAGATGTCAAGAATTGTAAGGGAAAAGGGGGGTTTGGGTTTTGGTGGAGTTGTCATTTTGTATTTTCAATTCGTAATTCTAACTTTAGAGAAATAGACTTCTCTGGACCTATCATCAATTCTTCACGTGTATAAATGTATAACAAATTTACTTTGAGTGGGTATTGGATTTGTACCTTGTGAAACTTAATAATTTCTTAATTGTGTAGCAAAGTTGGATCATTGATTGTTGATTTAGAAACAAAGAAGATTAGTCTATTCCAGGTCACAGTTATTTAGTATACAAGGCAGCAATTGATATTCCTCCTACGAAGCATGGACAGGGATGCGAGATATGGATTGACGCCGTATGAACACACTGATATTGCAAATTCTTAAAAATTTGGATAATTCATCAATGGCACAGCAATTTATAAACATGCCCTAATGATAGTTAGTGTGGCCAGATGCCTTTGAGGGAGACTTTTCTGGATCTTTACTGGAGCTATCTGATCCCTGGGCAACTGTAGCGATTGTTGGAACTCTTCTAGTGCAGGGCAATGTGGAAACCCCTTGTTTAGAAGATCAATGCAGTGTGAAAACCTAGATTCTTAACTAAATTTGGTAACCTCAATACACTATTCTTAAATTGGTATTGGGTTTGCACTAATCGATGTTATGAATCTAAGACTCTTCAATATAAAACAATTTCTAAGGTCAATTGATAGAGAATTTCTATTTTATATAGTCAAAATCTTCCGAATCAAAAGTCCATAGAAAGACCTTTGATTTAAGTTATATAACCTCCTTAGAATGCTTATGGAGATTAGGTGGTTGGACCAATTGGATTCAAGGCCTTCTCTTAATTGTTTTCAACTTACTTTTCATTACTCATAATAGTGGATTTACAAACCAAATCACAACATCATCCACATTTTTGGTCCAATTTTAGATACAATTTGGTTGTTGTAATTCAAAGCTAGGTTAGTAAGTGTTTGCCACATGCTATTCTTATATTGAGATTGATCCTTGAATAATTCGACTTTGGACTTCCAATTTAAACTACACTGCGACAACCGTACTCTTGCGGGAGCATCTTTGGAGCGTGTCAAGCTTCGTAACATAGTCGTCTATAACTACATGAGGCACCTTGGTAGAGTCATTTACTGTATTATGCATAGAAGTTAGTGTTTGTTCATCTTCAGGAAAAGATTAGAACTTGTAAACGAATATGTACTGTTTTTGAGCTAACATGCCACATCTTTTACATCTACCACTATATATCTGCGAATGAAGTAACTTAAATCTTTTACTTTGACTAGTCAAAACAGTCTAACTTAAAACTGTGTTCTATTTGTAACGTGGTTAGATTAGAGGGGAATTAGATATAAGGGGAAAAACAAATGCTGCCTGAGGGGAGTCGCATGGGATTTGAATCTATATACTTTCTTCTTTTGAATTCCTCTTTGAGCGTTAGATCTATTGTGCAAGTATTTTGTATCGCATCAGGATTCTACACATTGCTCTATGTTTATACATAAACTAGTTGATGCCAAACTTTTCGTTCACCAGGAACTGGATGACGTATGCTATGAGAACAATTGGACATTCCCAACATATTGTATATCCCCAGCAGATGGTAAGATGTTTATGTTTGAATGCAGCATATGGATATTTAAGGTACTTTTAAACACGGTATTCTATTCTACTGGTGGTTGCAATGGTTCATGTGGTGTGTGTGGTGGGAACAATACGAAAATTAATTATCTTAAACTCGACCCGGTCAAGTGAGTGTAACTATGTAATGCTATAAGTAGGGGAAAAGAAAGTTAGAAACTTTACAAGCTGATTTGGATGATAGTAAATGCCTCCTCTTTAAAACACTGGTTCATGTGATGAATGCAGGTAAGTTGCCAACCTGCCACATCAGTTTGTAAATAAAGTTTGTACAAGTTTCAGTTTTAGCATTTTCCCAGTTTAATTGGTGTTAGGCTTTATCTGCCATGTGGCTCTTTTGGAAATGAATGGTGAAAAAATTTCTTATTGCAAGAATCATCTCTAGAAATTATTACGAGTTTCTTTTTTTTGCCTGATTATCCATCATGCCTAGTCACCATCCTGCAGTTCAAGCTGTTGCTTCACTATATGGTTATTAAGTTGCTTCTTGATATTGTTCATATTCCATCTAAATGTTGGATAAAGTGCCAAAACAGGATGATTGAGGAATGTTTGTGCTGCCCTTAGCATCAATTAATGGTCTTTAATTTTTTTTCAAATTCCATATTCCATTTTTATTTAAGAATACCAGATGATGATATCTCTTAACCAAGACCATCTTAGTAAACCTTTCAGTTCTTTTTTTTTAGTTATTTACTTTCTCCAAATTTTTGGCTTATTTGCTGGTGATTTGCCTCACATCTAAAGTTTTTTCACTACAAATTACTGATTTGTCTCGTTCATTTTGTGGAGTGAAATTAATTTTAGGCAGTTTCTTTTTCAGGTGGATTCCGTGCCAATGTAACTGTGAAAGGGATCGATTTTGAATGTTCTTGAGGAAGTGACTTGCGCTCCAGTCCTCATTTAGCAAGAGAGTCAGCTGTAGCAAAAATGATGGCTAAACTACGAGTACTGCAGGCCAGAGCCAATAGTTCCTAATTCATCAATTAAAAGGCTGCTGCTAAAGTCGCATGGTTGGTTGAAAGTATACCTTTTCATAGGGTTCTTGGGTTCCCAGACAAATTAAGAGGATGATGGAATTTTATGTAAAAATGACTTTAAAAACCACAACGGAACGTAGCTCGTATTTGCGGTAGTAGAAATTTATGTAAATAGCTGCCTAATTGCTTTTGGTTCTTCGTTTCCTCCTGTTGAGTGGTACTAATCTGGTTTTCATCTGCACTAAGTATTAACTTATGGTTTTTTGGCATTCTTTTCAGGTAATTAGGTTTCTTTTTTTTTTTTGGGTGGGGGCCGGAGTTGGATATTTGATTGGGAGCCCATTTTATCAAATTTGTTAGGAGGGCCCATTGTATGTACTGGATACCTCCTTACTTGAGTAAGAATTATGCTGTGGCCAATTATGGTGAAGAGAGGAAAATTAATTCATGCGACGGTTACTTTGTAGGTCCAGTCCTATTGTGAATACTGAATCACAGTGGTAGTCATTGAGAATAATTTTGGAGGTGAATTTTAAACAAGGCCGAGAGGCGGGCCCGTGTTGTTTGGGCTAGGATTGCTAATGGGGTTGAGCTATTTCGAAACGTGCACATTCGGGCCGCTAAATTGGGGGCTGAGGTATTGGAAATGAGCCAAGGAGTGGTTCAATTCAATTTCAAGCCCGAAGTTAGGTGCGGGCTGAGTAGCCTGAGTTTGGGCTACTTTCTTCTCAGCCCACGGAAAGACCAACAAGATACGAATTTTGTTTTATGTGTCTTCTTGTTGTCAATATACAGTTCATATATCAAATATTTTTGCAATTCTGTATTTTTGTTTTGAATGTATAAAAAGTGTGCATTAATTAACACAAAATCATAAAAAACCAATATTCATAATTCAGCAATCCTCCAAAAATACGCAAATGTACAGTCCATAAATCAAATAATGTAGCAACTTTTTTTATATGGAATGTAGCATTTGCATTAATTAACACAAGAACCAATGCACAAAATTCAGCAATACTCGAATAGTAGGGAAAATTGTCTACTAATTGTAGAAAGTCAGATATGTAGTCAAAACCTTGGCACTGTGAATCTACAAAACGCGGCAAGCAGGGCTGGCCTAGTGGAAGAATGTCCTCCTACCCAATCCTAGTTATGGGTTTGAATCACCTGTCCTCCCCTATGAAAACTGTAATTTTACCTTTCTACGCCTCTAACTAGCGATCAGAAAAAAAAAAATCTAACAAACACCCTTTTGATTCATGTTCCATCAATATCCTTATAAAAAATCAAAAGCATTATTGGTGGATTTCCTTACTCTATGTTTAGATTTTAAATTTGCGAAGTGGAAGGAAAAGGATAAGTAAGTAAAGAAAATGAAGTGAAAGATACTAATTTTTTTTTTATTTGGTTGGGTTAGGAAAATGCGAAATTCCTTTAACCTAACTTTCAACTTCGTGAATTTTCTAAAAATAAATATATTAAAAACATGAAGCCTCAAATCTAATATTACAACGGAATATTGACTCAAAACCTTCATTTCAATCACTTGAGGTTGGCTACACGAATCCACTCTCTCCAATCAATTTTATTCAAGCCAGATTATTGTAGGTCAAATCAAAGATAATTACATTCTTTCTTGACCTTGTTCTTTTTCTTATTGGTGCCTTCTGTGTGACTTATATCAGTCCTTACAAAGCATCATATGATCTTCATTCCATACGGTTCAATCACATCAACTCTCTCTCTCTCTCTCTCTCTCTCTCTCTCTCTCTCTCTCTCATATTATCAAATTCTTATTCAAAGTATGCATTCACAACATATGTTTTGTCCTGCATAAAAGCTTTGCTATTCTTTGATTTTAGATAGAAACAGCATAAATCCTCAGATTCGATATCTAACAATTAATCAATTTTGTTTTTTAAGTGATAGACCCTGCTCTCAATAGGTTCCGTGTTCATGCCCCGGCCTCACCTCCCCATCCCCTAGGTAGATATATACTGTTATATTCCAAGAGTGTACTAAAAAAACAACTAAACACTGTGTATGACTAAAGAAAGTTCATATTTGGGCTCTGTTGCAGCCCCATTCTATAATGTTGATGCTCCAACAAATACACAATCCCAACACGTACCAAAAAAGGGTATAAATCCTCCATTAACAAAAAACCACAATACATCATTTTCTTTTGTCTCCAACTTCGTATTCACAAGAAAAGAAAAAGTTGACAAGACATAGCCAAGAGCAAAGAGCAAAGAGCAAAGAGCAAAGAGTGAAGAGCACAATCCAAGCACCACCTCAAAACCACTACCAATTGGTTGTATACACCTTTCCACCCAACTCAAATTACTTGGAAGAATACTATTTTTTTGTCTTCTTTTTCTTGCCTCTCAAGAGTAAGAACTTCATGGCATCAAATGAAAAAACTACATTAGAGATTTGAAAGGCAACAGGTAGAGGAGCATTAACTCCAGACTACTAGAAAAGAGATGCAGCTAAAAGGATTCATCTAGACACTATTAACCTATAGCCCATCATAGCACCAAAGAATCTTATTCTAAGGACGATTTTAAAAAAAAAAAAATTTACTCATTCTATATGAATTAAATAAGTTCAATTCAAACAAGTGAACCAAGAAAACAAAAACAATTACTTTGAACAGGGAAAAATTAGGTCAAAAACTTGCCATGTTCTCAGCAAACTTCAATAAAAAGCTCAAAATTGAAGGTTTAAGATCATACCCGAGTTCAATGGCATTGGTATCAAAAACACCCTTCATATATGAGTGTAAAGCCTTTCAAGTTCGGGAATGCTGTAGTCCTCAGTACGCTCCACGAAAACCCGCTTGACAGACACAACTTTCCCAGAAATCTCTTCATCTGACATTATGGCATCTTGTCCAGTATCCACTTCAGAAGTTTCAAGCTGACTGGCATCAATGAAAGAGCCTTCTGACCTTTGTGGATTAGTATCATCTGCTTCAGGTTCTTGAGATGATTTTGGTTGTGTCAATTCTTGAACCTGTGGTCCTTCTTCTACTGTTGTTCCATGGGTTAACAATTACAGTTACATATCTCTTCCAGAAATTAAGAAACGCAGGACAAAAGTACATCCAGTTCTCAGAATTCAACTGCAAATCAAGAATGATCACCAGAAACAAGGATACGTACATTATATGTACTGGGAGGAGCAAAGATCAAATGGAGTAACTTTTAAGTGGCAGAAAGTAAAATTGCAGTCCACTACGACACAGGTGTCCGCATCAAGCATTTATACTTTCGGTGCAAAGAAAATGTCTATGAATTTTTCAGGGTTCAAAAAGTTCCAGTTCCAGGTCCCAGGTCCTGGAGTAAAAAAATCATAGCAACAAACGACCATGCTACTGGCCCAAACGAGAAAATCAGGTTTGCATCTCTGCCCAAAGTAGGGAAATCTAGCAAGGGTCCATGAACAAAGATCAGTTTGCAGTTGTTTTTCAGCCCCTCATCTATGCCCTCATCTCAATCTCATGGATTTGGAAGATGTTAAACTAGTAAACCGTAAAACAAAACCATAAAAAGTAAAGTCACAGAGAGAGAGAGAGAGAGAGAGAGAGAGAGTGGAAACAACCTTGACACCATGCTTTGCATGAAGAAATTGGAGAGAATTTCAAAATATAAAATAGTTTTATCTTTTGGTGACTTGATAAATAATAACAATAATTATTCTCATCCACTCCATTTTGTGTGGCATGATTAACCTTGCACAGTTAAGGAAAGCCAAGAACAAAAGTAAGCCTCCGAAAATGCCCTCACATCAATATGAGAACATTTTTGTGAACTGGATTGTATTTAAACAACAATGGCAAGACAAAAAATGATGATTAAATTTTTGGACTTCTCAAACTTTGACACATAAAATGGTACTGCAGAAAAAAAAAAAAAAAAAAAGAAGACACTAAATGGTAACGAGGGAGTATTAATCATCAGTAGCTATCAGTACTTTTTGACTAGAATAGTAAAAGTGAAACGGCTGCAAATTCTTAATCTTCTGTTGGCAGGAAGAAAGCTGGTCCTGTATAATCATAGTCCAGTTTGACAGGACTAATTCAAGGTGAAAACAACACCAGAAAAGGTAACAGGAAGAATAAATTAGTTTGTCTCTCATTTTTTCTCAATGGATTTTGGTAGCTGCTATTACCAAAATAGTTTATGACTTTCTATGGACAAGTTGTACATTAATCTAACAAAAGCCAGTATCATAGCCCCAGCAATAGGGTGCCAATAGGGGCTAGCACAATATTATGGTATTTCATGTTTATGCTCAAATGCAATCAAAGCCGTCATAGGTACGAACATCTCACAGGTGCTATTTCAAACATTCCAACTGAAACTGAATCTTGCACAACATTCACCTTGCAGTATTTGGATATTGTAATGAACTTGGTTCCGAATCGCTAAGTTCTAACAGGTGATGAGCAACATAATTGGAATCCAATAATCCTAAGGCAGAAGGCTTTCTTTACCAATTAACATTTTCCAATTACCCACATCTTTGGAGGTATGATCAACTGCTTCTGCATATATTGCCACATGTAACTAAAGCAAACCACATTTTCAAACTTAAAGAGCAAACATTTGCCTTTTTTGGTAGGTAACCTTGACCAAACCCAAGGATTCAGACTTCACAGTCAATGATCCTTTCCAGGATCAAAGACTTAGATTAAAAACAATCTCAGCATTTATTAATATAGAAAATCTCAATCAAAATTGTACAACATTTATAAGAAGATGTAAATTTGGGCTCCCACAACTTATTTTTTTGGTGTATAGCATTGGGTTATGGTGCATATTTTTATGTTTCGGAGTGTTTTGATGGAAACCATAGAGTTTTGTTATTCCACCAATATTTTGTTTCAGTCTCTTAAGAAACGGAAACGTTTCTGCTACTACGACGGAAACAAATGAAAATTTTGTTCCTTGCCGCTATCCTCTTGTCCGGGTCATTGAGGCCCCTCACAGTGAATAGCACATTCCAATTTCTAAAGCTCAGGATCCCTTTTCAAACTAGAGCTAATTGGCTTCCTCTTTTCCTCCCCTGATTCCTCAATTTCTACCTTCCCTCAATAGCTGTAAAAAGCTTCATGACCTCGTTTTCCTAACCTTCATAAGTAACACCAACTAATTTGCTAAATCTTTGGGTTCATCTCAAAACCTAATCCGACATAGCTTCGTTCTGCTCAGAAAAGGACCCTTGTTCATTGCTTGTCAACCAACCTTCAACCCCTACTAACTGCCCTAGCCCAGCATGGCCAAAGGTGTGCACTCTACTGTACAAAGTCCACTAACATCTTCCTCAAATCCCCCCTCAGCTGTTCCCTCATATCCATCACTTGAGATAAAAGAACAAGCCTCAGAAGAAGTCTCATATTAATTATTCCAGCAAGTAAAAATGTATATAGGACACGTTAGGTAGTCTGGGAAAAGTTATATTGGAACCGAGGGTAAAGGTGAAATAAGGGATGAACTAAAATGTTCATATAAAATGTTGAGGTTATTGTCATTATGATGAGTTGCATAGAAGGATAAAAATGTGGTTATTCTCATTTTATGACTTAAATGAGGTTATTGTCATTATGATGAGTTATTGGCATGGAGCAAGAGAACTGGTAATTCACCGTTTTGGTATTGACATCCCTGAAATTGCAAATATACCATGTTTTTTTTTAGTGTATTTGCTGTCATTTTTTAGTTGTATACAGCAGTGTACTTGTGTTTTGTGGCCGAATTGCTTATGCTGTAGTGGGTTGCTGAAATTTGTTTTCTATACTCGTGGGATTGTAGTGTTTCTACTCCTATCAAAGTGCAATTTTTTTGTTATTCATTTATTGCTTTGATTTTAGAAACGTATTAGGTGGTTTAAACCAAGGTGCTTGTTTAGTGGTTTAAGTGATTGACATGAAGTTCAATTTAGAATTAAATTTTTATTTATACACCTCATACTATCACCCCTTTAACTTGATGCTCCTCAAATCTTTTTTTTTTAGCTAATTTAGCAATTTCTATGTGCAGACTCAAACACTGTTCACTGTTTTGAATTAGGTTGTGGATGACAACGTTGAAACAAAAGCTATACCTCATGTATGACAATTAGAGGGTGCATAGTGTCATAGATGCTATATCTCTAGGGTGCATATTGGTTTATACACCGTCATATTTTTTCTTTGTTCATTGGACTTCTAACTAGGGATTTGTTTATGTTTGCTAAGGTGTTAGAAGCAATTGTGCAAGAGGTTGAAAGGCTGGTTTCAACTCTAGAAGAAATTTTACAAAAGGTAGAAGGAACTATGGAATATTTCCTAGGGTTTGTTTGATTGTATTTACAACTTCTGATTGTACATTGCTAAGTGCCTACAGGAAAAGAGTTTTTGCAAGGTTCTCCACAACAACAATAAGGTACTTGAAACCCTTGCAAAAGGAACCTCCGAAGCAAATGTGGTATCTTGAATAAAAGTTGTGAATGTTCATCTAAAATTTTACTAGTTTTACTTATTTACTAATTTCATTTCGAGTCTTTGGCATTTTTCCTAGGTGGTTATGAATCTGCTTGAGCAGATGAAGTTACACTTTTGTTGTTGGAGTCTTGGATTTACTTTGTCTATTTTCTAGCAATGTTAAGTGTGATGTTCAGTTGCTATTTTTGCACACATCTATCTTTTTATAGTTAGTACTTTAATTTTTTCTATTCTATCCATTTACAATCCTAGTAAATTAATTTGGCTCATAAAAGAGATTGTTGTTGTTTATGGAGTGACCCTTTTTCCCCTCGTGAATTAGTCTAGATATGGGGTCAGCGATGAGTTACCCAAGCAGTGTGCCTTCAAAAGGCCTAGACCGATCTAAGACATTAACAATTGTTCACACCTGTATAGGTTTATGATGAGCTGGTATTCCTCTAGCATTATCTTCAATGTTTATCATTTAATAATATTTAGTGTTAGTTTATTTTGCCTCTAAGGGACTGCAATAGTTGGGGTATCATTTTATTTGGGTTCAAAATGCATACAAAGGCCCCATAAATGGAGCCGTACTTGAGCTTGACTAGTATTCAGCAGCTCGTTTGATATTGGCTCTTGAACACATTTTGGAAGCTCAATGAGTTAGCTTGAAAAACCTACTATTTAGCTTGATTCGTTTATAGCCCCACCGGTTTGCAAAAGTACAAGGCAGTGGAGCTCAATCTTACTTTACTTGGTACTGATTCCAGGTAACCATAGAAAAAATAAGGAACGAAAGAGGAATGGAAAACGTCCATTGTCTCATGGGGCAAGCTTATTTAGTAATCAATGGATGTCCGCAGCATGTGGACCCTCTACCGTTTGACTGGAGTAATATGATAAATTATCTAGCCAGCCAGATAGATTCTAAATATTTATAGTTATATGTTCTCGAGAGATTTGATAAATTAACTAATTCGCTGATAGATTCAGAACTATGTAGGTCCTCCATGTTTCACCAAACTTTGCATTGCCCTATTCTCTTGTAAGTTGTAAGCCTTATTTTAAGCTTCACTGTTGTATTGTAATCTGTGTCTTAAAGCTATAATCAGTATGACTGAAAAAAGGAAGTGAGGAAGAAAAGAAAGTGTTTTTTGATGTCCCTTGCAGTTAATTATGGTTTGCTAGCATTTTTCCTATTTTTAGGTTGTTAAACAACCACTCATCTATGTACTTGTTCTCATACAGCATAAATATGCATGCTACCACCTATAGTATTAATTTGTGAGAAGCCAATTACCTTAACTTGTTTAGCTATTGGTTTCTATACTCTGTTTTTATATTGGTTCTAGGCAGGTAGTTATTGTAGTTGTTACCACACAATGGATAATGTTTTTCTTATTAGTCATATTGTTTTGTCTGTTACTCCTTGTATTGCAGCTAATTTTTTAGTTGCTTATTGCAGACTGAGAAAACTAAAATTGACAAGAGGTTTATAGATTCTCAATCTGGACTTCTTCAGGTTTGTATAAACTGTCGCTTTCATAAATTACTATTGCCTTATGTTTAATTTGTGACATGAAATTATTAAACTGATTAGGAATTAAGGGTGGCGAATCTATAAAGCAAGAACTTTTGAAGACGGGAAGGGTCTACTCTCAAGAGTTTAATCACTTAGGTGGTCCCCATAGTTCAAATTGGTTTTTTGTACTCCTAAAGCTTGTGCATTTATTCTTAGCATGACATCTCCTCTTGACATGAACCTTCGATCGTGGACAGGGGTGAAGCTTAAAGGTCTGACAAATGCCGCTCAAAATTACCAGGCAATACTTGAAGAAAATAGGAAGTTGTATAATGAGGTGCAGGATCTGAAAGGTATGCTGAACATATTATCCGTTGGTTGTTCAATTCAACATTGAGTTTAGCTCATTTATTTTATTTCCCTGTTGGGTAGGTAACATTATAATTTATTACCGGGTAAGGCCGTTACCACCGGGACAAGGCCAACAGACAGCCATAAAGTACATTGGTGAGAACGGGCAACTGGTGGTTATGAATACCATGAAACAGGTGAAAGAGTTCAAATTTGTGATGTTACCCTTATTATTAGTTTGGTGTTATATCTTTTTGTTTCCAACCTTAGGAAGTTGCTCCTTTTTGGTATACTAACGTTACCTCATTATTCATATTACCTGTACAGATGAGGTATTTTCAGACACTCAGCCCTTAATACGCTCTGTCCTTGATGGATATAATGTATACATTTTTGCTTATGGTCAAACTGGTTTTGGAAAAACTTACACAATGGTATGTGTCATTTCCTATGGTTTAGGGCGAAAAATATTTTATTGATTCATAATTACATCTTACACTCTATGTTTGTCTCTACCAGACTAGAGGCAGCTCCCAAGCTTTTAGTGATCATTTTTCTCTCTGATTGAGATTTATAATGAGCAAATAAATGATTCCCAGAAAAGATATCCTTACTTTTTTTTCTTCTTTTTCTTTTCCCTATTTCTAAAAATACTATTATTTGCATGAAAGCATATTTAAGATGTTGCTTTTTTGTTGCTGTTATAGTTGTCTTTGCAATTTGTTGACTGTAAATGTTTTGGCATTAGAAACCTTTAGTTTTCTTTGACTCATACACGCTTGCAATTCGGTATATTGCCCAACCAGTTGAGTTTGTAGTTCCTGATGCTAGCATCCATCGAATTACATCCGCTGCACATGTTTTAGAATTGATGAAAATTGGGCTAATGAATAGGGCTATAGCTGCCACTGCCCTACATCAAAGAAGTAGCAGGTCGCACAGGTATTAGTTTATTTATTCTCAATTTATAGAAAAAGGTTATTTTATTTGTTTTTTACTCTATTTACAGGTGTGTTTGTGGGCATAATTTTCATTGAAGTTGTACATGTTGCAGTGTTCTCACCGTTCATGTTGATGGCATGAATTTGGAGACTAAATCAATATTACACGGAAGGCTACATTTGATAGATCTAGCCGGTAGTAAAAGAATCGAGCACTCTAAAGCAATAGGTAACAGATTACGCGAATCTCAACATATTAACGGATCGCTCTCAGCTCTCGGGGATGTGATTTTCGCTTTAGCACATAAGAGCTTGCAAATTCCGAATCGGAATAGTAAGCTCACCCAACTCTTGCAAAGTTCTCTGGGTACATCTCCAATCTTTCTCATTTCAATGTGATCATGTAATATAATCGCTAGTGCTTCATGGTATGCTTAGGCCTTATAAGATTAAAATTATTTCTTTTTTTTCTTGGTATTATTTTTCATGAATTTGATTAATCGTTCTTAGTTTTTTTTTCTGTGGGTGGTGTACATTATAGGTTATCAAGCCAAGACTATCATGTTTGTACAGCTCAATCCTGATGTTAAGTCGTACTCCGAGACTATAAGTTCGTTGAAGTTTGCTGAGAGGGTTTCTGGTGTTGAATTAGGTGCTGCACAGAGCAACCAAAAGAGAAAAGATGTTAGAGAACTTATGGCACAGGTTCATATCGTTTTTCATTCGACTCATAATTGTCATTGTTAGCTTTGTTAGTTGTGTGACAATTAGCAGAAACTTGAAACCCTTTTATGCCAATACCATGGGTATTGTGGCCGTTTCAAGCCATATTGGTCCGTTTTGATCTGTAGATAGAAGGTCTTATCGTTTTTCATTCGACTCATAATTCTCATTGTTGGCCTTGTTAGTTGTGTGACAATTAGCAGAAACTTGAAACCATTTTATGCCAATACCATGGGTATTGTGGCCGTTTCAGGCCAATTTGGTCCGTTTTGACCTGTAGATAGAAAGTCTTGTAGGTCGCGAAAGGGGGGGTGGTCTGTTTTTGTTACGACCGTATAAGGGTCTCATATGTAAATTTGGGACTGGCGCGACTTACAGGGAGCTCGAATCGGGCCATTTTTAGGCCAATAGCGTGGCTGTAGTGGCTGTCTCGAGCCATATTAGTCTGTTTTTACTTTTAGATATAAGGACTTGTAGGTCACGAAAAAGGCATGGTTAGTCTTAAAACAACCGTATAACGATGTAGTATGTAAATTTGAGAGCCAACGTGGCTGACCTTACCTAGATGGAGGTCGAATCAGGCCATTTTTGGCTAATAGTATAGGTGTTGTGGCCGTTTCGAGCCATATTGGTACATCTTGACCGGTAGATAGGACTTGTAAATCGCAAAAGGGGGCGTGGTCTGTCTTGTTATGACCGTATAAGGGTGTACTACGTAAATTCGGGAACCAACATGGTTGGTGTGACCTAAAGGTAGGTCAAATTAGACCATTTTAGGCCAATAGCAAGGGTGTCATAGTTGTCATAGGCCATATTAGTCCATTTTGACTTGTAGATACGAGGACTTGTAGGTCGTGAAAAAGGCATGGTTGGTCTTGAAATGACCGTACAAGGATGTAGTACAAAAACTTAGGACCTGACGTGGTTGGAGTTACCCAGATGAAGGTCGAATCATGCCATTTTATGCAAACAATATGGGTGTTATTGCCATTTCGGGCCATATTGTTCTGTTTTGATTAGTAGATGGAAGGACATGTAGATTGCAAAAGGATTCATGGTCGGTATTGAAACATGTAGTTTTAAGTTTCTGCTAATTGTCACACAACTAACAAAGCTAACAATGACAATTATGAGTCGAATGAAAAACGATATAAACCTGTGCCATAAGTTCTCTAACATCTTTTCTCTCTTGGTTGCTCCGTGCAGCATCTAATTCAATACCAGAAACCCTCTCAGCAAACTTCAACGAAGTTATAGTCTCGGAGTACGACTTAACATTAGGATTGAGCTATACAAACATGATAATCTTGGCTTGATAACCTACAATGTACACCACCCACCAAAAAAAAAAACTAAGAACGATTAATCAAATCCATAAAAAATAATACCAAGAAAAAAAAGAAATAATTTTAAAATTATAAGGCCTAAGCACACCATGAAGCACTAGAGATTATATTACATGATCACATTGAAATGAGAAAGATTGGAGATGTACCCAGAGAACTTTGCAGGAGTTGGGTGAGCTTACTATTCCGATACGGAATATGCAAGCTCTTATATGCTAAAGCAAAAATCACATCCCCGAGGGCTGAGAGCGATCTATTAATATGTTGAGATTCACGTAATCTGTCACCTGTTGCTTTAGAGTGCTCGATTCTTTTACTACCGGCCAAATCTATTAAATGTAGCCTTCCATGTAATATTGACTTAGTCTCCAAATTCATGCCATCAACATGAACGGTGAGAACACTGCAACATATACAACTTCAATGAAAATTATGCCTACAAACACACATGTAAATAGAGTAAAAAACAAATAAAATAACCTTTTCTATAAATTAAGAATAAATAAACTAATACATGTGCGACCTGCTAATTCTTTCATTTAGGGCAGTGGCAGCTACAGCCCTATTCATTAGCCCAATTTTCATCAATTCTAAAACATGTGCAGCTGATGTAACTCGATGGATGCTAGCATCAAGAATTACAAACTCAACTGGTTGGGCAATACTCCGAATTGCAAGCGTGTGTGAGTCAAAGAAAACTAAAGGTTTCTAATGCCAAAACATTTACAGTCAACAAACTGCAAGGACAACTATAACAACAACAAAAAAGCAACATCTTAAATATGCTTTCATGCAAATAATAGTATTTTTAAAAACAGGGAAAAGAAAAGGAAGAAAAAAAAAAAGTAAGGATATCTCTTTTGGGAATTTTTGGGGAGTTAATCATTTATTTGCTCATTATAAATCTCAATCATTTGAACTTTGACTTCATAGGTGATGAAGTTTTTTCTTCTTTCAAAGAGAGAAAAAAGATCACTAAAAGCTTGGGAGCTGACCCCAGTCTGGTAGAGACAAACATAGAGTGTAAGATGTAATTATGAATAAAATATTTTTTGCCCTAAACCATAGGAAATGACACATACCATTGTGAAAGTTTTTCCAAAACCAGTTTAACCATAGGCAAAAATGTATACATCATATCCATCAAGGATAGAGCGTATTAAGGGCTGAGTGTCTGAAAATACCTTATCGGTACAGGTAATATGAATAATGAGGTAACGTTAGTATACCAAAAGGAGCAACTTCTTAAGGTCAGAAACAAAAAGAAATAACACCAAACTAATAATAAGGGTAACATCACAACCTTGAGTCGCTTCTGGGCCAAACATCTTGCTAAATTTGAACTCTTTCACCTGTTTCAAGGTATGCCCATTCTCACCAATGTACTTTATGGCTGTCTGTTGGCCTTGTCCCGGTGGTAACGGCCTCACCCGGTAATAAATTCTAATGTTACCTACCCAATAGGGAAATAAAATAAATGAGCTAAACTCAATGCTGAATTGAAAAACCAACGAATAATATATTCAGCATACCTTTCAGATCCTGCACCTCATTATACAACTTCCTATTTTCACGTCAAGAGGAGATGTCATGCCAATAATAAATGCACAAACTTTAGGAGTACAGAAAACCAATTTGAACTATGTGGACTACCCAAGTGATTAATAAGGCAATAGTAAGTTACGAAAGCGACAGTTTATACAAACCTAAAGAAGTCCAAATTGAGAACCTATAAACCTCTTGTCAATTTCAGTTTTCTCAGTCTGAAATAAGCAACTAAAAAATTAGCTGCAATATAAGGAGTAACAGACAAAACAGTATGACTAATAAGAAAAACATTATCCATTATGTGGTAACAACTACAATAACTACCTGCCTCGAACCAATCTAAAAACAGAGTATAGAAACCAATAGCTAAACAAGTTAAGGTAATTGGTTTCTCACAAATTAATACTATAAGTGGTAGCATGCATATTTATGATGTATGAGAACAAGTACATAGATGAGTGGTTGTTTACCAACCTAAAAACATGAAAAATGCTAGCAAACCATAATTAACTGCAAGGGACATCAAAGGACACTTTCTTTTCTTACTCACTTCCTTTTTTTCAGTCATACTGATTATAGCTTTAAAAGACAGATTATAATACAACAGTGAAGCTTAAATAAGGCTTACAACTTACAAGAAAATAGGGCAATGCAAAGCTTGGTGAAACATGGAGGACCTACATAGTTCTGAATTTATCAGCGAATTAGTTAATTTATCAAATCCCTCAAGAACATATAACTATATATATTTAGAATCTATCTGGCTAGCTAGATAATTTATCATATCACTCCAGTCATACGGTAGAGGGTCCACATGCTGCGGACATCCTTTGATTACTAAGTAAGCTTGCCCCATGAGACAATGGACGCTTTTCATTCCTCTTTCGTCCCTTCCTTTTTCTATGGTTACCCGGAATCAGTACCAAGTAAAGTAAGATTGAGCTCCACTGCCTTGTACTTTTGCAAACCGGTAGGGCTATAAACGAATCAAGCTAAATAGTAGGTTTTTCAAGCTAACTCATCGAGCTTCCAAAATGTGCTCAAGAGCCAATCTCAAACGAGCTGCCGAATACTAGTCGAGCCCAAGTACGGCTCCATTTATGGGGCCTTTGTATGCATTTTGAACCCAAACAAAATGATACCCCAACTACTGTAGTCCCTTAACGGCAAAATAAACTAACACTAGATATTATTAAATGATAAACATCGGAGATAATGCTAGAGGAATACCAGCTCATCATAAACCTATACAAGTGTGAACAATTGTTAATATACTAGATCGGTCTAGACCTTTTGAAGGCACACTGCTTGGGTAACTCATCGCTGACCCCATAACTAGACTAATTCATAAGGGAAAAAAGGGTCACTCCATAAACAATAACAATCTCCTCTGTGAGCCAAATTAATTTACCAGGATTGTAAATGGTTAGTATAGAAAAAATTAAAAGTACTAGCTATAAAAAGATAGATGTGTGCAAAAATAGCAACTGAACAGCACACTTAACATTACTAGAAATAGACAAAGTAAATTCAAAACTCAAACAACAACAGTGCAACTTCATCTGCTCAAGCAGATTCATAACCACCTAGGAAAAATGCCAAAGATTCGAAATGAAATTAGTAAATAAGTAAAACTAGTAAAATTTTAGATGAACATTCACAATTTGTATTCAAGATACCACATTTGCTTTGGAGGTTCCTTTTGCAAGGGTTTCAAGCACCTTATTGTTGTTGTGGAGAACCTTTCAAAAACTCTTTTCCTGTAGGCACTTAGCAATGTACAATCAGAAGCTGTAAATATAATCAAACAAACCCTAGGAAATATTTCATAGTTCCTTCTACCTTTTGTAAAATTTCTTCTAGAGTTGAAACCCGCCTTTCAGCCTCTTGCATAGCTACTTCTAACACCTGAGCAAACATAAACAAATCCCTAGTTAGAAGTCCAATGAACAAAGAAAAAATATGACGTTGTATGAACCAATATGCACCCTAGAGATATAACATCTACGACACTATGCACCCTCTAATTGTCATACATGAGGTATAGCTTTTGTTTCAACGTTGTCATCCACAGTGAACAGTGTTTGAGTCTGCACATAGAAATTGCTCAATTAGCTAAAAAAAAAAGATTTGAGGAGCATCAAGTTAAAGGGGTGATAGTATAAGGTGTATAAATAAAAATTTAATTCTAAATTGAACTTCATGCCAATCACTTAAACCACTAAACAAGCACCTTGGTTTAACCCACCTAATACGTTTCTAAAATCAAAGCAATAAATGAACAACAAAAAAATTGCACTTTGATAGGAGTAGAAACACTACAATCCCACGAGTATAGAAAACAAATTTCAGCAACCCACTACAGCATAAGCAATTCAGCCACAAAACATAAGTACACTGCTGTATACAACTCAAAAATGACAGCAAATACACTAAAAAAAAACATGGTATATTTGAAATTTCAGGGATGTCAATACCAAAATAGTGAATTACCAGTTCTCTTGCTCCATGCCAATAACTCATCATAATGACAATAACCTCATTTAAGTCATAAAATGAGAATAACCACATTTTTATCCTTCTATGCAACTCATCATAATGACAATAACCTCAACATTTTATATGAACATTTTAGTTCACCCCTTATTCCACCTTTACCCTCAGTTCTAATATAACTTTTCCCAGACTACCTAACGTGTCCTATATACATTTTTGCTGGAATAATTAATATGAGACTTCTTCTGAGGCTTGTTCTTTTATCTCAAGTGATGGATACGAGGGAACAGCGGAAGGGGGATTTGAGAAAGATGTTAGTGGACTTTGTACAGTAGAGTGCACACCTTTGGCCACTCTGGGCTAGAGCAGTTAGTAAGGGTTGAAGGGTGGTTGACAAGCAATGAACAAGGGTCCTTTTCTGAGCAGAACGAAGCTGTGTCGAATTAGGTTTTGAGATGAACCCAAAAATTTAGCAAATTAGTTGGTGTTACTTATGAAGGTTAGGAAAACGAGGTCATGAAGCTTTTTACAGCCATTAAGGGAAGGTAGAAATTGAGGAATCAGGGGGAGGAAAAGAGGAAGCCAATTAGCTCTAGTTTGAAAAGGGATCCTGAGCTTCAGAAATTGGAATGTGCTATTCACTGTGAGGGGCCTCAATGACCCGGACAAGAGGATAGCAGCAATGAATAAAATTTTAATTTGTTTTCGTCGTAAAAGCGGAAACGTTTCCGTTCCTTAAGAGACCGAAACAAAATATTAGTGGAATAACAAAACTCTATGGTTTCCATCAAAACACTCCGAAACATAAAAATATGTACCATAACCCAATGCTATACACCAAAAAAATAAGTTGTGGTAATCCAAATTTACATCTTCTTATAAATGTTGTACAATTTTGATTGAGATTTTCTATATTAATATTTGTCACTTCTCAAATGTTCCTGAAACATTTCTTAACCGTTTCCAAGCCAACCGAAACGACCTATCAAGACAAAATTTTGATCCTTGGATGGCGGTGAAGAAGTCATTGAAGAAATGGCAAGGTGCCTTGGTGTGTTTGCAATAAAATAAGTTGGAAGTTATGTCTATGGAGGTGGTGCACACTTTATGAGGTAATAGGTGGGTGGAGTGGGTTAGTCAGGACGCAAATGGCACAGCAGGTGGTGTCTTGATCATGTGGGATACCAAAATCCTTTCTTCTATAGAGGTGAGGATGGGGTTATTTTCTGCTGCTTGTCTTTTTAAGATGATGGAGGATGGGTTCCATTGGCTTTTGTTTATGTGCTTATGGTCCTGGGGAAATAAAGAACAAGAGGATGCTTTTGTGACTTCACACAACTTTAGTAGATCACGAATCACCATCAACAGAAATTTGTTTTCCTAAAAAAGCCAACATAAAATATAAAAAATAAAATTAAGACACACTAGTCCTTAATTAATAATTAAAAAAGGAGTTGTTTGGCTTGGCAATGACAAACCAATTTCATAGCACAGGTTGCAAACTTTCAGCATTCTACATATTGTCTCCACCCATTAGCCGTGACCCCATGATGCCATGACAGCTTGCCAATACAACGTTGCAGTGAAAAGAATATATAATTTCAAAAAAAATCATGCTAAACATGAAAGAAGCATACCTGCACCTCCATCAGGGATCCAGATAGAGATTCATGAGAGTGATGATGAGCTACAGGAAAAGGAAGAACGCTGGGGCAAGGAGCTGAAGTCGAAGCAAGAGACCTGTTTTGGGGGCCTTCTGAAATGCCCTTCTCGACTATGCTACCAACCAAGCACGAGGCATCACCTTCTGATATTTGAAGCGAGTTGCCTCCAAAACTCTTTTGCCACAAGGGCTTTGTAGGGGAGTTTCCTCCGCCGCCGCTCTCTTTCTTCACCAAGCCTGTCGACTGCAACATTGATGCTACGGCAATTAGGACAACAACAACAACGGAAGTGAATCAAATGGTTTGAAAGCAAATGATGCTGAATAGTTTCAATAGAATGCTGTAAAACAATGTATATAACAAGAAATTTAAAAAAAAAATTTGAGAGTACGCTAACGATTCATTCTGTTTCATCAAGAGATCAAGTAAGGGTAGTTTTTTAACAATTGATTCAATGGCAGAAGCAAAATTCATAAAAACCCTAATATGCTTAGAAAATGTCAGCATTACCGATTCAAACCACTAATATTTAACTCCATACCATCTTGCTTAATTTTAAAACAGGCTGCACTAACAATTTTTACTCCGAGTCCTTAATCGCGAATACGAGAAGAATTTCTCGTTCAGCAATCAAAGTATCATTGACTATAAATCCCTTCGAACTTCCTTGCAGATCACTCCGCAGCACGAAGGGTCTAAAACCCCAATCCGAGAGAGAAAGAACCTGGTGACCAAGAGCCCAATGTCTGTTAAGCCAAAGAGTAAATGCTCCTCTAAAAAAAAGTAAAAGCCGTCCTATATAAAAAAAAAAAACAAAAAAATTTAAAACAATTTGCAGGGATGGTGGGGTGACCACGAGCCCAATATATAAAATTTACAGAGAAGTTCGATTCGACTCGAAGTCCGATATATAAAACTTACAGAGAGCCCAATATATAAAATTTAAGGTAATTAAAAATTACCTTAGAGTCCGATTCGACTCGACTCGACCTGAAATATATATAAAATAATATATTTTTATATTTTCATATTATATATATGTATGTATATATAATTAAATTTTATATTATTCAATATTATTTACAGAGAAGAAAATTATATATTAAAAAATTTTTTGCTAAATGGATAGACTTGAGATTTGATTTTAGACCTGATAAAAAAAAAAATTATGTGTAGGCCCAGCCCAGCCCAGCCCGCCTAATGTCCACCTCAAGCGGGTTGGGGGGAGGGGGAGCAGAGTTGGGCTGGGCTGGGTGGAAGGAAAACTTGGTCCATCCCTTCCTCCACACTCGTATGAATTTTTTATTTTAGCCTCTATTCCCACTTCGTATCTTCCATTCCCACTCCAAATAGAGCGGAATCGGTTAGATGTCTACTTTTTTTCCGGTTCATTGCCATCCCTAGTGGAGATAGAGATGATGAGTACTTGCTTGTCAGTGTTGGTGTCGGTGTCGGTGTCGGTGTCGGTGTTGCTGCCTGAGTGGAGATCGAAGGGCGTAAAGAGGGGTTCTCATATTTATTGAAACCCGGCTAGTTACACCAACCCGAGACCAAGTCAACCGATTCGCCGTTGGGTCAACGGTTATTGCAAAAGAGAGTGGTTTTATCATTAGAACGGGTTTAAAAGTTATTTTAGACCGTTTATAGGCCCAGTCCCTCTTCAACTGTCCGGTCCAATCCTATCTGGGTTCTAGCATTTTAATCAGAATACATATCTTTGTTTCATGCCATGGTGTCACGGGCTGGCAACCACACGGTGATAATAATGCGACCAGCTATGATCATATGCAGCGAAAATGACCCATGAGGCGACTATGCACCAAGCAATAGTCCTGCTAAACTCAAACAACGAGGCATAAGAATGTGTGCTCATTCAGGATCCATCCATAATGTCCTGCACATCATGTTAAGCTCTGTCCTCCAATGCTCAAACCATACGGCTTACCCAAGCTATAGGCGATAGTAATGCCAATTCTCAAATGCGTGCACACATGACAAGCAATGTGCTTAGCGCTAGTCCCTCTCAAAACACAAGCAATATAGTCATATGCAACCGGACATGCGCGTGAGCCAAGCATCACCCGTTAGGTACGACGCCTCTGTCCATAAAGCCCTTAGCGCCCCGCGTCAAGGTTGTTGCGCACAAGGATAGGCACCACTGAATAGCATCCGTTAAACCCACAACATAGTGCCCCGCGACACCAACGCTAGCCAAACTAAGCGGCCGTGTGCACAAGCTTAAACCCAATGCGCAAGTACACACGAGACACACGGCATGTAAGTGTGCACACCGAGATCTAATTCGTCATGAACATAAGCCTCGCCACCATATGAATGCGGCGTAGCGGGTGCGAACGCCACAATCCCATTTTCAACGCCAATGCCTAACATCTGCCCCACCGAACACAATGCCGCCCATGTAGCCCCTTGGCTAGCATGAGGACTACAGCCACGTGCCACAGCCAGCCCCCATGTCTTGTCCACTCCCTTAGGGGACTCATTTGAGTGCTGTCCCTTTCGGTAGCACCAGGAGGTGGTAGAGTCAACACGATACCCCTTTTATAATAGCATTCTGAGCCATCTCCAAACTGATAGAAAGAAACATCATACCCCCTCAAGGAGTCATAATCCATATATCCAATAAATATGGAAAATACAAATTACGAGATTGCTATGCCACCGGCTAACCATGCTCAGACATGCTTCACGCCAAGGTCCCTCGCGGCCCCAGAAGTGCCACTGGTGGCAACCCGTGACATTCTCTACCACTTTAACCATCATCGTCCTCGATGATGCCAAAGCCCAGTGCCAACTCCTAGCATTCGCCACCATCAATGCCAACTTCTAACACTTTCCACCACTCGAATAATCAACGCCCTCGTTGATGCCAAGCATAACGCAGAATGCGGTAGTGCTTATATGCCCCCACGATGAGTTGCCACCACTCCTCGCAGATCAACACCTCCATGCTGATAGCCTACAAATTTGGTCTCCCCTAAATCTGCCCCCACAGCTACTCGAAGCAAAAGTTTGCCCAAACTCCCATGCTGAACTCGGGAAAGCAAAATAAGACACCTTTCCCACCACATAAAGCAAGCACAAACTCCTCTGAGCAAATGTCCCGTACCATATTGCTCCATCCATCGGCAACATGCACTTGAATAGGCGCTGTCCATTGCGCACTAAGGAAAGGCGTGTGTTGACCGTCCCGTACCCTCCACCACTTCAAGGGGTCGATGCCCTTATCGACGAGCACTCCACGTGCACCCTTTACAAAACTCTGCAGCTGAACCCACAAAAGTTCACTTGACATCAGAATTCACCCTGTGCACGACCCAAAGGCACCCTCGCGACAACCTATGGTTCTGTCCCACACTAGTTCCTAACTGATCGGCACTCCCACCGGATGCAAGTCCATCTGCACAGTCGAAGCAAACCCTGCCCACTGGCAAACGGTTTCAACTGTTGAAGTTGTTGGAAATTTATACTAAAAGACATGCTTTATGAAGTGACTTTAGTATTTATTAATAAATTAGTTATTCCATTTTAATGAGAATCTGTGTGAGAAATGTTTGCATTGCGTTATTTATTTAATGATTATGCATGTGTGTCTCTTATTCTATATAGTAGATGATTTGGTGTGTAGAGTACGACTTACACACGGAAGATCAGATCATCGGTTCTTATGGAATATAAGTTAATCGTTCGCAGTCTTAGATGGAAATGGACACACCATCAGTAGGACTGTAGTACAAGGTTTTAATAGGTCTGTCTTGACTGTGGGGAATGGTATAGTTCCAACTCCTTGCACTAGTACACTTTGTGTGTATTGAATAGGACCGTGTTGGGGTAATTGTTTTTATACTGACTATATAAAACAATTAATACCTCATGATTATTATGAGTGCTTATGCTCTTAATCCTAATGTAATAAATAGACACGTGCATGTAGTATTTATTGTTTTGATTCATAGAAGAGTGAGATTCTTTAAGGGTCAATAAACTCAGTGAGTTGGACAATGACATTACGTGTATGGTGAATATTTATTATTGATGGAATCTACGTCCCCGTATAGGGATTGATGATACCCCCTTGAGGATGCTTATAAGTTTTGATTATGTCAAACCCTGCAGGTGATTATGAATCCGACATATCAAATAAGTTAAGTGGAAGGTCTCAAGGAATTAAATAAGTCTATTAAATTTAATTGTCAGTAATTTAATTTAATAAACGGGTATCTGTAATCTTAACGTGGGGAGATAAATAAGCATTTAATAATATGGAGCTCGAAATATAATTTCTAGTATAACAGGGAGTGCAATTATAATTCCTTAGTGGTATGAATTATAATTTACGTAAATAAAGACTAATCCTGGTTGGATTAGGAGTCCTTATTTGCGTAGGAAGCCCTAATTATACTAATCCTATGGTCCCTGTTGTAGCCTATATATATACGCGCTCTAAGAGCTGCTAGGGTTACACACTCTACACATAATTGAGAGATACACGATTTTGTGAGGAAGAGAAACCCTAGCAGCAGCGAGCCCACTCTCTATAGAGCAAGGCGTGTACGAGGAATACAGCAGAAGTCCGAAGGTTGAGTTCGAGCTTGCTGATTCGTGCTTGGTGCTGATTTTCGGGATTAAACTAGAGAGATCTCGAAGGTACGATTCTAATCACGTAGATTAGGCTATGCTAATCAGATCAGATTTTTTGGTAGTATGCGTATACACTATAGCCAGGTCGTGGGAAATTCCGCAGTCCCCAACAGAAGTTCCCACAATGTTGCTCCAGTACCTCAGTCTTTGGACCTTCACCCAAAGATAACCCATGTTGTTCCAATACTTTGGCTCTCTAGCCTTCACCCGAAATTAGTTTACAAAGCTCCAGTGTCTGATCCTCTAATCTTCACCCGAAGTCTGCCCACATACAACTTCAGTGTCTGATCCTCTGATCTTCACCCGAAGTCTGCCCACATACAGCTTCAGTGTCTGATCCTCTGATCTTCACCCGAAGTCTTTCTACATATAGCTTCAGTGCCTGATCCTTTGATCTTCACCCAAAGTCTGTCCACATGTAGCTCTAGTGCCTGATCCTCTGATCTTCACCCGAAGTCTGCCCACAATGCCTCATTCCGCTGGGGGACTTTATGTCTTGATAAACCCTCGCTACACGGTGCTCTCAAGCAATGATGAACTCATCTGAGCCACCTGGCATTCACTAGCCAATAGGTATCACAACGAGGCAAGACCACCAAAAGTTAAGAACAAAACACGCTCGTCACGAATGCCAACAACCAAGCACAGAAAAATGAGCACAATTCACTAAGCGAGCACGAAGCAAACAAAGTAATCATATAATAATACGAGCAAAGCTACTAACGGTTTTGGCCAACTCAAGGGTCAAATAAAGGCAAGCAAATCCCCACAACACGAAGTAAGTTCTTCCACACAAGCTCATATGCTGCAGAAACAACCCACCAATCCAACAAAGTAGCACTATTAGCTATGCACCAAAATCAATGATCTGACACACAGAAGTATTCTTGCACCACAAAGTCAGTCTCATGCACATCCTTAAGACGGTATGCTGCACTGTGTACCACAACCACAATCAAAGGACCGAGCGCGCGTCCAAAGCTTGTTGAAGCGACCACTCTAAAGAAGGTACCAAAAGGGTTTAAACAGCAACTAAGTCCACTGATACCATAAGATTTCAGCCCATGTAAACTGGAAACTGCTAGCTCGGGCACCAATCCATTCCTCATAAGATGGAATGATAATTGCTCCACCGATAAACCGATAACCAACAATCTGAAGCAAATAACCCACTTGGAGAAGTCCACCATAACTGAAGAGAATGCCCACACGGATAAGAGAAGCAACACCCAATTGAACACCACAGATGGTTAGTGTTCTGATACCAACTGTCATAAGCTGGTAGGCCAGGCACCACACGGTGACAGTAATGCGACCTGCCATGATCATACGCAGTGGAAATGACCCATGAGGCGACTATGCACAAAGCAATAGTCCTACCAAACTCAAACAACGAGGTATAAGAATATGCGCTCATCCAGGATCTATCCGTAATGTCCTGCACATTATGTTAAGCTCCGTCCTCCGATGTTCAAGCCATACAGCTTACCCAAGCTATAGGCGATAGCAATGCCAATTCTCAAATGCGCGCACACATGACAAGAAATGTGCTTAGCGTTAGTCCTTCTCGAAACACAAGCAATATAGCCATGTGCAACCGGACATGTGCGTGAGCTAAACATCACCCGTTAGGCACAACACCTTTGTCCATAAAGCTCTTAGCACCCCGCGTTAAGGTTGTTGCCTGCAAGGATAGGCACCACTGAATAGCATCCGTTAAGCCCACAACATAGTACCTGCGACACTAAGGCTAGCCAAACCAAGCGGTCGTGTGCACAAGCGTGAACCCAATGCACAAGTGCACACGAGACACACGGCATGCAAGTGTGCACACTGAGGTCCAATCCATCATGAACATAAGCCCCGCCACCATATGAATGCGGCGTAGCAGGTGCGAATACCACAACCCCATCCTCGACGCCAATGTTCAACATCTGCCCCATCGGACACAATGCCGCTCATGTAGCCCCTTGGCTAGCACGAGGACTGTAGCCACGTGCCACAACTGGCCCCCAAGTCTCGCCCACTCGCTTGGGGGACTCACTTGAGTGCTGTCCCTTTTGGTAGCACTGGGAGGTGGTAGAGTCAACACCATACCTCCCTTATAATAGCATTCTGAGCCATCTTCAAACTGATAGGACGAAACATCCTATCCCCTCGAGGAGTCATAATCCATATATCTAATTGTCGCGTTCTGGTTTTTGGGTGTCCAAGGTCCTTTCGGCTCGAAGACCAAAAACATTAAACTCTATCACTAGAACCTATCATCCTAGAAGGACAAGTGCGACTATGTTTGAAAATTGGGTTTGACTAAGGGCTTTTCCAAAAAATAGGAGTCGCCACCTAACTTGATTAAGGTGAGTTAGGTCACCTAAAACTAAGTGTTTATCCGAAGATCAAACTTAGGGTTTTTGAAAAAGATTTTGAAAACTCCTCCAAGAGAGGATTTTTAATAAAATAGGTTGTTTGGCAACGTTTGGAAAGATTTAAGTCATTTTTGAAAATAACTCCATTTTGGTATTTCGAAAACAGAAATCTATGGTTTGAGAGTTGGTTACGTGTAGGGAAGATATTCTAAGATCATCACCCTACCCTGCCCTTTTGGTACCTACATGTCTAATCACCTTTTGTTCACTCACTAGAATAACCGGTTACTATTGTCCACTTAGTATCCACTTTGAAGTTTCGAAAACAAGGTCTAGTCATTACTTTTCGGATGAATGATGCATGATGCAAGTTTTGGAAGAAATTTGAAACATGGAAGTCTTTGAAGGAGTTTGAAATAGAAACTTTGAGTTGATTGAAATTTTTGAAAAGGGAATTGGAGTTGAAATAGAAGTTATGACCGCACCATTTTAGATTGCCTACATATCTCATTTGGCGAGAATCAGATCATTCATAGTTCGGGCAAGAGCCCGATGGAAAATAGGCGTGTTAGGGTCTTTGGAAAGTTTGAAGACACTTTGAGATCTTTGGAAGAGTTGAAGACACTTTGTGATTTTGAAAGCTTTGACTTGGAATGGGATAGCGGAGTGTTTTGAAAATGTTTTCAGATCAAATCAAGGGATTTTTGGTAAATGCTTTGGAGTAACTCAATAGAGTTTGAAAGTGTTTTTGAAGTCTTGTTTTGAAAACATTGGAGGTATTACTTTGGAATGTTTAGATAAATTAGTTTTTGAAAATAGTTAGGAATCCTAATATGGACAACCTTGGAGGTTGTTCTTGATATATCACCTTCCTTTGGGGTCCCTAATCATAAGAGGGCAAGGGATACCTTAGGCTTGTGATCTTTTGAAAACATTTTTGGAAATATCTTGGAATTGGTTTTTGAAATCTCAAGGGGGTTGAAGGTTTTGGAAAAATGGGTAATGAATATAGTTTAAAATTGAAAGATTATTCAAAAAGGGTTCATGAGTTGGAACCTTGAAGCATATTAACCTGTGTTGGGTTAGCCTAT
>CM065395.1:2500-37500 GCA_033060915.1 Euryodendron excelsum
GACGAAGAACACCCGAAAATGGGAAAAAACCCCTTCCTAAAGGCCTAGTTGGGCCGATTCGGAACTCTTGCGAGGCCTACGATCGACGAGTCATCCCGGATTAATTTACTACAGCCTTATGCGGTTGTTTTATACCCGACCACCCCCCCAGTTACGCCCTGCAAACAGCTGTTTCGGTCATAACTGGACGAAAAGCACCCGAAAAAGGCAGAAACCCCTTCCTATTGGCCTAGTTAGGCAGATTCGAAGCTCTTGCGGGGAATATGAGCGACGTGTAGTCCTGGATTAACATACAACAGCCTTGTAGGCCATAGCCCACAATTACATATTGCATGTAGCTGTTCCGGTCATAACCGGATGAAAAAACACCCGAAAAAGGCGAAAACCCCTTCCTATAGGCCTAGTCAGGCCGATTCAGAACTCTTGCGAGGCGTACGAGCGACGAGTAGACCTGGATTAACATACTACCGCCTTATACGGTCGTTTTAAGCCTGACCACGCCCCCAGTTACACCCGGTAAGCAGCTGTTCCGGTTATAACCGGACGAAAAATACCCGAAAAAGGCGAAAACCCCTTCCTATAGGACTAGTTGGGCCGATTCGGAACTCTTACAAGGTGTACAAGCGACGAGTAGACCTGGATTAACATACTACCACCTTATACGGTCGTTTTAAGCCTGACCACGCCCCCAGTTACGCCCGGTAAGCATCTGTTCCGGTTATAACCGGACGAAAAACATCTGAAAAAGGCAAAAATCCCTTCCTATAGGCCTAGTTGGGCCGATTCGGAACTCTTGCGGAGCGTACGAGCGACGAGTAGTCCTGGATTAATGTAGTACAGCCTTATACGGTCGTTTTAAGCCTGACCATGCCCCCAGTTAAGCCTTGCAAGCAGTTGTTTCAATCATAACCGGACGAAAAAACCAGAAAAAGGCAATAACCCCTTCCTATAGGCCTACTCGGGCCGATTCAAAACTCTTGCGGGGAATACGAGTGACGTACTACAGCCTTATACCAAAATTTCAAGCTGAACCACGCCCCCAGTTACGCCCTGCATGCAGCTGTTCCGGTCATAACTGAATGAAAAACACCAAAAAAAGGCAAAAACCCCTTCCTATAGGCCTAGTCGGGCCGATTCGGAACTCTTGTGGGGCGTACGAGCGACCAGTAGTCCCAGATTAATGTACTACAACCTTATACGATCATTTTAAGAACAATCACGCCCCCTGTTACGCCCTGCAAGCAGCTGTTCCAGTCATAACCGGACGAAAAACACCCGAAAAAGGCAAAAACCCCTTCCTATAGGCCTAGTTGGACCGATTCAGAACTCTTGCAAGGCGTACAAGCAACAAGTAGTCCCAAATTAACGTACTATAGCCTTATACGGTCATTTTAAGCCCGATCACGCCCCTAGTTACGCCCTGCAAGCAGCTGTTCCGATCTTAACCGGTTGAAAAAAACTCGAAAAAGGCAAAAACCCTTTGCTATAAGCGTTGTTGGGCCAATTCAGAACTCTTGTGGAGCGTACAAGCGACGAGTAGTCCAGGATTAACGTACTACAGCCTTAGACAGTCCTTTTAAACCCGATCACGCCCCCAATTACGCCCTGGAAGAAGTTGTTCCGGTCATAACTAGACGAAAAACACCCGGAAAAGGCAAAAACCCCTTCCTTTAGGCCTAGTTGGGCTGATTCGAAACTCTTGCGGGGCATACGAGCAATGAGTAGTCCTGGATTAATGTAGTACAGCCTTATACGGTCGTTTTAAGCCTGACCACGCCCCCAGTTGCGCCCTGCAAGCAGCTGTTCCGGTCATAACTGGACGAAAAACACCAGAAAAAGGCAAAAACCCCTTCCTATAGGCCTACTCGGGCCGATTCGGAACTCTTGCGAGGAATATGAGCGACGAGTAGTCCCGAATTAACGTACTATAGCCTTGTATGATTGTTTTAAGCCTGATCACGCCCCAATTTATGCCCTGCAAGCAGCTGTTCCGGTCATAACCAAATGTAACACACCCGAAAAAGGCAAAAACCCCTTCTTATAGGCCTAGTTGGGCCGATTCAGAACTCTTGCAGGGCGTACGAGCGACGAGTAGTCCCGTATTAACATACTAAGGCCTTATATGGTCATTTTAAGCCTGACCACGCCCCCAGTTATGCCCTACAAGCAGCTGTTCCAGTCATAACCGAACAAAAAAACACCCAAAAAATGCAAAAACCCCTTCCTATAGGCCTAGTTGGGCCGATTCGGAACTCTTGCGGGGCGTACGAGCCACGAGTAGTTCTGGATTAATGTAGTACATTCTTATACGGTCATTTTAAGCCTAACCATGCCCCTAGTTACGCCCTGCAAGCAACTGTTCCGGTCATAACCGGACGTAAAACACCAGAAAAAGGCAAAAACCCTTTCCTACAAGCCTACTCGGGCCGATTCAGAACTCTTGCGAGGAATACGAGCGACGAGTAGTCCCGGATTAACGTACTCCAGCCTTATACAGTAATTTCAAGCTGAACCACGCCCCCAATTACACCCTGCATGCAACTGTCCCGGTCATAACCATATAAAAAACACCCGAAAAAGGCAAAAACCCCTTCCTATAAGCCTAGTCGGGCCCATTCAGAACTCTTGTTGGGCGTACGGGCGACCAGTAGTCCCGGATTAACGTACTATAGCCTTATACAATCATTTTTAGAATGATCACGCCCTTGTTATGCCCTGAAAATAGCTGTTTCGGTCATAACCGGACGAAAAACACCCGAAAAAGGCAAAAACCCCTTCCTATAGGCCTTATTGGACCGATTTGGAAATCTTGTAGGGCGTACAAGCAATGAGTAGTCCCAAATTAATGTACTACAGCCTTATACGGTCATTTTAAGCCGGATCACGCCCCCAGTTACGCCCTGCAAGTAGTTGTTCCGATCATAATCAGACGAAAAAAACCCGAAAAAGGCAAAAACCCTTTCCTATAAGTGTTGTTGGGCCAATTCAGAACTCTTGTGGGGCGTACGAGCGACGAGTAATCCAGGATTAACGTACTACAACCTTAGATAGTCATTTTAAGCCTGATCACGCCCCTAGTTACATCCTGGAAGAAGCTATTCCGATCATAACTGGACGAAAATAACCCAAAAAAGGTAAAAACCCCTTCCTCCAGGCCTAGTTGGACCGATTCGGAACTCTTGCAGGGCGTACGAGTGAAGAGTAATCCCGAATTAACGTACTACAGCCTTATACGGTCATTTTAAGCCCGACCGCGCCCCCAGTTACACCCATACAAGCAGCTGTTCCAGTCATAACCGGACAAAAACCACCTGAAAAAGGCAAAAACCCTTTTTATAGGCCTAGTTGGGCCGATTCGGAACTCTTGTGGGGTGTACGGGCGATAAGTAGTCTTGGATTAACATACTACAGCCTTATACGGTCATTTTAAGCCTGAACACGTCCCCAGTTATGCCCTGCAGGCTGTTATGCCTGTCATAATCGGACAAAAAAACTCGAAAACAGCCACGCCCCCTTCCAATTGGCGTAGTTGGGCCAATTCAGAACTCTTACGATGTGTACGGGCGACGATTAGTCCTTGATTAACGTATTACAGCCTTATACGGTCATTTTAAACCTTACCACATCCCCAGTTATGCCATGCAAGCCGTTGTGCTAGTCATAATTGAACTAAAACACCTAAAAACAGCCACGCCGCTTCCCTATTGGCCTAGTTTGGCCGATTCAGAACACTTGCGGGGCGTACAGTCGACGAGTAGTCTTAGATTAACGGTACTACTGCCTTATACCGTTGTTTTAAGCCTAACCACGTCCCCAGTTACACTGTGCAAGCCGTTGTGCTAGTCATAATCGAACGAAAAACACACGAAAACGGCCACGCCCCCTTGCTATTAGCTTAGTTGGGCCAATCCCAAACTCTTGCGAGGCGTACGAGCGACGAGTAGTCCTGTATTAACGTATTACAGCCTTATACGGTCATTTTAAGCACAACCACGTCCCGAGTTACACCCTACAAGCCGTTGTGCTGGTTATAATCAGACGAAAAACACCCGAAAACAGCCACGCCCCCTTCCTATTGGCCTAGTCGGGCCGATTCGAAACTCTTGCAAGGCATACCAGCGACGAGTAGTCCTGGATTAACGTATTACAGCCTTATATGGTCATTTTAAGCCCGTCCACGTACTCAGTCATACCCTGCAAGCCTTTGTGCCAGACATAATCGGACGAAAAACACCCGAAAATGGCCACGCCCCCTTCCTATTGGCCTAGTTGGGCCAATTTAGAACTCTTATAAGGTGTACGGGCGATGAGTAGTCCTTGATTAACGTATTACAGCCTAATACGGTAGTTTTAAACCTGACCTCATCCCCAATTATGCCGTGTAAGCCGTTATGCCAGTCATAATTGAACAAAAAACACCCGAAAACGACCACGCCCCTTCCCTATTGGCCTAGTTAGGCCAATTCAGAACTCTTGTGGGGCGTACGAGCGACGAGTAGTCCGGAATTAACAGTACTATAGCCTTATACGGTCGTTTTAAGCCTAACCACATCCCCAATTATGACGTGCAAGCCGTTGTGCCAGTTATAATTAAACAAAAAACAGACGAAAACGGCTACGCCCCCTTCCTATTGGCCTAGTTGGGCCGATCCCCAACTCTTGCAGGGCGTACGGGTGACGAGTAGTCCTGGATTAACGTACTACAGCCTTATACGGTCGTTTTAAGCCCAAACACGTCCCCAGTTACGCCCTGCAGGCCGTTATGCCTGTGATAATTGGACAAAAAACACCCGAAAACAACCACGCCCCCTTCTTATTGGCCTAGTTGGGCCAATTCAGAACTTTTACGAGGCATACGGGCGACGAGTAGTCCTTGATTAACGTATTACAGCCTTATACGGTCATTTTAAACCTGACCACATCCCCAGTTATGCCGTATAAGCCGTTGTGCCAGTCATAATTGAACGAAAAACACTTGAAAACGACCACGCCCCTTCCCTATTAGCCTAGTTGGGCCAATTCGGAACTCTTGTAGGGTGTACAGACGACGAGTAGTCCTGGATTAACAGTACTACAGCCTTATACCATCGTTTTAAGCCTAACCACATCCCCAGTTACGCCGTGCAAGCCATTGTGCCAGTCATAATAGGACGAAAAACACACAAAAACGGCCACGCCCCCTTCCTATTAGCTTAGTTGGGCCGATCCCGAACTCTTACGAGGCGTACGGGCGACGAGTAGTCCTGAATTAACGTAGTACAGCCTTATACGGTCGTTTTAAGCGTGAGCATGTCCCAAGTTGCACCGTACAAGCTGTTGTGCCGGTCATAATTGGACAAAAAAACCCGAAAATGGCCACGCCCCTTTCCTATTAGCCTAGTTGGGTCAATTCGAAACTCTTGCGAGGTGTACGGGCGATAAATAGTCCTTAATTAACATACTACAGCCTTATACGTATGTTTTAAGCCCGACCACGTCCCCTATGATGCCCTGCAAGCTGGTCATAATCGGATGGAAAACACCCGAAAACGGCCATGCCCCTTTCCTATTGGCCTAGTTAGGCTGATTCGGAACTCTTGCGTGGCATACGGGCGGCGAGTAGTCCTGGATTAACGAACTACAGCCTTACGCGTTTGTTTTAAGCCTGACCACATTCCCAGTTATGCCCTACAAGCTGTTGTGCCGGTCATAATCGGATGATAAACACCCAAAAACGGCAACGACCCCTTCCTATTAGCCTAGTTGGGCCGATTCAAAATTCTTGCAAGGCGTACGAGCAATGAGTAGTCCTGGATTAACATATTATAACCTTGATACGGTCATTTTAAGCCCATTCACATCCTCAGTTATGCCCTGCAAGCCGTTGTGCCAGACATAATCGGACGAAAAACACCCGAAAACGGTCACGCCTCCTTCCTATTGGCCTAGTATGGCCGATTCAAAATTCTTGCGGGGCATACGGGTGACTAGTAGTCCTTGATTAACATACTATAGCCTTATAAGGTCGTTTTAAGCCTGAACATGTCCCCAATTACGCCTTACAGGCCATTATGTCGGTCATAATCGAATGGAAAACACTCGAAAACGGCCAAGCCCCCTTCCTATTGGCCTAGGTTGGCTGATTCAAAACTCTTACGGGGCATACGGGCGACGAGTAGTCCTTAATTAATGTACTACAGCCTTATACGGTCGTTTTAAGCCTGACCACATCCCCAGTTACGCCGTGCAAGCCGTTGTGCCAGTCATAATCGAACGAAAAACACCCGAAAATGGCCACGCCCCTTTCCTATTGGCCTAGTTGGGCTTATTCAAAACTCTTACGGGGCGTTCGGGTGATGAGTAGTCCTGGATTAACATATTACAGCCTTATACGGTCGTTTCAAGCCCAACCACGTCCCTAGTTACGCTGTGCAAGCAGTTGTTCCTGCCATAATCGGAAGAAAAACACCCGGAACCTTGAAGATGCAACACTTGATCTACAATGGATGCTTAGAGGCTTGTGTTTGAGTGTATAGAATTTGTGGTGGCTAGGGTTTTAGTGTATGAAGGCTAGAGTTTGAAAAGGCTTTAGAGAATTAGGGTTTGGAGGGACTTTGAGCTCTATTTTTAGAGAGACAGTGTTTTTGCACTGAGTTTGCAGATCCTTTTTAAGAAGGACAAGGATCTGTATTTATAGGCAAATCGAACAGGCACTGGTGCCTGTTGTAGTGGCACTAGGTAAATTTTTGGCTTAGCACCACTACTAGTGGCACCAGCCACTTTGGAAAATTTTTATGGCGGCAAGAAATAGATCTTTGACCCTTGTAACGCAAGGCAAAAAATTTGAGCGCATGCCATAATGACTACTATGCAATTTTAGGCCTGGCTTCACTAGGAGTGACTCTGGAAAGTTTGGGAATGATCCAAAAGGCTGGGGATGGATGGAAACCCCAAAAAAAGTGTCCCGAAAGTAACTAACTTGATGATTAGAGCCGAAATAGCTGAAAGGAGCGACTGTCCCGCCATGGGCAAAACAGTCATTTGACCCAACGGAACACTGGGATTGACTCAGAGTGATCCATGAGAAGATATGAGGGTTGGAAACATTATTGAGAATGTTCTAAGGGATTTTTGATTTGATACCTAGAGTCAATATGGTTAAAAAAAGGCGATCGACTTACCAGGGTAAAATAGTTATTTTCCACCGAGTTTACCAAAATGGACTCGAAATGGTCCAAAAAGGTACTAGAGGGTTGGGAATATTATTATAAGCATCCTTGAAAGGTAATCAATTTGATACCTAGAGCCGGTGTGGCTCCTGGAAGTAATTGGAAGCCTAGGGGCAAAATGGTCATCTAGCTTCAAGTGGGCCCGACGGGCTCAGGCAACAACCGGTGGACTAGATTGGAGTTTGGAGGGCGTGTTCGAGTCTGAATGTGCATGTGATGTTTGAAAGTGAGCCCCGTCAGGCCGGAGATCGCCGAGTGGGCAAAAATGGGGTGCCTACAAGGCACCAGTGTGACACGAGTGACGTGTGGGAGTTGATGACACATCAATCGGTTTCTCGGTTTGGAAGTTATGCAAAGTTTTAGAATTTCAAAACTTAAGTTTTCAAAGTTAGGTCAACTCGGCCGTTGGGGTATCGAAATGGGTAGGAAGGGTCCAGGGAGTGTAATACTTGATGGGAGGCACCAATGTGACACGAGTGATGTGTGAGAGTTAACGGCACATCAATAGATTTCCCAGTTTGGAACTTATGCAAAGTTTTAGAATTTTGAAACTTAGGTTTTAAAGTTAGACTAACTCGGCCGTTGGAATACTGAAATGGGAAGGAAGCGTCCGGGAAGTGCGAAACTTTACGGGAGGCACCGGTGTGACACGAGTAACATGTGGGAGTTGACAGCACGTCAATCGGTATCATGATTTGGAAGTTATGCAAGTTAAGTTCAACTAGTTCACAGAGAGAGGGGGGCTGATTTCCTAATATAAATGCCATTTCAAATGGCATTTCTTCCCATCAAAAAATGTCATTTGAATTGGCATTTTTTCATTAAAAAAATACTATTTTAAATAGCGTTTTTAGGTGGTGTATCTACACGCTTCCTATTCTATACACTTTGTATTTTCCTTTATTTTTTCCTTTATTATTTGAAAGAAATATAACGTAAAAACGCCATTTCAAAAGGCATTTTGATTAAAAATGCCTTTTGAAATGGCGCTCAATTTGGGATGTTGAATTAAATTGAATCGACACTCAGGTTGGGAATAAAGTTCAAAAAAGGGCTGTGTCAGGAAAATTAGCCAGCAAAAGGCTATAATACTTATTTTTTTAAAAAAGACAAGCGAAAAGAGTAGTTTAAGGTGCCTATTGCATAGGGTGGATTACATGGTCTTCAGAGTGAAAGCGTGCGCAATTTGTTGCATTAATATGTTCAAGAAGATAGCCAAGTGATTCAACAAATGTGCTTTTCTCATGGGGAATGCCAAAATATTTCTGTGAATGGACACCTATGCATTCCTTCTAGACATATGAAAGAGGAACGTACATATTAATTCATCTAACAATTCCTAATGACCATGACGCAAAATGTATATACGTAAGAGCATCTAAAGCAAAGGTGACCAAAGAAAACACCAAAAAAATGAAAAAAAAAAAAGATAGTTAAAAGAAGCCGAGGAAGAAAACAGTATATAATAATTAGGAACTAGTCTGTTGTCGATTGAGGGAAATGATAGGAGTTGGCATTAGGAAAGGGCCTCCAGGCAGATGCAATTAGCAAGAGGTCCTTCCAACCAAGCTTGAGGGTGCTGGGTTCAGAAATCAAACAAACACTGACAACCGAAGAATTTTGTGAAAGAAATTTCATGAATCAAAAGATAGAAAAATTTACAAAGGAGGAGGATGAGGCTCTGGACACTCACTCCACTCTACTACAACTCTCACAAGAAAACTCTCTTCTACTTCTCACTCTCTGTTGCTTATTGTTACTTACTTACATATTTTCCTTTTGCCGCACCCCTCTATTTATATATAAATGGGAATAAGGAAGTCAGCAACCAGATCATAGAAATCCGACTGCTTATCTTCTTTTCCCCTGTTGTTGCTAACAGTCATGGACTAAAGCTTCCCTCAGTCATAAAAGCAATCGGTTGGCGATTGCTTTACGAAATGGGTATGAACCCATCTCAACAATTCTCCCCCTTCATACCCATCGAGGAGAATGGAATCAGACATCCTTCAATTGACATCCATTCTGGCTATATCCCTACATAGCTTGAGCTTCTCATAAGTGACCACCTCGTCAACGTGTCTGTTAGATTCTCTTTTGTGTGAATCTTCTTAAGCTTCAACTATTGTTGATCCATCACCTAGCGTATCCAATGATAGCGAATATTGATATGCCTTGTTCGCGAATAGTACATTGAACTCTTGCTTAAATCTAGAGCATTCTGACTATCATAATGTACAGTGTATTCATTCTGTTTGACTCTTAGTTATTAGAAAAACCACTTCACTCACAACATTTTCTTCCCAGCTTCCGTTGCAGCAATATACTTTGTCTCCGTTGTAGATAAAGACCCACACTTCTACAATTTAACTGCCATAAAACAGCTCTCCCTGCAAAGGTGGAAAGAAATCCTAACATAGACTTTTTACCATTAAAGTCACCAGCCATATCTAAATCTGTATAGCCTTCCAAGACTGGTTCAGCTCCCCCAAAGCACAAGCATAGTTGTAACACTCTTTAGGTACCTGAGAATTCACTTAACTGCTTTCCAATGCTCTTTTCCTGGATTGGAAAGAAATCTGCTCACAATACCTATAGCGTAAACAATATCTGGCCTTTACACATCATTGCATACATTAAACTGTCGACTGCTGAAGAGTAGTGAACTGTTGCCATCTCTTCCATCTCCTTCTTCGAGGTTGGACACGAACTCTTGCATAGCTTGAAGTGATTAGCCAGTGGAGTATTGACTAGCTTGGCATTTCTTATGTTGAACCTCTTGACCACTTGTTCAATAAACCTCTCCTGTGACAGTCATAACTTCTTGTCTTTCCTGTCACGAACAATCTTCATGCCCAATATCTGCTGAGCTGGGCCTAAATCCTTCATGTCAAAGGATTGAAATAACTCATTCTTCATCTTACTAATCTTGGCAGCATCGTGGCCAACGATTAACATGTCATCAACATAGAGAACGAGTGTCACAAAGCTTCCATTTGAAAATCTCTTAATGTACACACACTAGTCTGCAGCAATCCTCTTGTACCCATGACCCACCATGAACGAGTCAAACTTTTTGTACCACAATCTTAGCCTTTGCTTCAGGCCGTAGAGGCTCCTCTTTAACTTGTGGACCAAGTTTTCTTTTCGAGAACTTCAAACCCTTCTAGCTACTCTATGTAAAGCTCTTCCTTTAGATCTCCGTATAGAAAAGCTATTTTAACATCCATATGTTCAAACGCTAAGTTCAGGCTGGCTACCAATCCAAGTATAACTCGAATTGAGGTCATCTTTACCACTGATGAGAATATCTTGTCAAAGTCAATTCCTTTCTTCTGTTAAAATCCTTTGACAACCAATCGAGCCTTGTACCTCACTAGCTTTCCGCTATTATCCTTTTTCAACTTGAACACCCATTTGTTCTTTAAAGCTTTTCTGCCTTTGGGAAGCCTCACCAGATCATAGGTCTGATTCTTTTGCAAGGAACTCATCTCTAATTGCATGGCTTGTATCCATTAATCTTTTTTTGGGTGGGTCAGTGTTTCCTTGAAGTTCTCTAGCTCCCCCTCATTAATAAGCATGATGTAGTCCAATTCTGGATATCTAGTCGACGAAATCAAGATACAACCTCTTGTAGATCTTATTGGCTGAGGCTCATCGACTTCTGGTACTTCAACATTTGGTAGAGGGGGTTATTACTCCCCCTACTCAACACCTTCTTCTTTTTCATCTTCTAGAATTGCCTCCTGTATTCCAGTGTCTTTGGTAAGATGGACTGGTATCGCGCCCAGATTTTTCGCACTTGAGGAATACACACACAAGCGAGAAAAACACTGTACTCTCTCGTTAGAACTCACCCTCCTAGAAGAATGAGTGCGACTAGGTTTGAATTGAAAATTGATTTGAATAAAGGGCTTTTAGACAAAGATTTGGAGTCGCCACCTAACTTGATTAAGGTGAGTTAGGTCACCTAAAAACTAAGAATAATCCAAAGACTACACTTAGGGTTTTTGAAAGAGGTTTTTGAAAATACCATCTCAAGAGAGGGTTTTTAAGAAAAACAGATTGTTTGGCAACCTTTGGAAAACATTTAGTCCTTTTTAGAAAAATAACTCCTTTTGGTCTTTGAAAACAAGGATCTAGGTTCGGAGGTTAGTTACGTGTAGGGAAGACGCACTAAGCCATCACCCTACCCCGCCCTTACGGTACCTACATGTCTATTTACCCCGGATTCACCTATGAGAGTCTATAACTAACAAATGTTCAACCTTATCCACTTTAGAAAAGAATTTTGAAAAGAAATTGACATGATGCATGATATACAAGTGTAAGAAAAGAGACTTGATTTGGAAATAGATTTGAAAAAAATTTTGATTTGATTTGAAAAGAAAGAGATAGAAGTTTGAATTTGGAAAGAATGTTTTGAAATTGAAAATAGAGATTTGGAAATAGAAATAGATCATGGAATTGGAAACTTGAAAAAAATTGTAATATTGGAGATTGGAAAGAAGTTGTAGAAATGGAGATTTGAAAAACGTTATGGAATTTGAGATTTGAAAAAGATTGTGGAAATAGAAATTTGAAAAATGTTATGGAATTCGAGATTTGAAAAAGATTGTGACCGCACCCATGAGGGTTGCCTACGTATCCTTTTGGAGGAATCAGGTCAGTCGTAGTTCGGATAAGAGTCTGATAGAAAGTAAAAGAGTTGATTTGGAAAAGAGTTGGAGTTTGGAATTCGAATTGGAATTGAAAGAGTAGGAAATTTTGACTTTGATTAGAAAACTTGAAAAGATTGGTTTTGAAAGACTTGGTTTTAGGAAACCTAGACCTAAAAACTTAGAAAAGAAGGATTGGACTTGACTTGGAAAGATAGAACTTGGAAGAAAGATTTAGACTTATTTTGGAAAGACTGAGGTTTAGAAAGATTTGACTCGCATGTTGGACTCTGAAGATTTGGAAAGATTGGATTTAAGAAATGTTCGAATTAGGAAAGGTTCAAATTAGGAAAGTGTCATTTAGGAAAGTTTTATTTTAGGAAAGTCTTGGTTTAAGAAAGTTTCATTTTAGAAAAGTTTTGGTTTAGGAAAGGTTTCGAATTAGGAAAGTTTTGAAAAAGCAAAGGTTTCACTTTAGAAAAATTTCAATTTAGGAAAGTTTTAACTTAAGAAAGTTTTGAATTTAGAAAGTTTTCGAAATAGGAAAGTTTTAAAAATAGGAAAGTTTTTGACATTAGGAAAGTGTTGGATTAGGAAAGTTTCGAATTTGGAAACATTTCGTTTTAAGAAAGATTTGAAATTGGAAAGTTTTAAAGAGAAAGTTTTGAAATTGGAAAGTTTTTAAATTTGGAATGTTTTCAAGTAAGTAAGTTTTGAAAGTTTGAAAGTTTAGAATTTAGAAAGTTTCAAATTTAGAAAGTTTTAGATTTAGAAAAATTGAAAGTTTAAGGAAGTTTAGAATTTTAGAAAGATTCAAAGTTTGAGTTTAGGAAAGATTTGAAAACTTGGATTTGGAAAATTAAAATTTGAAAAATGGTAGAATTAGGAAAAGGTTGAATTAGGAAGATGTGGAAGTTGAGTTTTAAAATTTAGGAAAGATTTTTATGTTCAAGTTTTAAAAACTTAAGATTTAGGAAAGTGAAAGATTAGGAAGGATTTGAATTAGGAAAGATTTGGGTTTGGAAGGATTGAGATTCCTATTTCCTAAAACAAGGGATTGGATTTTGTTTCTAAAAGAGAGGGTTTGATTTTGTTTCCAAAAACGAAGGATTGGATCTAGTTTCCTAAACGGGAAGATTGGATTTGGTTTCCTAAAGGGAATATTAGATTTGGTTTCCCAAAAGGAAGATTGGATTTGACAAGTATTTGGAAAGAGAAGTTTTAGAAACCCTAGATTTGGAAGACTATAGTTTTGACGTAGAAAAGAAGTTTTTGGAAAACTTATGATTTTGATGTAGAGGTTTTGGAAACCTAGGTTTTAAGGTAAGTTTGAAAACCATGTTTTTGGAAAGAAAAGTAGGGTTTCCTAATTGCGGTTCTAGGGCTTGACTTGGGCACCAAGAAAAGGAATTTTTGGAAAGTGAGTTTTTGGAAAGAAAGATTTTTGGAAGGAAATCCTAGAGAGGAGTTTCTAGAAGGTAGATTCTGAAAAGAGAGAGTTTTTGGAAAGAAATCCTAGTGAGGAGTTTTTAGAAAATGAATTTGAGAAGAGAGAATTTTTGGAAGGAAATTGTTGAAAAGAGTTTTTAGGAAAGTGAATTTTGAGGAGAGTGTTTTGGGAAAGGAGTTTAAAAAGGGAGTTTTGGAAAATAGATTTTTGGAAAGAATTTTTAGAAAACGGTTTTGGAAAGAAGAGTTTTAGGAAAGCATGTTGGAAAAGAGATTTTTAGAAAGAGATTTTTGAAAAGAGAGTTTTTGGAAAGTATAAAGATGTCTCACTTTCCTAAAGCGATTCTAACCATAAGAAGGCTAGAACCACTTTAAGAAAGTGGTTTTGAAAATAGTAAGGAGCTAAAAATATAGACCATATCTGTCTCTTTAAATGTAACACTTTCCTAAAGCAATCCTAACCATGGAAAGACTAGAATCACCCTAAGATTGTGATTTTAAAAACCAGTTTTGAAAAAGGAGATTTTGATGCAATTTTGAAAACAAGTTTAATGCAGGTTTTGAAAACGATTTTTGGAAGAATGCAAGATTATGATATGCACAATGCAAATTTGGGGTCGTGAACATACAAGGTTAAGGCTTCACCATATAATCAAGGGGGCTGAACCCACGTGATCTTCGGTTAGACTAAAAGAAAGCCCCCGATACGGTGACTCTCTAATAGCCCAATCCTACACATGGATCGGGAATCTCCTTGTTTCAAGCATGCAAAGAAAGGGGGAAAAAAGATGGGGGATTAAAATAGAGAAAACCCAAGTGGGTTAGAAGAGAGAAGAGAGAGGGGGAAATGCAGAAACGTAAAAAGAAAACCCACCTTGTATCTTTTTATTTTACTTTGTTTTGCTCGCCTTACTTTTCTTCGGTCTTCGTCTTGATCTTTGTCTTCAATCTTCAAGAGTTTGTCTTCAATCTTCAAGGCTTCAGTTTACAACACTTCAAGTCTTCAAAGGAAGCTTGGAGGCTAGTGTATGAGTATATAGGAATGTGTATGATTGTATAGGAGGCTAGGGCTTGGTGTATGGTGGCTAGGGTTTGGGAAACCTAAAGAAGCTAGGGTTTAGGGGGGCTACGAGCTCTGTGTATCAAAAATTAGGGTTTTCAGACTAAGTTTGCAGACCTTTTTCAAGCTGGAGGAAGCTCTGTATTTATAGACATGGGATAGACCTAGCGCCTGTTGCAGTGGCGCCAGGCCAAAAATGCTCTTGGCGCCACTAGGAGTGGCGCCAGGCCATTTCTTGGCTTAACGCCACTACTAGTGGCGCCAGCTAGTTAGGAAAATTTTGTAAGTCGGCAAGTAACTTATCTTTGACAGATTTGGGCGCCTGTACTAGTGACTATCATGCAAATTTTAGCCTAGCTTCACTAGGAGTGACTCCGGAAGGTCCGGAAATGACTTAAGGGATCGGGAATGACCCGGAAGGCTGAAAAAAAGGCAAGAACACTTAGAAAAATATCCCAGAGGTATTTGACTTAAAAAATAAGGATAGGATTGTCGGAGGGATTGACCGGGCCATTAGGGGCAAAATGGTCAATCGGGCTGAAAAGCTGCTGAGATGGACTCAGAACGTCCTGGAAGAAGATTCGAGATTTGGAAACATCATTCAGAATGTTCCCAAAGGCTACAAGTTTGATACCCAGAGCCGGTGTGGTTGGAAAAGGTGATCGGCCCACCAGGGACAAAATGGTCATTTTGTACGGGGTTTGCCAGGACTGACTCGGAATGATCCGGAAAGATAATAGAAGGTTGAGAACACTATAAGAAGTATTCTCGAGAAGTTACCGGTTTGATACCCAAAGCCGATGTGGTCCCCAGGGCGTTTGGATGCCTAAGGACAAAATGGTCATCTTGACCGGAAAGTCTCAGAATTAGCCCGAAACTAACTAGAAAGCACCTAATCATACCGGATTGCTTTTAAGACAATCTTAGAAGGTTGGACTTACCTTTCTGAGGACTCAGGTGTGTTCTTGAAAAACGTGTCGGAAAAGGCCCAAGGGGCAGTTTGGTCATTTTTCACCGAAGTGGGCTAGCAGGCACCGGTGTTGACTTGGGTTTTGAGTGTTTCCGCCACTCTGACGGCAGTCGCGTGATACGAGGGTTTGTTGGCAATTCCCTATATCGACCTGCTTGTGAGAATTTTCACTACTCTAACGGTTGTGATGTTTGTGAGTATTTTCGCTACTCTGACGGTGGGCGATCATTCCCGAGACTACCTAATCTTGGGAAGCTACTAAAGTGACTTAGCGCCTGAGAAGTTAACTTTCTCGAAAGGCGTGCCTAAACGGACATTTCTGCATTGGCGGGCTAGCGAGCGCCAACGGTGGACCGTTCTACCATCTAGGGGACTTGGGGTCTCGTCCCGGTCGACAAGTTTAAAGGGACTTACCGTTCTGAAGAGATTTTCTTTGAAAAACGTACCAGATTGCCGTCTCGAGGAATCAATTGTCTCGAGAGAGGGATTGGAATTGGAATTGGAAAAGGGACGTACCGTCTCCGAAAAGACGTGCCTGAATGGAATAGATTTACCGTCTCGAGGAATCAACTGTCTCGAGAGAGGGATTGGAATTGGAATTGAAAAAGGGACTTACCGTCTTCGGGAAGACGTGCCTGATTTGGAATAGATTTACCGTCTCGAGGAATCAACTGTCTCAAGAGAGGGATTGGAATTAGAATTGGAAAGGGGACTTACCGTCTTCGGAAAGACGTGCCTGATGGAATAAATTTACCGTTTCGAGTAATCAACTATCTCGAGAGAGGGATTCGAATTAAAATTGGAAAGGGGACTTACCATCTTCAGAAAGACGTGCCTGAATTGAATAGATTTACCGTCTCGAGGAATCAACTGTCTCGAGAGATGGATTGGAATTGGAATTGGAAAGGGGACTTACCGTCTTCAGAAAGACGTGCCTGATGGAATAGATTTACCGTCTCGAGGAATCAACTGTCTCGAGAGAGGGATTGAAATTAGAAAAGGAATTGGAAATGACAATGCCCCTAAGGGCATTTTGGTCATTTTGCCTCTATTTGAGCCTGGTGGGCCCGCGAAGCAATGGATAGACGGGATTAGACTTAGAGAATTGATTTTGATTGGAATACGTCCATATTGACTTGAGTACAAGTCTGGACAGAGCGTAGACTGCCGAGCGGTCAAAATGGGGTGCTTACAACTGGTACTAGATTTGGAGTCATGTCAGGAGCACGGGAGCTAGAACCACTGGACTTAGTCGGTTCCTCATAAAACTAGTTCTCTTGGAACACAACATCCTTGCTTTTGATTTTCTTTTTGGTTTTTGGATCCCACAATCTGTATCCAAACTCTTCATCACCGTAACCAATAAAGATACATGGAGTAGACTTCAAGTCCAAGTTCTACCATTGTTCTTTGGACACATGTACAAACGCCTTGCACCCAAACACTCTCAGGTGAGAGTACGGGACATCCTTCTTGCCAGACCACACCATCTCTGAAACTTCAAACTTCAACGGCATTGATGGTGATCTGTTGATCAAGTAGCAAGTGACACGAACAGCTTCACCCTAGAATGGCTTAGGCAGATTATCCAAACTGAGTATGCATCTGACTTTCTCCACAATAGTCTGACTCATCCTCTCAGCTACACCATTGTGTTATGGGGTATGTGGGACCATCTTCTCATGTTGGATACCACGATTGGCACAATATGCTTCTAACTAATTAGAATTGTACTCACCTCATTGTCTATCCAGAGGCACTTCAGCTTCTTCCATGTTTCTCTTTCCACTATAGCATAGAATCTTTGGAAGTTCTCAAGTACTTGGTCCTTCATCTTTAGAAAGTATACCCACACCTTTCATGATGCATCGTCAATAAAGATAACAAAATACCTATTGCCTCCCAATGATTCTTCTTCAATGGGACCGCAAGCATTAGAGTGTACCAAACTCAACAACTCTGATCTTTTTTCTAGATGATCTGAAAGAGACTCTGTGCTGTTTGTCAAATAGACAATGTTCACAAGGGTTAAGCAGAATACCGTTGGCAACTGTGAAAAGTGACTTCTTTGCTAATGCAAGCAATCCGTTCTCACCCACTTGGCCGAGTCTCTTATGCCATAGATTTGGAGATGCCTCATCTTCCACTGTATTAAGGCTTTTTTAGCAAACCTTCATGTGGGTCTTATAGAGAGTGTCGCAAATATGCCCTCGGGCAACAACCATGAAACCTTTTGACAACTTGCAAGTGCCATTGCTGAAATGGTTATCATAGCCCTGTTGATCAAGGGCTATCTAGGAAATAAGATTGTGTCGTAGGTCGGGCACGTGTCGAACATCCTTCAACACCATAGTGTAGCCAACATTGGTCTTGATTCGAACATCACCAATGCCCGTGATCTTTAGAAAACTGGTGTTCCCCATCCTCACTATACCAAAGTCTCCAGCTTTGTAAGAGATGAAGAAGTCGTTATGAGAAGTGGCGTGGTAAAAAACTACTATATCTACCACCCATTCGGCATCGTGGCTTGCAACTTGGAGACACGTCTCTTGATCGACAGAGAATACTGTCATATCCCTACCAAGAGTGATTAGGGTGTTACCATATTCCTTGTTTTGCTAGTGACTACCTTGACCTTGCTCTCTTTTTAATTTCAGCAATCCTTCATATGACCTTCGATGCCATAATGATAGCAGTTAAACTTGCGATGTTTGTCACTAGATCTGCTAGGATCCTATGACCTTCCTTTGGTTTTGGTTCTACTTTTACCTCTTCCTCTATCTCTGCCTCTACCGCTTTTTTGAGACCTTCCTTTGTTCTCGGTGACGAGGATCTCGGTCTGGTTCAGGCCAGATTCTTTTCTTCTGGCTTCTTTATTGAACAAGGCATCCTTTACCATTAGCATGGTAAGTTTGCCATCTGGGACCAAATTGCTGAGAGATACCATGTGGTGAAGCAAGGATGTGCTAGGTATGCTTATGTCTGGAAGCCACCTAGGAGTGTATATAAGTTGTGTGTTTCACCATATTAAGACATGTACTTCATTTGTTAGCTTATTTGCGTGCTTGACATGTGAAGAATTAGATATAACTTGTATCTATTGTTGCTTCAACTCAAGGGAAGAGAGAAGAGAGAGGAGAGAGGTGCTTATGTAGAGAATTATGTTTGGCAATAGAGAAAGTGAGAAAAATGGGAGGAAAATGAGAGAAAAGAAGAGAAGGAAGAAAGGATTGAAGAAGACAGTTGTGTTTTCATTGTTTGAGGTGAGGAATCTCAAATTCATACTTGTTTGCATGCATTTCTAATAATGGTTGCATGTAATAGATTTTTCATGTCTTGTAATTGAGAATTGAAGTCCAAAAGGTTAGAGTTCAAGGTGGAAACCTAGAATCTTGCATGGTGTGCATGTTTTGGATGTTGAAGTCTTGTTTGAGACTTTAGTACATCATTCTATGCTTTAGAGGGCTTAAAATGTTATTGGGATTGCAAGGAGAGCTTAAAATCGTGTTTTGAGAAGTTTCATTTTTTTGACCAAGTGGGTTGGGGGGCACACTAGCTTGCCTGAGGGTGCTTAGTGGTGCACTCCTCTGGAGAGGGGCGCCACTAAGGCTCACTGGCACACTCCCAAGTTCACTAGGGGCGCCCTAGCACGATCCCTTGGGCGGGTTTGACCTTCGTTAGCATTTTACCTTCTTATATCGCATCGAGAAGGGTCTAACGCTTCTTATTGAGTTTCTAATATGTCATTGATGTATTATCTCTTATGTTTGAGAGTTATAAGCCATAAACATACATTGATTATAAATAATTGCACATGTTTCATAAGATTGAAATGGTGGTGTGCGATAGGTCTGGAAGCGACCGAAGATATTCCCGTTTAACCCAAAGAGTGATTCAACCTTATTTTGTAAAGCGGGCACAAGGTGGGGGTTTAAGATATTCTTACTCTTATTGAATTGAATGTTTTATTACTAATGTTGGAGTTGGTGTTGATGTTGGATTATAAGGTGGCATTGCATACAACATACATAATGTGTACAACTAGCATTGTACTATGGAGGTTATGTCGATTTGGGACTAACCTAAAGGATGTTGATGTGGGACATTCTTAGAATGTCAATGTAGGACATTCTTAGATAACTTGTCAACCATGAATTGGGCATTGTTATCAAAGAGGTGGACATATATGGTGTTATCAAATATTGCATCACAAGAGGCATTTCATTACATGAGGCATTTCTTAATTATGATGGTGGCTTATCTATTAATGATTGATTTAGTGATTATTTATCATTCGTTCTTTATGAGTTTAATTATCTTAGTGAGCACATTGACATATAGCTCACACCCACATAGGTTGTTTTGCAAGTAAGATGAAAGAGGTCTAGTCCACTACTATCGGTGTCGAGTCAGGGAGCTTGAGGAGCTCCACTTATTGAGTCATAGATTTGTATATATTATACACTTAATGGGAGTCTTTTGAAGTTATCTACATTTGGTCTTGTAATTACTTATGAGTTTAATTTAGTAATCTTCTTTTTGTATGCATGGTGATTATGAGATTGTTTTATATTTAATGATGTTGTTTAATCCTTATAGGATTCTTATCTTTGGGATTGTTATGAGGTTTCGTTCGCAAGTTGATAACATGTGCGATCACATTCACCCTAAGATAGTGTTAATGATACCTGATTAGGAGTGGGCGTGACAAATTAGTATTAAAGCTGAGGTTAAAGGCTAAGATTTAAGACCAAGGCTATGTTGTTGAGTTGGTATCTAGAGTTACAGTGGACTATAAGGTGTTGTTAAGTTAGTTGAAGTTGATAGGAATATGTGGGTCATACAAATTATGTACTAACCCTAAATTGATACAAAAGGAATGGCATAAAGAGATCTACAGCTCTAGGTAGGAGGTAGGTGTGCCAGGAACAGGGTGCTCAGAATCCACCAGATGCAACCGACAGAATGGCTAATGTTCTGGCACAGAATATTAAGTATCAGTCAACAAGACCGATGCCAAGAGCTAGTACTTTGCATGAGCACTTCATGAAGCTCAATCCACCAGAGTTTACAAAAGCAACAGATCCATTGATAGCAGAGGAATGGCTAAAGAAATTAGAAGTAATTTTTGAGGTAATGGATGTGACTGATGACCAAAATTGCTATTGGCTGCATTTATGTTAAGATATGAGGCTAGGAGTTGGTGGAAGCTATTAGGAAAATGTTCAATTCTCAAGCAACCGAAGTACCCATTACTTGGCAACAATTTGAGGGGGCATTCCATGAACAATATTTTCCTCTTGTTTATAGATACCAGAAAGAACATGAGTTTATTTCTTTAAAGCAAGAAAAGATTTCAGTGTCTGAGTATGAGGAGCAATTCACAGCATTGTCTCGATTTGCACCTAATCTAGTGCGTACTAAGGAAGCTAAGTGGAGGAGATTTCAGCAAGGATTGTAGTTTTGGATTCGATCTCTAATCTTAGCTCTTGAGATGACAAGGTATGCAGATCTTGTAAACAAAGCAAAAATAATGGAACAGGATGTGAAAGAATTATCTAGTAGAAGGGAGCAATTCAAAAAGGAAAGGTTTGACGCAGTGGGTGAAACTTCAAGGTAAAAACCATGAGAATCTGTAGCAACTAGTGGACAGGATTGAACATAATCTAGTCAAAGATCAAGAAGCCCAAGATCGGGAAGTCTAAGAGGTCATGGACCTCGGAAACCTCCAATGAGACCTTTCGATTTTGGATTTTCTAGTGACAGAAGTGGAAAAATTGTTTATTACAAATGTGGGACAATGGGACATGTGATAAGAGATTGTCCAGTTTTGAGGAGTGATAAATGTTATCAATGTGGACAGCCGGGGCATATGGCCAAGAATTGAACTCATAGCTCTACAACAGCTTCTTCTGTGGGTAGTGTTACTAGCAGTGGGAGAAGAGCATCAAGAAGTACTCAATGGGGCGAGAGACTATTTTTGAACCATGGATCCAAGCCCGAGTGTATGCCATGACTTAAAAGGGATGCTTAGGTAACTCTTACGGTGGTAATAGGTATGATGTATATGGCTGGTAGAGATGCTTATGTATTATTGGATCCTAGATCTACACATTCTTTTGTTTCTATTGCATTTAATGTGCATTTGGATAAACCACGTGCTTTCATGGCACATCATTTATTTATTTCAACTCCGCTAGGGGATTTAGTATTAATAGATGTGGTGTATAAAGAATGTGAGCTGAAAATTTGAGAAAAGGAGTTGACTATGGACTTTATTCCTTTGGCAATTCATGACTTTGATTTGATGTTAGGTATGGATTGGTTGTCATCTTATCATGCTTCTATAGATTGTTTCAAGAAATAAGTTATTTTTTGAATGCCAAATGAATCAAAGTTCATATTTTAAGGAGAATGGGATCTGGTCCCTACTTGTTTGATATCACATGGAAGCTAAGAAACTATTACAGAAGGGGTGTGAATGGTATTTAGCTCATGTGATTGATACTACCAAATCAGAATTGAAGTTGTCAAATATTCCAATGGTGCGAGACTTTGTGGATGTATTTATAGATGAACTTCTAGGAATTGTGCCTGATAGAGAAGTGGAGTTCTTTATTGAATTTTTTTCGGAGACTACTCCAATTTCTATTGTGCCTTATAGAATGGCTCCAACAGAATTAAAAGAATTAAAGATTTAGTTGCAAGACTTACTAGACCAGGGATTCATACAACCAAGTGTGTCACTATAGGGAGCTCCTGTCTTATTTGTTAAGAAGAAAGATGGGACACTGAGATTATGTAAAGATTATTAACAGTTGAATCAAGTTACAATAAATAATAAGTATCCTTTGCTATATATTGATGATTTGTTTAACCAATTCCAAGGAGCTAAAGTGTTTTCAAAGATTGATCTGAAATCAGGATATCATCAGCTAAAGGTGAAGGATAGTGATGTTTCAAAGACTACCTTCCGTACTCAATAAGAACATTATGAATTTTTAGTGATGCCTTTTGGAGTGACCAATTCTCTAGCTATTTTCATGGACTTAATGAATCGGGTATTTCAGCCTTTTAACGATTCTTTTGTGATTGGATTCATAGATGATATATGGGTGTATTCACACAATAAAGAGGAGCATGAATAACATTTGAGACTCGTGTTACAAACATTGTGAGAACGACAATTGTATGCCAAATTCAACAAATGTGAGTTTTGGCTTAATAGAGTAGTATTTTTTAGGGTATGTGATATCGGATGATGGAATTTGTGTGGACCCAAAGAAGGTTGAAGCTATAATGAATTGGGAACAACCAAAGAATGTGTCAAAAGTTAGGAGTTTCTTGGGGTTAGTTGGATACTACAGAAGATTTATTCAAGAATTTTCATCTATTGCAATCCCATTGACTAGATTGACTCAGAAGGATATAAGGTTTGAATGGGCTGATGATTGTTAACGTAGTTTTAAAGCATTGAAGATTAAGCTAACTACGCTCCAGTGTTAACCATTCCTTCAGGGAAGGGTGATTTTGTGATATATAGCAATGCGTCACGTCAGGTCCTTGGTTATGTGTTAATGCAGAGAGGTAGGGTTGTTGCTTATGCTTCCAGACAATTAAAGACTCATGAAAAAAATTATCCTATTCCTGATTTGGAATTGGCAGCAGTAGTGTTTGCTTTGAAATTATGAAGGCATTATTTATATGGTGAGCCATGTGAGATATTCACAAATCATTAGAGTTTGAAATATTTATTTACTCAAAGGGAATTAAATTTGAGGCAGCAGCGGTGGATAAAGTTAATTAAAAACTATGAATGTGTTATCCATTACCATTTAAGAATGGTAAATATAGTGGCTGATACTTTGAGTAGGAAGTCTTCAAGAAGATTAGCATGTATGAAGTGTTACCGAGCAAAAATGTTTGCAGAATTGACTTCCTTGGGAGTGGAGTTTGTAATAATGAGAGCTAATGCTTTGCAAGCACAATTCTGGGTTAGACCATCGCTACTTGATCAAATCCAAGAGTTATAATCTCAAGATCCACAATTGAAAAATGTCACGCCCTCAACCCAATTAGACATTAATTATGTCATATTAGGTGAGGCGTGATCGCACAGGTCATCATACCTGCAAACGACACCTCAACATATACTTAAAAATAAAAGAACGTAGCGGAATATACTAGATAAACAATACAATGAGGAAAATATAATAAACTCTCTAAAGGAAATACATTACCACTGGAAAATAATCAACATCCTTTCACAAAATTCTTTACCATTATACCAAGTTAAAACATAACACCAAAAGCCAACGTCTTATATAAAATACAACCATGAAACTGAAAGTAAGACAATGGAGCTCTCCCAAGCCCCCAGACTCGACATCCTGACATCGACATGATTGCCACCACGGCAAGGACCAAGACTGCGGTAAACCAAACTGTCATCTCCAACTTACCTGTCAAGACAGTCTGTGTGGGTGTAAGCTAATTGTCAACGTGCTCACGATAGATAATCTAATTCATAGAGAATGATAATAAACACCCATAATGTACACGGTATAAATGATCAATATATATATATATATATATAATGGATGTCTCAATGCAATAAATATATCACCCACATGTGCGGGCAATTTTACATAACGTTGGCCCAATATATCGATGCCATGTTATCAAGGAATGCCCACCGTGGCACCTCTAGGCTAGTCTACCGTGACTAAGCCTTGGTTAACTCACTGTGGTTAACTCTCTCCAGTGCAATGCAAGGCATACAATATGAATGGTATGCAATGCCACCATATATAAATGTCTCCACAGAACTTCGCATATAATATCACTTTCACCTTGTACATAAACACCTTCAATACCTCATATGCATTCACCACCATTATATGAAAATAAACAATGCATTTAACATGAATAAGATTATCTCAAAATTCCATAATTCCACAATTAACACCAATATAGATAATAATACAAGCAATATATATTCACTCCTATATGAATAAGATTATCCTATGATCCCAAATGTCACCCACACACACTACGTCAAAGATCACTTCTTGGTTGACGTTGAAGGATCTTGCTCTCCGTTAGCTCCTATCACCACAACCGTATTAGTTTAGGAAACTTAATGTATACTCCAATAATCATTACTATAATGTATATACTCCAAACAAGTTATAACACTGAAATTACGCATTAGAACTACCATATGCTAATCCCAATCACACTCCCAATGTAAAGCTAGAGCTAAATAATACAAAAATACACCAAGTTCTCTAATCTGCCAAAACTGACACAGGCTTCATAATCTGAACATAATTTGGTGAGCTTAAGCCCAAAACTTCTAAAACTTTAGAAACACCAACTAGACATGTCAAAGAGTATCCATACTAAATTTTACATTTTTTGAACATGCCTAAGTATTTATTTGATATTTTCAAATACAGGGCAGTGCTACAGAAACTCGAATTCAGCAGCAGATAGTCTATCTTTGATAAATTAATAACATAGGTAAACGACATCTAAATAATCTAAAATTTGGTAAAGATTATCAACAACCTTTCTCCTAGATACAGTAAAAATTTCATAATTTTTGGGATACTCTAACTTGGTCGAATGCTCTGTCTAACCAGAGGTTACAAATTTGGGCATCAAAAATCTACAAAGACAGTCCCATTTCAAATATTCACCATAATTCGAAATTGCAACATTTTTAAGTGAATCCAAAGCCCAAATGATCTTCATAACTCTAACTTACAGTGTTCAAAAATTTAGCCACAAATAAAATTTTTAGCTAGGTCGAAATGTCTCCAAACAGTAGCCTTTTCATAGAGAATACTCTATTATGGCTGCCATGGGTGATTCTAAGTTTTTTACCATAGAAGATCTCACCTCCATCCTCCTCCTTCCATGACATGACTCATACAACATACAATAATTAGAGAAAATAAGATGAAACAAGCATGATACTCACCTTAGATGAGGAAAACAAAGTGCAAAAAAGCTTCCTTAGATTTTTTTCCACTTTCTTCTTCTTCCTCTTTTCCACCGATTGTTCCTTCTCTCTCCAAGCTTCTCTCTCTCTCTCTATAACTCTATATATCTCTCTCCCTCTATAATGGCAGCTATCTTTCCTCTCTTCTCTCTCCCATCATGCTAGACCACTCACCCTCCACCATTCTTGTTTTTTTCTTTCTTTTTCTTTCTTTTTCTGTCTTTTCTTTCTTCATTTGCCTCCTTGTCCCCTCTTGTCATCTTTCTCTCTTATCTCCACCGACACCCTCCCCTCCTCTCAATTAACTTCAATAGAGATACAATAATATATCTCACCCCCTTAGGTATCTTCTACACCCACTCACTAATAACTCACCACTTAACTCACCATTTAACTTACCACTAATGAAATGACACAAGTGGCACACACAATTTATAATTAACCATGCAATAGATGTAAATTAAATTCAATAAACTAATTCAACTACGTTTAATATGCAATTCAACTACTCATGAAAATATGAGATTAGGGTTTCACAGAAAAGTTTAGGAAGCAAGTGAAGGAAGAAATGAAAACAGACTTTACTGTTTATGAAGATGATACCTTAATGTTTTGAATTCCTTTTTGTGTACCAGATACTTAAGCTTTGAAGAAGGAAATTCTACAAGAAGCACATCAATCTTTGTATGCTATACACCTGGGAAGTACCAAGATGTATCGAGATCTTCGAGAAGTCTATTAGTGGCCTTGTAAGAAGAACGAAATTGCAGAGTTTGTGGCAAAATGTTTGACTTGTCAACAGATGAAGGCAGAGCATCAGAAATCGACAAGTTTGTTATAACCTCTTCCTATTTCACAATGGAAGTGGGAGCATATAATTATAGATTTTATGATAGGACTACCAAAGACTTGAAGTGGATTTGACTCTATATAGGTGATTGTGGATCGATTAACTAAGTCAGCACATTTTCTACCTGTTAAGACTACTTATTCTATTGACAGGTATCCTAGACTATATGTTAATGAGACTATTCATTTACATAGAACTCCAATATCTATAGTTGCTGACAGGGATCTGAGATATACTTCTAGGTTTTGGCCGAGTTTACAACAAGCTATGGGGGCTACTTTAAAGTTCAATACAATATTTCATCCTCAAACTGATAGATAGTTGGAGAGGACTATTCAAACTATGAAAGATATGTTGAGAGGTTGTGTACTTGACTTCAAAGGAAGTTGGGATGATCACCTAGTCGTAATGGATTTTCATATAACAATAGCTATCAATCAAGTATTGGGATGGCACCATTTAAAGCTTTGTAAGGACGACGGTGTAGGACTCCAGTTTATTGGAGTGATATGGGCTAAAGACAACTGTTGGGTCCTAAAATAATTCAAGATACAATTGAGAAAGTCAAAGTTGTTCAAAAACATTAGAAAGTGACACAAAGTAGACAGAAAAGTTATGCAAATAACAAAAAAAAAAGAGTTAGAATTTGAGGTTGGTGACCAAGTATTCTTCAATGTTTCTCCAGAGAAGCGTATATTGAGATTTGGAAAGAAGTGAAAATTGAGTCCAAGTTATATTGGACTGTATGTTATTATTAAAAGAGTTGGTGTTACAACTTATCCAATGGATTTACCTCCAAAAATGTCTAAGTTATATAATGTTTTTCATGTGTCCATGTTGCGAAAGTACATGTCGGATCCATCACATATGTTGACTCAGGAACTGATAGACTTAGAGAATGACTTGAGTTATATAGAAGAACCTGTACAGATTCTAGATCGTAGAGAACAAGTTTTGCATAACAAAGTGATATTGTTAGTAAAGGCGTTCTGGAGAAGTCATTCAGTTAAGGAGTATCGTGCTCCGGTTTTTAACCAAGCCCTCTTAACTCAAAAAAATCACGATACTCTAGAACTTACCCTCCTAAAAGGACAAGTGCGATGAGGGTTTGAACTTGAAGACTTGATTTGATTTAAGAGCTTTTTGAAAAAATTGAAAATCGCCACCTAACATAGTTAATAATGTATTAGGTCACCTAAAACTAAGTGTAATCCGAAGACTAAACTTAGGTTTTTCGAAAAGGTTTTGAAAATTCCCTTCTTAAGAAGGTTTTTGGGAAATAGATTTTTAGCAACCTTTTGAAAGCCATTTTGAAAATGTGACTCCAATTTTGATCTTTGAAATAGAAATCTTTGGTTCGAGAGTTGGTTACGTGTAACAAAGATATCCTAAGTTCATCACCATACCATGCACTCTCGGTACCTACATGTCTAATCATCCTTAATTCGCTCACTTAAATCACCAGTTACTAGAAGTCCACTTCTATCCACTTTAGAGTTTTGAAAACATGATTTTCTCATCATTTTTCGGATAAATGATGCATGATGCATGTTTTTTGAAAGGTTTTTGAAAATAGAAAAGGTTTGAAGTGTGATTTGAAATAGAAATTTTGATTAAGAGAGTGTTTTAAAAAATGAACATTTGACTTGGAAAAAGGGTTATGACCACTCCATTTTAGGTTGCCTACATATCTCATTTGGAGAGAATCAGGTCATTCGTAATTCAGGCAAGGGCCTGATTTTTTTCAAAAGAGAAGGAGGTTTTTTAAAACATATTTTGAAAATGATTTTTGAATTGAAAGATCCTTTTCAATGGTCTTGAAATTAGAGCCTTAAAGTCCACTAACTTTGGTTGGGTTGACCTAGGGTTAACTAACTTGGGTTAGGTTAACCTAGGGCTGAACAACTAGGGTTAAGTTGGACTAGGGTTGAATGACCTAAGGTTACCTAACTAGGGTTAGGTTAACCTAGGATTGGATTGAACTAGGGTTAACTAACTAGGGTTAGGTTAACTTAGGGTTTGGTTGATCTAGGGTTAACTAACCTAGGGTTGGACAACTAGGGTCAAGTTAACCTAGGGTTTTGAAAGATGGTTTTGAGCTACGGTTTGGATCCAGTGGTTTTGTAAAGGTGGTTTTAGGTTAGGGTTTGGCCCTAGTGGTTTTAGAAGGGTGATTTAATGCATGAATTTTGAAGTAAGGTTTTAGAAACCATGGTTTTATGAAAAGAAACTTTGCCATTTCATATGAATATATTTTCAAAAAAACAACTCAAGAGAGTTATGAATTTTGAAAGATCATTTCTATGAAAATTCGTTCTAACAAGTGTAGGCTTCATATGGTCAAAATGGGGGAGCCACTCAAAAGAAAGCTACATTGGAACATTAAAACCTCTAACTTAAGAGAACCAAATCTTTTGAAAATCAAAATGGAAATGGTGGTTTTAGAAACCATTTTGGTATAGAACAAAGTGAGTTTTTGAAAACCTCTCTTGAAGAGGGTTATGTTGAAAACCACTTTTGGGGATGTAAAAAACCACACTAGTGGGTTTAGGGTTCCTATGGTCATTATAGTAGGAGAGTCACTCAAGAGAGGCTCTATGGGGACTATTTCAACAACAAAACTTAAAGAAGCCAAAACTTTGAAAATCAAATACAATAGAAGGTTTGAAAAACCATTTTAATGCAACTTAAAAGTAATAAAATGCAAGGATGCAAAATGAGGTTAAGGGGTGTAAGGGAGGCTTCCTAAGGCATGGAAATCTAGGGTTTGACCTTGAGTTTTAAGGAACTAACACTTAGAACCATTTTTAAGAAACACTTGAATATGGAGTTTGAAAAAAACATAGGAATAGAATTAGTTAAGGTTTTTGAAAAATGATGATGAGCATGAAAATGGAGCCAAGCATGCAACACGTGAATATAGCAACCATATGCAATGGGGTCATGAAATCATACAAGGCTAAAAAGTCACACCACATTGCAAGGGGCCTATGGTCCATACTATGATAAGGTAGGCTAAAAGGGGAGCCCGCAACTGGTGGCTTCCCTAAAGCTTCCCCTAGGCATGGACCAAGGGTCCACTTGTTCAAGCAAGCAAGAATAGGGGGTTAAAGATAGGGAGTAAAATAGAGAATAGTTTTGCTAGGCTAGGAGGGAGAAGAGAAGAGTGGGGGGTAGCAAAATATAAATAGAAATACTACCTTGTCTTCACAACTTCTTTAAGCTTCAATAGAGGGCTTTGCTTGAGCTTTAAAGGGTCTTCAATGACATTGAAGTCGGCTAAAAATGGCCTCCAAGGTTGCTTGGAGGCTTGGAAGATGGAGTATATAGGCCAGAGAGGGGTTGAATCTGGCTTGGAGGGTGAAGTATATAGGGTTTTTCAGAGTTCTTGGGCGATTTTAGCAGAGTTTCGCTACTATTTTGGTCTCTCTCTTACAATTGGGGATGGCCTGTATTCATCGGCAAAAAAGTTAGGGCTGGCGCATATGCTACATGCACCTAGTCAAATTTGGCCAGGCGCATGTAGTACATGCGCCTATACTAGGCCACTAATTGAGTGCCGTATGGCACTCCTTGTACTACCCCAACTTGGGCTGCAAGGCAAGTTTTGTTTGATCTGATCATTTTGGGTGCATATTGTCGCGCTCAGATTTTTCGCACTCGAGAAATACTCACACAAGCGGGAAAAATGTTGTACTCTCTCGTTAAAACTCACCCTCCTAGAAGAATGAATGCGACTAGATTTGAATTGAAAATTGGTTTGAATAAAGGACTTTTGAAAAACATTTAGAGTCGCCACCTAACTTGATTAAGGTGAGTTAGGTCACCTAAAAACTAAACATAATCCGAAGACTACACTTAGGGTTTTCGGAAAATGATTTTGAAAATATCTCCTCAAGAGAGGGTTTTTAAGAAAACAGGTTGTTTGGCAACCTTTGGAAAACATTTAGCCCTTTTTTGAAAAATAACTCCTTTTGGTCTTTGAAAACAGTGATTCTAGGTTCGGAGGTTGGTTACGTATAGGGAAGACGCACTAAGTCATCACCCTACTCCGCCCCTTCGGTACCTACATGTCAATCTACCCTAAATTCACCTATGAGAGTTTTCAACTAACCAATGTTCAATCCTATCCACTTTGAAAAATAATGTTTGAGAAAAACATGATGCATGATATGCAAGTGCAAGAAAAAGAGAGTTGAAAAATAGATTTGAAAAGAAATTGATTTGATTTAGAAAGAAAGATTTGGAGATTGAAAATAGAGATTTGGAAATAGAAATTTGAAATTAGAAAAATAGATTATGGAATTGAAAACTTGAAGATGATTACAGGATTGGAAATTTGAAATTTGAGATTTGAAAATGGTGGTGACCGCACCCATGAGGGTTGCCTACGTATCCTTTTGAAGGAATCAGGTCAGTCGTAGTTCGGATAAGAGTCCGATTGAAAATAGAAAAGTTGATTTCGAAGAAAGAGATTGAACTGGAAATTGGATTGGAAGATTGAGAGATTGAACTTACAATAGAAGATTGAAAAATTTTGAAATTGAAGAGATTGGATTTTGATAGAAAGATTTGAAAAGACTTGACTTTGAAAGACTTGGTTTTAGGAAACCTAGACTTAAAAAAGACTTGAGACCTAGAAAAGATTTGACTTGACTTGGAAGGATTTTAGAAAAGATTTGACTCAAAAGTTGGATTTGGAAAGATTTAGAAAAGGACTAGATTTAGGAAATATTCGAATTAGGAAAGGTCCGATTTAGGAAAGTTTCATTTTTGAAAATTTTCGAATTAAGAAAATTTCGAATTTAGAAAGTTTTCGAAATAGGAAAGGTTTTCAAATTAGGAAAGTTTCTGAATTAGGAAAGTTTTGATTTAGGAAAGTTTTGAAATAAGAAATGTTTCGTTTTTAGGAAAAAGGGATGTTTTTGAAATAGGAAAGGTTTCGAAAAAGGAAAGGTTTCATCTTAGAAAGGTTTTGACTTAGGGAAGTTTTCGAAATAGGAAAGTTTTGAATTTGGAATGTTTTGAAATAAGGAAGTGTTGTTTAAGAAAGGTTTAGAATTTGAAAAGTTTCAACTTAGGAAAGTCTTGAATTAGGAAAGTTTCATTTTAAGAGAGGTTTTGAAAATAAGAAAGTTTTGAAAATAAGGAAGTTTTGAGTTTAGAAAGTTTTAGACTTGGAAAGATTTGAAGTTTAGGAAAGTTTAGAATTTTGAAAAGATTCGAAGTTTAGAAAGATTTAACTTAAGAAAGTTTTGAATTTAGAAAGCTTTGAATTTGGAAAGATTTGAAATTTGAAAAGTTTTAAAGTTTTAGAAGATCTTGAGATTAGGAAATGTTTGAGTTTAGGAAAGGTTTGAAAACTTAGATTCGGAAAGTTAAGATTTGAAAAGGAATAGGGTTAGGAAAAGGTAAAATTAGAAAAGATGTGGAAGTTGAGTTTAAGGAAAGATTTGAAAGTTTTAAGAAACTTATGGTTTAGGAAGGTAGGAAATTAGGAGACATTTGAATTAGGAAAGATTTAGATTTTGAGTCTAAAAGGGAAGGTTTGATTTTGTTTTCAAAAACGGAGGATTGGATCTAGTTTTCCAAACGGGAAGATTGGATTTGGTTTCCTAAAGGAAAAATAGGATTTGGTTTCCTGAAGGAAAAATAGGATTTGGTTTCCTGAAGGGAAGTTTGGAATTGACAAGAATTTAGAAAGGGAGATTTTAGAAACTCTAGATTTGGAATGCTATAGTTTTAACGTAGAAAAGAGGTTTTAGAAATATGTAAAGTTTGGATGTAAAAAGGAAGATTTTAGAAACCTAGGTTTTAAGGCAAGTTTGAAAACCATGTTTTTGGAAAGAAAACTAGGGTTTCCTAATCGTGAGTTCTAAGGCTTGACTTGGGCTCTAAGGAAAGAGTTTTTTGGAAAGTATGTTTTTGGGAACGGAGATTTTTAGAAGGGAATCCTAAGGAGGAGTTTTTGAAAAGTGTGTTTTTGGAAACGAGTTTTTAGAAAGAAAATCCTAGAGGGGAGTTTCTAGAAGGAAGATTTTGGGAATAAAGTTTTTAGAAAGATTTTTGGTAGAAGATTTTAGGAAAGTGAATTAAGGGAATGTTTTTAGAAAGTGAATTTTGAGGAGGGTGTTTTGGAAAGGAGTTTGAAAAGGGAGTTTTGAAAAATAGATTTTTGGAGGGAGTTTTTGAAAACAACTTTGAAAAGGAGAGTTTTAGGAAAGTATGTTTGAAAAAGAGATTTTTAGGAAGAGGGACTTTTGAAAACAGAGTTTCTAGAAAGTATAAAAAATATCTCACTTTCCTAAAGTGATTCTAATCATAAGAAGGCTAGAACCACTTTAAGAAAGTGGTTTTGAAAACAACAAGATTTGAAAATATAGACCATAAAAGTCACTTTGAATGTAACACTTTCCTAAAGCAATCCTAGCCATGGAAAGGCTACAATCACCCTAGGATTGTGATTTTGAAAACATATTTTGAAAAAGGAGATTTTGATATAATTTTGAAAACAAGTTTAATGCAAGTTTTGAAAACAAGTTTGAAAACGATTTTTGGAAGAATGCAAGATGATGATATGCACAACGCAAATTTGGGGTCATGAACATACAAGGCTAAGGCTTCATCACATAATCAAGGGGGCCGAACCCACGTGGTCTCCGGTTAGGCTAAAGGAAAGCCCCTGACACGGTGACCCTCCAATAGTCTAACCCTAAACATGGACCGGGAGTCCCCTTGTTTCAAGCATGCAAAGAAAGGGGAGGAAAGAGATGGGGGATTAAAATAGAGAAAACCCAAATGGGTTAGGAGAGAGAAGAGAGAGGGGGGAAGTGCGGAAATTTAAATAGAAAGCCTACCGTATGTCTTGTTTATTTTGCGCGCCTTGCTTGTCTTCGATCTTCGTCTTGATCTTCGTCTTCAATCCTCAAGAGTTGTCTTCAATCTTCAAATTTCAGATTGTAGCTCTTCAAGTCTTCAAAGGAGGGTTGGATGCTAGTGTATAAGTGTATAGGGGTGTGTATCAGTGTATATGAGGCTTAGGGTTTATGTATGGTGGCTAGGGTTTGGAAAACCTAGAGAAGCTAGGGTTTAGGGAGTGTACGAGCTCTATATATCAAAATATAGGATTTTTAGACTGAGTTTGCGGACCTCTTTCACGCTGGAAAAGGCTCTGTATTTATAGAGGTAGGACAAACCTGGCGCCTGTTGCAGTGGCGCCAGGGCAAAATTGCTCTTGGCGCCACTATTAGTGGCGCCAGCCAATTAGGAAAGTTTGTAAGTCGGCAAGCAACGTATCTTTGACTAGATTTGGGCGCCTGTACTAGTGACTACCATGCAATTTTTAGCCTGGCTTCACTAGGAGTGACTTCGAAAAATCCGGGAAGGAGTTTGGGAGACCGGGAATGACCCAAAAAGCCCGAAAAAGAGCAGGAACACTTAAAATAGTGTCCCGGAGCTATTTGACTTGAAAAATGAGGATAGGATGTGTCGGAAGGGTTGACCAGGCCTTTAGGAGCAAAACGGTCAATCGAATCGGGAAGCTGCCGGGACGGACTCGGACTGTCCCGGAAGAAGACTCGAGATTTGGAAACATTATTCAGAATGTTCTCAAAGGTTGCCGGTTTGATACCCAGAGCTGGTGTGGTCGGAAAAGGTGACCGGCCCACTAGGGGTAAAACAGTCATTTCGCACTGAATTTGCTGAAACCGACTCAGAACAATCCGAAAGGACAAAGAAAGGTTGAGGACACTATGAAAAGCATTCTCGGGAAATTACCGGTTTGATACCCAGAGTCGGTGTGGTCAGAAAAGGAAACCGGCCCATCAGGGGCAAAATGGTCATTTTGTACTGGGTTGGTCGGAACTGACTCAGAATGATCCAGAAAGGTAGAGGAAGGTTGAGAATACCATAAGAAGTATTCTCGAGAGGTTACAGGTTTGATACCCAGAGCCGGTGTGGTTCCCGGGGCGTTCGAATGCCTAGGGGCAAAATGGTCATCTTGACCGGAAAGTCTCAGAAAATGCCGAAAGGGCAGTTTGGTCATTTTTCACTGAGGTGGGCTAGCAGGCACTGGTGTTGACCTAGGTTTTGAGTGTTTCCACCACTCTGACGGCGGTCGTCGTGACACAAGGGTTTATTGGCAATTCCCTATATCGACCTGTTTGCGAGTATTTTCGCTACTCTAACGGTTGCGAAGTTTGCGAGTATTTCCGCTACTCTGACGGTTCGCGATCATTCCCGAGACTGCCTAATCTCGGGAAGCTGCTAAAGGAGACTTAGTGCCTGAGAAGTCAACTTTCTCGGAAGGCATGCCTAAACGGACATTTCTGCATTGGCGGGCTAACAGGCGCCAAAGGTAAACCGTTCTACCATCTAGGGGACTTGGGGTCTTGTCCCGGTCGACAGGTTTAAAGGGACTTACCATTTCAAAGAGATTTTCTTCGAAAAACGTACCGGACCGTCTCGAGGAATAAACTATCGAGAGAGAGGGATTGGAATTGGAAAGGGGTCTTATCGTCTTCGGAAAGACATGCCTGATTTGGAACCGTCTCGAGGAATAAATTGTCTCAAGAGAGGGGTTGAAATTGGAAAGAGGTCTTATCGTTTTCGGAAAGACGTGCCTAATTTAGAACCGTCTCGAGGGATAAACTATCTCGAGAGAGGGATTGGAAAGTAGACTTACCGTCTTCGGAAAGACGTGCCTGATTTGGAACCGTCTCGAGGAATAAACTGTCTCGAGAGAGGGGTTGGAATTGGAAAGGACAACGCCCCTAATGGCATTTTGGTCATTTTGCC